>QEPC01010139.1:989891-1038703 GCA_003113815.1 Sphenodon punctatus | reverse complement strand
GAGTTGGCGCCGCTTATTATTGGAATCCGCAAAAGTTTCGCTTCCGTTCGCCAGTTCCAATGCCGCGGTACCATTAGCGACAAACCGCAGCCGCAGCCCTCGGAAAGCTGCCTCTGCCGAACCGTGCCACGATGTGCAGAATAGGGGTTTCTGTCTGTAACAGCTGCCGTGGCGGTATGCCGCTACAGCCCTAATTAGAATCCTCTAGACCACCAAGTCCTACTTCTGATTTTTGTCCTGAAGTAGGTAAAGAAGAGAACTCAGACTCTAGAATAGGCACCCCATGAATAGGCAATAACCTTCCATGCCCAGCACCAACCAACACTTCCTAAAGACTAGGGCCTTTTTTTGCTCCTAGCTGAGAACAGCAGCAGCAGCACAGGGCATTAGAACGCATGACGTTTGGATTCCTCAGGAAGTAGACTCACCGCTACGATACCAAGCCCTGCTTGTTGTAAGCTAGAATTTTTGTCTGTAAGTAGGTAAAGAAGTGTGCTCAAACTCCAGGATACAGGCCCCATGCACAGGGATGGAGCTGAACCATCCACAGCCAGAAACAGTACAGGGGACTAGAACACATGACCCTTTGGTTACTTAATTAAGAGCACCACCTTTAGACCTGCCTCTTGGAAGCTTGGATTTTTGTCATTAAGTAGGTAAAGAAGGGTGCTCGGATTTTTGTCCTTAAGTAGGTAAAGGCGATTTCCACAGGGGATTAGAATCCTCTAGACCACCTAGCCTTACAAATCATTTTTTATTAAGATGCCCATACTATCGAACTTTGAGAGTCGTCTGGCTTTATCCTCTGATGGAAAAACTGTCCAATTGCAACAATATTTTTACGGGGTTGCTTAATGTGTCATCTCGGGAGGAGATTTCTGTACTTGCCACCTTTGTTCACCTTGCTGGGAAAAAAGGTTGAGAATAAAGGCAGGCTTAAAAGAAGTTGCTAAATTGTAATGTACCCCAGTATAGGTTTCTTTCTTATTCTTTTTTCTCCCAGGCACAGTGGGTTCTCACCTTGGGACTTTGTCCTTATTGGATTGCATTCCAGTCATTTTTCTGACAGAATTGTTTAGGTATTGCTCTGTATCATGGTCACATTAACATTTTAATGGTTTGATCTTATTTATTTATTTATTTTATCAATTTATACCCCACCCCTCCTGAAAACAGCTTGGACTCAAAGGACAGGGCCCATGCACAGGAACAGATGCAAACCCTCCACAACCAGCATGAAGGAATTTTTTCTGAAGCTACAGCCTTTTTCTCTGCTACTTGATGACAGTAACAGTACAGGAGATCACAACCTATGACCTCTGGGTTCCTGAGCAAGGAGCCTCACCTGTAGGTCAGCAAGCCCTGCTTTATATCAACCAGGATTTTTGTCCTTAAGTCGGTGAAGCACTATCCTGCTCAGCCTACAAGATAGTAGCCCCATGCACTGGAATGGATGCAAACATTCCACGGCCAGCACCAACAAAAATTTTCTAAAACAATGGCCTTTCTCTCTCCTACTGGATAACAGCAGCAGCACAGCAGATTAGAATCCTCTAGACCACCAAGCCCTGATTCTTGTAAGCTAGGATTTTTGTCCTTAAGTAAGTAAAGAAGGGTGCTCAGACTCCAGGATCAGAGCCACATGCACAGGAAGGGATGTGAAATTTCCATGGCCAGCTCCAACAAAAATTTTGTAAAGATATGGCTTTTTTCTCTCCTACTCAATGACAGGGGATTAGAATTAATGATTTTTGGGTTCCTGATCAAGGAACTCACTGCTAGAGCAAGGAACATGTCTCTAGACCACCAAGCCCTGCTTATTGTAAGTGTGGATTTTTGTCCTTAAGTAAGTAAAGAAGGGTGCTCGGATTCCAGGATCGAGGTCACATGCACAGAAATGGGCGCGAACCTTCCACGGCGAGGAGGAAGAAAATTTTTCTAAAGGAATGGCTTTCCTCTCTCCTACTCAACAACATCTCAGGAGATTAGATGATAACCCACAACCTTTGGGTTCCTGAGCAAGAAGCTTCACTTCTAGACCACCAAGCCCTCTCCTCTCTCCTACTCGACAACAACAGCAGGACGGGATTAGAATCGTCTAGACCATGAAGCCCTGCTTATTGTAAGCTACGATTTTTGTGACCTCAAGTAGGTAAATGGTGCACGGACTCTAAGAACAGGGCTCCATGCACAAGAATGGACGCAACCCTTCCACATCCAGCATCAACAAACATTTTCTTAAGTTATGGCCTTTTTGTCTCCTACTCAATGAAACAGCAGCACAGGGGATTAAAACTCATGGTATCTGTGCTCCTGGGCAAGTAGCCTCACCTGTAGACCACCAAGTACTGCTTGTTCTAAGCTATGATTTTTGTCCTTAAGTAGGTGAAGAAGGGTGCTCGGACTCCAGGATTGGGGCTCTATGCACAAGCCGTACCTTTAGAAAATTTTTGGTGGTGCTGGTCGTGGAAGGTTTGCATTCATTCCTGTGCATGGGGCCCTTATCCTGGAGTCCGAGCACCCTTCTTTACCTACCTATGGTCAAAAATCCTAATTTACAAGAAGCAGGGTTTAGTGGTCTAGAGATGCAACTTCTCACTCAGGAACCCAGAGGTCATGGGTTCTAATTTGCTATGCTGCTGTTTCCTGTGGGGAGGAAGGGAAGGGGTAATATAGGTACGTTATGGGAGTGGTAAAGATTGCCTGAAGAAGCTCACTTAATGTAGCTGTCTTCCAGTAATCACCACCCATCCCCTGCATCATTGGGAGATATGGACAGGAAGCAGGCTCATTGAGAGGTGGGAAACAATCAAGGGGGAGCCAGTAGCTCCCTGGACTAAACTTCCTTGGGTGGTTACTGCCTCTATAGCTAGTCCCCATGGGGGGAGAGGTTCCTCAAACCCAGTACAGACAAGGGAGGCCCCATACTGTCTAAAAGTTTGGTTGTTGGGTGGTATGGGGCAGTCAGTACAACACTCCATTATGGAACCCCACAGGTCAAATGATGGAGACATAGGAGCAGTGGGTGACACAGCCCATGTGAATTGTGTATGGTAACAATCACATAACAGTTACCATTACCAGGTAGGGCACCCCAACATCAATGTAATACCAGTGACAAGCAAGCCCCTATAGCATGGTGCACTTTATATGGTGCAGAGGCCCATGGGAAAATGGGCTAGATGGTCACGCTGTAAATGGTCACCAAGGGACATACCTATTCACCAAAGGCCACATCTATGCCTCTTGACAGCCCTATAACAGTCTCTTGTGCCGCCACCACCACAGCCCTCTGCAGAGGTGTCAGCTGCTTCAGGTCATAGTTGTGGGAAACAATCTACCCTTGCATATTTTACCCAACCGCCTCTTAACTGTGAAGTGCAGGTCACACCACTTACAGTGACACCCATCAGCTTCCCATTCCTTGCAGTGGCCCACAGCTGACTGCCTTTGCCACTCGCTTCCAAAAGCATCCTTGTGCAGTTATCACGTGCAGTTAGCCCATGGAAAGTTTTACATTGCCACATGCCAGGCCACCAAGAACCTCAACCTACTCCCAAATCCAACTGGGCTGGCAGTTCTGGTGTTGGGACATGCCAGATGTGCTCGCACCCTCCCCTGCATACCCCTGTGCTGGCTGAACCCGCTAGGGAACCCTGCACCATGTAATGGTTGGTGTCACTTGCAGCCCTCACCATCCTCAGATGTTAAAGAACCCCCTCAGTCCATTCATCCTCATTGATCCCCCACAAATAGTGCAGCAACTATGGTGGTCTTTAGGCTTGACCTCTTAGACCTAGCTTTTCCTGGGTCTAAGAGGAAAAGTAATCACACCCCCAGTAGCAATCACGGAGCTCGAGGAGCTCAGAGAACCCTTTCCTTTTCTGGCCATTACAGAAGTGCTTAACACCCCCTCTCATTGAGCTGGCATGATGACCACATGCAATGCCTGGGCCTGACATAACAGGGATGGGAACCTGGCCACACTGGCTACCTTTATCAGCAAAGAAAGCATGAAGGCGACCAATGCTTTGCAATGGGTGTTAGCGGGTTACACAGAAATGGAGGTGGTCATTGCACGCATGTCCCTTGAGGCCATTCCATCATTTCCAGGTGCCAGGTGAGGTTGTGTTCTCATCTGGTATGGTGGAATTGACCCAGGGGGCTGGGGGCTAGGGAATGGTCTGCAGTGATCAGGCTACCCCCTGTTTTGCTGCAAGGGCCCCAACCTGCCATGCAGTGAATGCTCCATGCCCCAAGTCCTCACATTACAGGTAATAGAACATTGATGTGCAGTTGCGAAGGGGCTAATTGTATGGACCCTCCACTAATCTCATTTATATCAAAAATGTGTGCTTCTTAGTGAATGTTTATGATGTGCAGCACAGGGAACGGGGGCACTGACATTATTAATGTCAGCCAAGGCAAACGTGCTTGGTTCATAGGGGGTCCCAGGGGTCCCTGGTTGTTCCATTACCTATCCCCAACTGATGCCTTAGAGATTTAGCGGGATTTCCCCCACTTGAGTCCAGTTCATGGGATTCCCCATGGAAAATGGCACGGATCGACTGACCCCATAACCACATGCCCTTGTCCATCAGATATATGGGTGCATTCTCCCTATGGACGTGATAGTAAGGGATGGTCCCCACACTCCCATACCAACTATTGTTGCCATGGTGGAGCCATTTCACACCCACTACCATATATCCCACTGCCATATATCCCACTGTACGGGACCCTGGTTGCTGCCATGAAGGCTGGGGCCCGAGCAATGTAATGGGAATAGCCAGGTAATGCACCAGCCAGTATAGATAGTGTAGGGTCCAACAGCTTGGTTGGATGTAATATAAACCTGTGGTTCAGCTGGTGATGCACTCACAGGGCCTAGCTGCAAGCACACAGCCGACCTAGAGGACGCTGATCCCCATCCCCAGGACAACCCTGGTTTAGGACCGCATGAAAGAAATAGAGCCACGATGTGTTAGGGTGCATGCAGTGACAAACGATTCAACAGCCAGTACCTACCCTCCCCCTGTTGTATCACAATCATTATAGCGTACATTTTAGAGTACATGGATCCAATGATGGATCTCTCTGAGGATGGCCATCTCCTCCTCCCTCTGCTGTCACCTCTCAACCATGAGGGCTAGCACTGGGGGTGAGAGACACAAAGGAGCCCATTAGCCATGGTCTGCGCAGCCCACATCCCCATGCAGGGGAATGCATTTGGGTACCGCATTGAGGGGCCATGGGTTTACGCACGTGCCTCACTGTAGTTCCTGCTCCCCTCGCTGTAGTTCTCAGCTTTCCTCTGTAGGGCCTCCACGATGGCATCTAGCAGCACCAGTGCTGCCACGATGTCACCTGTTAATGGGACCTCACTGTTAGTCATGGTGTTTGGGGAACACTGATATTGTTATCACCCTACCGGTTCTGCTGTCTGCTGTACAGAGTGGGGAGGGGCGGATCGAGGGCTGGATTGCTTCAGCATGGGTGCATTTCAGTTTTTTGGGTTGTGGCAGTTGGGGTAAGGGGCATCTGTGGGGCCAGTTGGGATGTACACCCATGTATGTGATGTGGCAAAACAACAAATAACAGTATTGCCAATTCCAAGTTTGGTACCGTGGGACGGGACACCTACACAGTTCCATCTGACAACAGAGGCACAGGGGATTACAACCCACAACCTACAGGTTCCTGAGCAAGTAGTCTCACCTTTAAACTACCAAGCCTTGCTTGCTGTTAGTTTGGATTTTTGTCCTTAAGTAGTTAAAGAAGGGTGCTCGGGCTCCAGGATACAAGCCGCATGCACATGAATGGACACGAATCTTCCATGGCGAGCATGAACAATTTTTTTTTAAAGGTACAGGCTTTCTCTCTCCTACTCAACAACAGCAGCAGCACAGGGGATTAGAACTCTCTAGACCACCATGCTCTGCTTTTGTAAGTTTGAATTTTTGTCCTGAAGTAGGTAACGAAGGGTGCTTGGACAAGAGGATAGGGGCCCCATGCACATGAATGGAGGTGAACCTTGGATGGCCAGCACCACCACAAATTTCCTAAAGGTACAGCCTTTCTCCCTCCTATTTGACAACAGGAGCACCAGCACTGGGTATTAGAACCCACACTATCTGGGCTATTAAGGAAGGAGCCTCACCACTAGAGCACCAAGCTTTATTTAATGTAGGCTTGGATTTTTGTCCTTAAGTGCGTAAAGAATTGTGCTTGGTCTCCAGGATTGGGGCCTCAGGCACAGGAATGGAATCAAACCTTCCACGGCCAGCAGGAACGAAATTTTTCTACACCTACAAACTTTCTCTCTCCTACTCGACAACAGGAGCAGCATAGAAGATTAGAATCCTCTAGACCACCAAGCCCTGCTTCTTGCAAGTCATGAAGTAGGTAAAGAAAGGTGCTCATGTAGTGAATTAATAGACTGATTGAAGCACCAAGAGAATATTGTACACATCTGTAACTATTGAAAGGATGCTATGAGTTTCCTATATGCTTTATTTGCTTGCTGTATGCTTCATAATAATTTTTAGTTTAGGAATATTGAAAATGCATATTAGGAGAAAAATAGGCTGGCAGGAGGAGAGAGAAATATGCTGACAGGGATATATTCTTGTCATCTAGAAAGAGAGGCCTAGTAGTAAGAACTGTCCATTCCCAGAACATGGCTGTACTTTAAAATAAATATTAAACAAGAAAGAAGGTTACAGGAACAGATAAGGATTGAACAATGTAAAGAGAAAATGGCCTGGTCAGACAGTGAGACACCTTGGAGTAACTCATGGCCAAGGATCAGGTCTCCCATCTGGAGGGAGGGGTAGGCAGGATCCAACTGGTCAGTACATCCCATAATAACAGTGACTAAGCAGAAAGTACCCCAGATCTGAACAGCCAATGGGAGAGCTTCCCAGGCTTAGCACTGACAACCCCGCACTCTGGATAATCATAAGGCAGTCACTGGATAAAAAGGCCAGTCCTAGACATGGAAGGTGTCTTGCATGGTACCCTTTCCGACGCTCTCAAAGGCTGTGAAAAAGCCAGACTCCAGAAGCTAGGTTCCTAGATAGACCTCGATTGGGCCCCCATCCTGCCTCTCCTCTTGAGACCAGACCTGAGACCTCTGACGCGTAAGAACTCATATGTATGTACTTATGTGTGTGTGCTTGCTGTTAGAGTAGGTGAAGGCTATTACTATAGCACATAGAAGAACTGAGAATAAAGCACAATATAGCACCAAAACACTTGCATATGGCAAATATGCAAGTGTATTGGTGTTATATTGTGCTTTATTCTCAGTTCTTCTATGTGCTATAGTAATAAACATCTGTCTATTTAAAGGACTTTGCAATGTGTTTCATAGTGCCTCTGTCCAGATCCTGGAATTGGGAGCTGCCTGCCAGGGGTCTAAGTCCTGTCCCTGGTAGGATTGATAGAGAACAGTTCCAATTCATAACAGTGGTGGAGAAATGCGTGGGGGAGGGCATTGAGCTGCACAGAAATGAAATTAAGCCCACTGTACAGAAGTGAAGACTGAGGTCTAGAGCCATTGGGCACACAGTAGTTGACCTGTGTTTAGACAACTGAGGTCTAAAGCCATTGGGCGCACAGTAGCCGGCATATATTGGACTAAGTCCAATATAGACTGAGGTCTGAGAGCTATTGGGCGCACATAGTCGACCTGTGCATCAGACTAGGTCTATACTAGAGAAGTGCTTGATGAACCAGCAGTATAGCACCGGGACATCAGGGTTGGCCGTCTAACGACCAAGCACCACTGAAGACGTCGGGTTGGCCGTCTAATGATCAAGCACCGTTGCCAGGTTACGTCTATACGGGGATCATTTTCAACCACACCCCATATTTGCCAAAAATCACTGTCCTGTCTATTTCTCTGCTGATTGGCCATCAGCAGCTTTACACAGAAAAGAGTATACTTGAAATAAGACACCTTTGTGGTCTAAGTAAAATTAAAGTGCAGACTCATATCCTCCAGGCAGAGGCACTAAGAACACAGAAGCACATAGATACTAAAAAGCACTTGTACTGGCAAAATGCCCTGGTTTGGGAAGAGATTGCAGGGAGGGGTCCCCGTGGGAGAATGGGATAAAGTAAAAATCCTGCCCAAGTTACTAGAATATATTCATGATCAAGGAACCTGCCCATGGACAGACCAAGCTCTGACTTCCCCAGTAACGTGCCAGAAATTTGTAAAGTATGGAACAAAGGCACCGTCACTCCCAAGGCACAAACCTTTGACACAATCAATTGGAATCACCAGGGGATTGTATGGAGGATTTTCTTTGACTGCCAAGCTCTTTTTAGGAGCCTATGATAATGACTGGACAGTGGAACGCGTAGTTAGAAATGCAAAGCAAGTAGTTGAGTTGGTATGGGAAGGGAAAGATACAGACAGTGTGTATACTGTTTCATACAGCAACACACAGGGAGCCCTGCGAAAGAAGGAGATAGAAGACGGCAGCCAGGGCAGCAAAATGAGTTATGACAATTAAGGATTTTGGTCTGGAGACAGTTGATGGCTGCAGGAGAAGATCCCAAGGTATGGGATAGAAAGCCCCTAAGTGAACTAATAAGACAGCTAGAAATTGTGACCAGACTCAAGAAATTGTCCCAGGAAGCACATTCACGTGACCACACTCACACACAGTCCATGCCCTTTGGCTAGCAGCAAAAGGAATAACTTACCAAAAGCTTAAAACACCCACCGCTCATACCCACCACCCACCCACCGCCCCCAGATTTTTTCACTAATCCCTTCAGCACGTTTGCTTTATAGACGGCTCAGCTTTTTTTTTTTTCAAGTGGGACAGCCCCAAGCAGGCTTTGCAGCTATTAACCCTAACACAGCCGAAACTATGGAGAGAGAAGTGAAACCACACCCAGCATAGGCTGCAGAACTAGCAGCAATTTTAGCAGTCTTAAATCAAGCCCCTACAGATAAACAGCTATTTGTATAAGCACACAGCAAAGCCCAAACCCTTGAAAGTAATTGGAATAATAAAGTGGATGCCCTGGCCAAAGAAGCAGCTTTGACTGCAGTAAAAACCCATTATGTGTCCATTGCAACTAGGTCTCAGATTAAATTACACCAAACAAATCCAGCACATGTTAATGGACCCACCAACAATAGCCAGACAATCTGTTGTTCAGTACTGTCATGAACTCGCACATCAGGAAGTTAAAGCTACACTAGACAAAATCAATAGCTTTGCATGGTGGCCAGGAGTCACCCAAGAAGTAATTGCATGGGCTAACAATTGCCTTCCCTGTGCCAGTAAGGGTCCATTCAGGCATCAGGGTGCAATGGGATCCTGGCACAGGGTACAAATAAATTACATTGATAAATTGCCAAAAACTGCAAGAGGAAATTAGTACCTGTCTTGATGGACTCCTTTACTGCAGACACCACCGCCAAAGCACTATTCAATGTGGTAATATCCAGATTCTGGGTCCCAAAAATTATTAATAGTGATCAAGGTCCAAGTTTTGTTGCAGAAGTGTTCAAAACTTGTGTAAAGCCATGGGCATCCAGCATAAAATGCATATTTCATATCACCCCCAGTCCTCAGTTCAAGTAGAAACAAAGACTGGCTCAAACTGGGATCTCAGATTACCTCTTATCTTGTTGACCCTGAGAAGCAGTATTCCTTTTGAAATTCTCACGGGAAGACAAATTAATTTTATTATTTATTTATTTAAAATTTATATCCCGCCCCTCCTGCCCACAGGGCAGCCCGGGGCAGCGAACAACATTCATTAAAATAATATAAACATTTTAAAACAATTTAAAATACAGTATGTGGGGAAAAGCCCCCATCCTCATTCCCACCCCTCCCCTACCCCTCGCCAAAAGCTTGATGGAACAGCAAGGTCTTACATATATGTCGAAACAGCAGGAGAGTGGGAGCCAGTCGAGCCTCCCTCGGGAGCGAATTCCACAGCACTGGGGCGACCACCGAAAAAGATCTAACATCGGTGGCCACCCGCCTTGCCTGGGGAACCTTCAGAAAGGCTCCCATGGACGATCTCAAGGGTCGCACGGGCACATGGGGAGTGAGGCAGTCCTGCAGATAAGCAGGGCCCAGGACGTGAAGGGCTTTAAAGGTTAAAACCAGCACCTTGAACCTGGCCCGGTGTTTTATAGGCAGCCAATGCAGAGTCCGGAGAACTAGTGTCATGTGCTCCCTGCGACCCGCCCCCGTCAGGAGACGGGCCGCGGCATTCTGCACCAGCTGCAAATGAGGACTCCAGAGCTGTTTCAATGGGAACTTTCTCTCGGGGGGGAGTTTTGCACCACCTGCAAGCTTATGCACAGCACAAGATGCTCACCTTATGTCTGATTGGATCAGGGCCCTACAAAAGCAACATGCTGAAATTAACCAAGTCATCATCATTGAACTCCAAAAGGCACAAAAAGCCATGAATACAGATTGTAAGAGAGGGGGAAAAAAAAGGGGGGGGGGGGAATCTACCTAACCTGTTATTTTATTCACCTACATAGAAAATGCATCCCTTCTTTTTCTTGTGTATAGTGCTCTTGGAACCACCCTCACAAGCTGACCCATTGAATCCTATAAGGATTGACACTCCCCAAACTGAGTTATCCCCGCCCTCTGACCCTCAAGCATCCGGGGATGAGGAAGTCGAAATCCAGCTCACTCCTCAGTTGAGCAACCCACAACCAGAGCTTCCAGTACCAAACGAACCCCCACATGCGCAGTTACCAGTGCCAAAAGAACCCCCAAGCAATGACCAGCTGCAGCTAAGACTGCCTGCCCAGACTTCAACTCAGATCCAGATCCCTGCTCTTNAGCTCTGACTTCCCCAGTAACGTGCCAGAAATTTGTAAAGTATGGAACAAAGGCACCGTCACTCCCAAGGCACAAACCTTTGACACAATCAATTGGAATCACCAGGGGATTGTATGGAGGATTTTCTTTGACTGCCAAGCTCTTTTTAGGAGCCTATGATAATGACTGGACAGTGGAACGCGTAGTTAGAAATGCAAAGCAAGTAGTTGAGTTGGTATGGGAAGGGAAAGATACAGACAGTGTGTATACTGTTTCATACAGCAACACACAGGGAGCCCTGCGAAAGAAGGAGATAGAAGACGGCAGCCAGGGCAGCAAAATGAGTTATGACAATTAAGGATTTTGGTCTGGAGACAGTTGATGGCTGCAGGAGAAGATCCCAAGGTATGGGATAGAAAGCCCCTAAGTGAACTAATAAGACAGCTAGAAATTGTGACCGGATGCAAAAAATTGGCCCAGGAAGCACAATCACGTAACCACACTTGCGCACAGTCCATGCCCTTTGGCTAGCAGCAAAAGGAATAACTTACCAAAAGCTTAAAACACCCACCGCTCATACCCACCACCCACCCACCGCCCCCAGATTTTTTCACTAATCCCTTCAGCACGTTTGCTTTATAGACGGCTCAGCTTTTTTTTTTTTCAAGTGGGACAGCCCCAAGCAGGCTTTGCAGCTATTAACCCTAACACAGCCGAAACTATGGAGAGAGAAGTGAAACCACACCCAGCATAGGCTGCAGAACTAGCAGCAATTTTAGCAGTCTTAAATCAAGCCCCTACAGATAAACAGCTATTTGTATAAGCACACAGCAAAGCCCAAACCCTTGAAAGTAATTGGAATAATAAAGTGGATGCCCTGGCCAAAGAAGCAGCTTTGACTGCAGTAAAAACCCATTATGTGTCCATTGCAACTAGGTCTCAGATTAAATTACACCAAACAAATCCAGCACATGTTAATGGACCCACCAACAATAGCCAGACAATCTGTTGTTCAGTACTGTCATGAACTCGCACATCAGGAAGTTAAAGCTACACTAGACAAAATCAATAGCTTTGCATGGTGGCCAGGAGTCACCCAAGAAGTAATTGCATGGGCTAACAATTGCCTTCCCTGTGCCAGTAAGGGTCCATTCAGGCATCAGGGTGCAATGGGATCCTGGCACAGGGTACAAATAAATTACATTGATAAATTGCCAAAAACTGCAAGAGGAAATTAGTACCTGTCTTGATGGACTCCTTTACTGCAGACACCACCGCCAAAGCACTATTCAATGTGGTAATATCCAGATTCTGGGTCCCAAAAATTATTAATAGTGATCAAGGTCCAAGTTTTGTTGCAGAAGTGTTCAAAACTTGTGTAAAGCCATGGGCATCCAGCATAAAATGCATATTTCATATCACCCCCAGTCCTCAGTTCAAGTAGAAACAAAGACTGGCTCAAACTGGGATCTCAGATTACCTCTTATCTTGTTGACCCTGAGAAGCAGTATTCCTTTTGAAATTCTCACGGGAAGACAAATTAATTTTATTATTTATTTATTTAAAATTTATATCCCGCCCCTCCTGCCCACAGGGCAGCCCGGGGCAGCGAACAACATTCATTAAAATAATATAAACATTTTAAAACAATTTAAAATACAGTATGTGGGGAAAAGCCCCCATCCTCATTCCCACCCCTCCCCTACCCCTCGCCAAAAGCTTGATGGAACAGCAAGGTCTTACATATATGTCGAAACAGCAGGAGAGTGGGAGCCAGTCGAGCCTCCCTCGGGAGCGAATTCCACAGCACTGGGGCGACCACCGAAAAAGATCTAACATCGGTGGCCACCCGCCTTGCCTGGGGAACCTTCAGAAAGGCTCCCATGGACGATCTCAAGGGTCGCACGGGCACATGGGGAGTGAGGCAGTCCTGCAGATAAGCAGGGCCCAGGACGTGAAGGGCTTTAAAGGTTAAAACCAGCACCTTGAACCTGGCCCGGTGTTTTATAGGCAGCCAATGCAGAGTCCGGAGAACTAGTGTCATGTGCTCCCTGCGACCCGCCCCCGTCAGGAGACGGGCCGCGGCATTCTGCACCAGCTGCAAATGAGGACTCCAGAGCTGTTTCAATGGGAACTTTCTCTCGGGGGGGAGTTTTGCACCACCTGCAAGCTTATGCACAGCACAAGATGCTCACCTTATGTCTGATTGGATCAGGGCCCTACAAAAGCAACATGCTGAAATTAACCAAGTCATCATCATTGAACTCCAAAAGGCACAAAAAGCCATGAATACAGATTGTAAGAGAGGGGGAAAAAAAAGGGGGGGGGGGGAATCTACCTAACCTGTTATTTTATTCACCTACATAGAAAATGCATCCCTTCTTTTTCTTGTGTATAGTGCTCTTGGAACCACCCTCACAAGCTGACCCATTGAATCCTATAAGGATTGACACTCCCCAAACTGAGTTATCCCCGCCCTCTGACCCTCAAGCATCCGGGGATGAGGAAGTCGAAATCCAGCTCACTCCTCAGTTGAGCAACCCACAACCAGAGCTTCCAGTACCAAACGAACCCCCACATGCGCAGTTACCAGTGCCAAAAGAACCCCCAAGCAATGACCAGCTGCAGCTAAGACTGCCTGCCCAGACTTCAACTCAGATCCAGATCCCTGCTCTTATGGATTGCAGCTTCTGCATTGCCCAGGTGTTACAGTAACCTGGATTCCAAGATTTGGCCATTTAAGACTTCAAATCAGCAAGGTACTCTGTCCTTTGCAAATTACAGCCCAGACTCATGCTACCATCCAAAACAATGATGTCATCATTTTGCTACAAGCCCATGATCCTGCCCTAGGATGTAGATGGAACTTAAATTCTTTAAGATGTCGCAGCATCCCTAACCAATGCCATTTATCAGGTACTTTAGCCAACACACCTTTGAACTGCTACGCTGAGAGCATTTTCCTGGTCATCCAGCCATACTTTCGACCTCATGACCCTTGTGCTGATGGAACTCATTCTCATAACTGACACCTGTGTACCACTTGTTAAGTATGACATTTGGGGGGAGGAGACTGTAAGTGTCACACTTAAGTGGAAAAATGTCACACAATGTACCATCAACAATGTTCAGAATGTATGGATTTCTAGGAAATGTAGCATGGATATGGAGGGAGATATTGTGTGGGGAAAATTACCATTCCCAGGGAAACTAACCATCTTTAAGAACAAAACACCAATCTAATCACCATGGGACCCTGCCTTTTGCATTATGTCCCCAGGATATCGCTGTAACAATAATTTTGCTATTCCAAGGGAAGATTATGTAAATGCATATGTCATATGAACAGGGCCTCCACAGCCACACCCACACAACACTTCCTTGATACAAACCCAATGGGACAAATGTGTGCACATTCAGTTTACAAACATAACCATCAGACTAGCAGCATACAATATTATTAGAAGACACCCACAGTGCGCACCTTATGTGGCACGCCTCTTTGAAGCCTGGTTACAATCTTTTGAATATCTAACGAGAGAAGGGGAATATAAATTCTCTAAAAGCCAACCCCAGACGCACCCGAGATGTGTCAGGATGGATTGGCACGGGAGGAGCCGTATTCAACAGCATAGATAATGAAACAATGGCCAATAAATTGGGAACCACAGGAGCATTATTGGGATCATTACGTCAGCCACTGACTAATAGCAACCAGGTACTCCAGGAAGGGTTAAAACATTTGGTCCTCACGCTGCCTGATTGGTATAGGTTAATGAGACAACAGATAATAGCCACAGATAAGACTATAGTGGCATTGGCCAACACAACTAGGATGGCTATTCAGTGCACCCAGTGGCAAGAGAGACCACTGAGTGTACTGGATGACATCACTGGAAGCCTAGAGACTGGTAAAATGCATAGACACCTGTGATTTATTTATTATTTTAAAAGAGAAATTTGATAATCCCCAGGTATATACCTTAGGACACAAATGTTTTTACATCAATGCAGAACTAAACACCACTGTAACTTTGACCAACCGCTACTGGTGTGTGGAATATGTTAATCCATCCAATTATCATTATTGGAATAATATAAATTGTATTGCTTGTAACCCAACATATGTATAATATGTTGGATAAAGTCCACTCAAGCACATAGCATTCTATGTAATCCCAAAATAAAAGAAATAATCAAGTGATGTGTTAACTGGGAAGGGCCCAGTTAACAAGGGGGGGGGGGGGACTGTAATGAATTAATAGACTGATTGAAGCACCAAGAGAATATTGTGCACATCTGTAACTATTGAAAGTATGCTATGAGTTTCCTATATGCTTTATTTGCTTGCTATATGCTTCATAATTTTTAGTTTAGGAATATTGAAAATGTGTATTAGGAGAACCATAGGCTGGCAGGAGGAAAGAGAAATATGCTGACAGGGATATATTCTTGTCATCTAGAAAGAGAGGCCTAGTAGTAAGAACTGTCCATTTCCAGAACATGGCTGTACTTTAAAATAAATAATAAACAAGAAAGGTTACAGGAACAGATAAGGATTGAGTGATGTAAGGAGAAAATGGCCTGGTCAGACAGTGAGATGCCTTAGAGAAAGGGGCATGGGTAACTCATGGCCAAGGATCAAGCCTCCCATCTGGAGGGAGGGATAGGCAGAATCCAACTGGTCAGTACATCCCATAATAACAGTGACTAAGCAGAAAGTACCCCAGATCTGAACAGCCAATGGGAGAGCTTCCCAGGCTTAGCACTGACAACCCCACACTCTGGATAATCATAAGGCAGTCACTGGATAAAAAGGCCAGTCCTAGACAGGGAAGGTGCCTTGCATGGTACCCTTTCCGACGCACTCAAAGGCTGTGAAAAAGCCAGACTCCAGCAGCTAGGTTCCTAGATAGACCTCAATTGGGCCCCCGTCCTGCCTCTCCTCTCGAGACCAGACCTGAGATCTCTGATTCGAAAGAACTTATATGTATGTACTTATGTGTGTGTGCTTGCTGTTAGAGTAGGTGAAGGCTATTTGCCATATGCAAGTGTATTGGTGCTATATTGTGCTTTATTCTCAGTTCTTCTATGTGCTATAGTAATAAAATCTGTCTATTTAAAGGACTTTGCAATGTGTTTCATAGTGCCTCTGCCCAGATCCCGGAATTGGGAGCTGCCTGCCAGGGGTCTAAGTCCTGTCCCTGGTAGGATTGATAGAGAACAGTTCCAATTCATAACACTCAGACTCCAGGATAGGTGCTCCCATGCACAGGAATGCAGAGGAATGGACACTAACCTTCCATGCCCAGCACCAACAAACATTTTCTAAAAATATGACCTTTTTTCCTCCTACTTAATGACAGCAGCACAGGGGATTAGAATGCATGATCTTTGGGTTGCTTATGAAGTAGTCTCATCTCTAGGCTACCAAGCCCCATTTGTTGTAAGCTAGAATTTTTGTCCTTAAGTAGGTAAAGAAGGGTGCTTGGACTGCAGGATACAGGCCCCATGCATAGGAATCACTGCGAACCTTCCTTGGCAAGCAATAGTACAGGGGATTAGAACCCATGACCTCTGGCTTCTTTACCAAAGAGCCTCACCTTTAAACCACCAAGTGCTGGCATGTGCAACTTTAGATTTTTGTCCTTAACTAGGTAAAGAAGGGTGCTCTGACTCAAGGCTCATTGCCCCATGCACAGAAATGGAGTCGAACCTTCCACGGCCCGCACCAACAAATATTTTCTAAAGGTATGGGCTTTCTTTCTCCTTCTCAAGAACAGTAACAGCACAGGAGATTAGAACCCATGTGTGTGTGAGAGAGATGAGAGCTTATGTTTGAAATAATGACTGACTATTCATATGAAAGAAAATAGCATAAAAACACAACTGCCATGATGGTGTCTACAGAGAAAAAAAAAGATTCTTCATTTTCAAATTATGTAACCATGGAGTTGCGATTCCATAGTTCCTTGCATCAATAATATACAATGTACGACTTCTTGCTTTTTTGATAGTTGAAGTGAAGTTTTTGTCTTGATTAGCTTTCTAAATCTTTTGGTCATAACATAGCTAAAACCACCACGTGCTCCATTTTATTATTATAAGCTCTAGTAAAGAACTGAACTGTTAAATATTATGCATTAACAAAACTGTCAACAGAAGGGTAAATTACCTAGACAAAAAACCTTCGGTTTAAGAAGGTCGTTGAAGGCGGCATTACAAATTATACTCAAACGTTAACATGACAGTAAATTGTATGTTAAGGCAACTTTATTAAATATCACACCAAACAATACATTTTTTTTTCCTCATTCATTAATAAAAAAAAATTGAATTAATTGAAATTAAACTGTATACATTCCTCATCATCATGTATAAGTATTATTCAGTCACCATACCACTTATATGCACCTTAATTTCAGCTAAGTAAAAGAAGTTTATTAATGAATAAGAAAAGAAAAATGTATTGATTGGTCTGATATTTAATAAAGTTGTAACATACAATTTACTGTCATGTTAATGTTTGAGTATAATTTGTAATGCTGCCTTAACGACCTTCTTAAACTGAAGGCTTTTTGTCTAGGTAATCTTTGTAGTCTATTGGCAATCCCAAATGCCCATTATTTTTAAATGACCATCCATTTGTCTCTATTGTCACCAATTGGCTTGGCTTGTCCTATGTTTTAGTATGTCCCAGCCTGGAGTGTGTGTGTGTATGGGGATCAATGGCAGCTGTTTGGAATCACTTTCCTACCCCATGACCCCAGCTCTGGAGCTGGCTCAGTGGTGCTTGTGAGGGGGTGGAATCCCCTTTCTGTGTTGCTTTCTAGGAATTGCAAAAAAGCCTGGGCAAGTAGGGAGTGGTTTGTGGGTGAATTCAGCTCCCCCTCTTCCTTGTAGAGCCGAGCAGCAGTCTGAAATATCTCCCCCTGCATCCCTGCTCTGCTCTGTCATTACACCCCACCCACAAAAAATCCACACACACCCTCCTTGAAATGGTACTTGAATGGCTCTGCAGCAGGGCTTGGGCAGTTCAGGAGGTGCTGTTGTGCTCACAGAAGAGGAGGAGCAGAACCGTGCTTGGGGAGAAACACTCTCTCTGACCCGCAAACGGCTCTGCTGTTCCGTGCTAAGGCGTATGTGTAAAAAAGCACTGCCATGCACCCTCCCCATCACGTCCTCACCTTAATGAAATCTACCCTGGTGTGCACCCTTCTTCTGCATACAGGGCAGCCTACTCCTGTCCCAGCCAGCCACAAGTCTCCCCTTTTGCCACTGCCTGCTTTGGTCCCTGATATTCCACAGCCATTTATCCGAGCATGTTTGTTAATTTCAGCAGACCTGGTCTTCCTCCCTGCAGCCCCACTGACTTCCATGGCACCCTGCTGAACTGCGCTTTGCAAGAAGAATGAATTTTTCTGAGTTTAATAACTCTTGTTTTTGAAGTGTCACTGTATCGCAAGTGACTGCTAGACTGCTCTGGCTATATCCAGGGACCCGAGTTGACTGCACCAAAATATCTTAAATTTTGCAACCAGTGAAGCCAAATTCTGCAAATTCACCGCGAGCATTAATATTTGCATAATTAACTTGATTTGCATAACTATGCATGCTGGAAAGCAAATTTGCAATAGGTTTGACATAGAATCACAACTTTGCTAATCAAACACAACTCAAATCCTCTGGAATTTCAGTCACAACTTGGAGAAATGAGCAAGATATCAGCCCGCGAAAAATGGTCTGACTCAGGCAAAATGACATGAACCAATTAACTTTAAACCGTTAACTTTAGATTGGCTTACTAGATCGTCAAATTTTGCATATACCACCCTACCTAAAACAACACACAGTACAGTTTTTGAGACTAGTAGTTCAAGCCATTTATTTATAGGGAAGTTTCAAATGTCAGTGTCTAGAATGGCAGCGTAGTCTACCTTTAACTTATTCAGTCCTGACCAGGGTTGAATAAATTGGCCTTGGGCACGGAGACATATGGTTGCAGGTGCCTCTTTTGCTTTGTCTTTTACATATCTGCCATGTCTCAGGTCCATAGTCCCTCAATGTCCAGTCGGGAGTGGGGGGGTTCTTTGGTGTGGGATGTCTGTACAACATTCGTACAGGGTGAAGCATGGCTTATAGATGATATTTAACGGCTTCTGGTGGATTCCTTGTCCACGTGTGAGGGCTATCACTTGCTATAGCAGAGCCTGTCACCTTCTGGACATCGTGTGTGCAGCTGTGACTGCCAGTAGAGAGCAAGCAATTTGGGGTTCTGTGTTCTGGGGCCCACTGGGGATAACACTCCGGCAGGAATGCCACTACTGTGGGATGCGAGAGAGGCCATCGCTCTGCAGGACATTTGTCATCTGGCAGAGTTTGACTTGAGTCTTCTGGACGGGGGCCCCTCCCTACCAATCACCTTTAACAGCATCATGCTGAGATCCCAGGTTACAGGAGGAAGTGGCAGGAGTGTGAGGAATGCCTGCGTGAGCTGTGGTTGCTCACACCCCTGGTTGAGGGTCCACACCTGACCCAATGCAGTGGAGATGGCAGTTCTGTTCCGAGATTTGGAGCCAGCCAGATGTCCAGCTCACTCTGTTCAGCGGGGATCCCGTTGCCCTGAACTTCATGGTGGATTGACATATATTTATTTATTATAAACATTTATTAGCCGCCCCCTCATGCCCATGGCATCTCGGGGCGACTTACAACATAAAATACACAGATAAAATGAGTTTAAAAAACACAACCCCATTCATCAAGATTTAAAATATCATAAAAATCTTTAAAATACCCCCCAACTACCCCACCGTCCCATCCTCCCTTCCGAAGGCCTGGGCGAACAGCCAGGTCTTACAAGCTCGACGAAATGCCAACAAACCTGGGGCCAGGTGGGCTTCCTCCGGGAGGGAGTTCCAAAGCTGCAGCCAGGCCACCGAGAATGCCCTCTCCATTGTGGCCCCCCGTTTTACAAGGGGGACCTCCAGAAAGGCGCCCCCGGTGGACCGAAGGGATCGCTCTGAGGCATGGAGGGGGAGGCGGTCCTCAAGGTATGGGGAGTCCAGACCGTGCAGGGCTTTATAGATCAACACTAACACCTTGAATCTGGCTCGGTACGATATAGGCAACCAGTTCAGAGTACGACACACAGGTGTTATGTGCTCCCACCGCCCCATCCCTGTAAGGAGACGGGTCGCCGCATTCTGCACCAGCTGCAGCCTCCGAACCAAAAACAAGGGAAGCCCCACGTAAAATGCATTGCAGTAGTCTAGCCTTGAGATGATGAAGGCGTGAATGAGAGTGGCCAGGTCGGGCCCAGAGATGTATGGACGCAGCCTCTGTACCAGATACAGCTGGCAGAAGGCAGCCTTAGCCACAAGCTCAACCTGCTGATCCAGATGGAGACCTGAGTCCAACACCACCCCCAGACTCCGAACCTGCTGGGCTATAGGAGGACGGACCTCCCCTACAAGGGGAGCCAGTACCTCCCTCACCCTTCCCACCACCATCACCTCCATCTTACCGGGATTAAGCTTCAGTCTGCTCTGCCACATCCAATCTGCCACGGCCTCCAAACATTGGGAAAGTAATGAGACTGCAGGACCTGGGTCAGTTGAAAATGAGAGGTACAGCTGAGTATCAGCAGCATATTGGTGACATCGCACCCCGAACCCTCTCACGATCTCCCCCAGGGGCTGCATATATACATTAAATAATAACAGAGACAGGATTGAACCCTGCGGTACACCACAGGTCAAGGCCCGGGGGCTTGATGTTTCAGCCCCCAGTACCACCCGCTGGCTTCTCCCCGAGAGGAATGAGCGGAACCACCCTAGGATAGTCCCGTCTGGAACCCCCAGGTCTCGCAGTCGTCTCAACAGCCACCCATGGTCCACGGTGTCAAACACGGCTGAGAGATCTAGCAGGATCAGAAATGTCAAACATCCTGCGTCCATCTCCCGACGGAGATCATCCACCAAGGCCACCAACGCCGTCTCAGTACCATAGCCGGGACGGAACCCAGACTGAAAAGGGTCAAGGAAACCGATGCTATCCAAATGCGCCTGGAGCTGCAGTGCCACTGCCCATTCAATAACCTTCCCTAAAAAGGGAAGATTAGAGATGGGTCAGTAACTGGCGAGTGCGTCCACATCCAAAGATGGCTTCTTCAGCAGGGGGCGCACCACAGCCTCGAGACTGGGTGACAATCTCCCCTGCCGAAGGGACGCATTCACTACTCTCGCCAGCACCATCCCCAAAGTTTCCCTGGAGGCTTTCACCAACCAGGACAGGAATGGATCCAATTCACAACTAGTGGCTCTGACAGACCCCAGGACATTCACCGCATCGACTGGCGTCACTTCCTGAAACTCATCCCAGAAAGATCGATCAGACAGTGCCTCCATAATCTCCTACCCCTCGTTTACTGCTTCCAATCCGGTATCAAAGTTACTCTGGATCTGAGTGACCTTCTCTGCAAAGTAGGTGGCAAACTCCTCACAGCGGGCCTTGGACAAGTCCCTGTTCAGGCGGAGGGAGGCCAGACTAACCAGCCCCCGCACCACCCGGAACAGCTCCACTGGACACGACTTCACAGACGCTATGAGGGCAGCAAAGAACTCCTTCTTTGCTGTCCTCACAGCCTCAACATAGGACCGCAAATGGGTCCTATGGAGAAGTCGGTCTGATTCAGAGCGAGTGCGACACCAGCGTCACTCTAGTCTCCTACCTACCTGCGAGCTCGAGGGTACCGGAGAGGAATATTTGCATGGGCGGAGTATGCAGAGGGTGCTGGATTTTGGGCTCCATCTCCGTTTCAGCCATGACCTGGCTGTGGAACAATGCTCAGTGACTGTGGTCCCCTCCGTCTTGAGCGTTCCTCTGTGTGGGATTCTGTCAAGCCTGCTTGACTTTGCCCTTGGACTGTGCTGTGCTGTGCGGTCCTTCTGCTGTGATCAGCTGCTACTTCCCCCAGACACTGTGAGTCCTCCTATTTGCAGCACTGGGTTCATGTCCCCCACTCCAGCAGCTCTGATGTCCCTTGGAACAGGACCCTGTGAACTGCTGCTGTTTGCCCTGGATTCTGTGTTGTGTGGGGTGTGTTTGGGATAGAGGGAATATCAGCCTGATGGGGAGGGAGTGTGTGTGTCTTTGGCTTTTGCTGTCCCATTGGTCTCCCTGCTGCATTAAATGCCCCCTTGTGTTCCTGAGCTGTCTGTGGGTTGTGTGACATGCCCTGGGGTTTCGTGTGTTGTCGCCTGGTACCCTTATCTGGCAGCCAGTCCTGCATACTGTGGTGGTTGCCTGGGTCTGCCGTCCAGTCCCTCCTCTCCCACCCTCTGGGTTTCCTGCTGAGGACCTGGGTGGCCCTTGGCCTGGGATAATTTGGGGGACCCCATCCAGGCCAGCCACCTACCTGGGCCGGGGAGCAGCAGACCCACATCTGGCAGCCTGCAAACAGACACGCCGGTGAGTCTTTTTACCCCTAGTTTCCTCATTTTACAGTGCCCACTGGACCCAGCTCCCTCCAGAACTGCCCCAGGCTGTAAATTTATTATTTTTATTTATTTTATTTTTACAATTTATATGCTACCCCCTCCTGCCTCAGGCATCTCGGGGCAGCTCACAATATAAAAAAACATTTCAAACATTAAAACATTAAAATAAACCATAATAATTTCAGTTAAAACAACATAAAACCCCATCCTCCCCCACCTTACCCTACCCTAACCCAACCCAACCCATCTCCCTTGGGAAAGGCCTGGTGGAACAGCCAGGTCTTACATTGTCTGCGGAAAGAGGGGAGGTCAGCAGGCAAGCGGATCTCCAACGGGAGGGAGTTCCGCAGCCATGGCACAGCCACGGAGAACGCCCTCCTCATAGTAGACACCCGGGGAACCCCGAGAAGGGTGGCCCTAGCCAACTGCAGGGGCTGCTCTAGGAGCCGGAGGGTGAGGCGGTCCTGCAGATAGGTGGGGCCCAAGCCATTTAGGGCTTTAAAGGTCAGCACCAACACCTTGAATTGAGCCCGGAAACCTACCGGCAGCCAGTGGAGAGAGCGAAGCACCAGTGTTATATGCTGACGTCGGCCCATCCCCGTTAAGGGATGGGCCGCCGCATTCTGCACCAGCTGCAGTTTCCGAACCAATACCAAGGGTAAAGAGGTCACTCTTCCTGCCACCTGTTTCCCTGGATTTTCCAAAGCAGAGAAATTAGGTTAAAGGTTTGCCCAAGTCTCTAACCTGCGGCTCCACTACACTGTCATCTAATGTCAGTTTCACACAAGCACACAAGGTTTAGTTAAAAGAATTTTATATTTGTAAAATTAGATTAAAGTACAGTGCAAATTGCAAGTCAAATAAAAGAATAAAGGGTAAGGTAACACGACATTATTTTGTGAAATCCCTAAGCTAAAGTCTTACACTAAGCTCAAGTTCATGTTTAATGTTCATATTCCAAACTCAAAAACCTTTCGGTTTAAGAAAGGAGTTAAGGCCATTACAATTCAGTCCTGCTTAAAAAAGCATGGAAATCGCAAGTTAAGGCCATGGTCTTAAGTTGCGTGCCGTGAAAGCAGCAAAGATGATGTACGCTATCACATATTATTCTCCCTTACAACTTAGGCTCCATACATCTACACTTAGCCTTTTCTCTTTTACTCCCAATCCTTTTCCCTTTCCAGGTTTGCAGCAACACTGAACCTGGAAAACAGGAGAGGGTCAAGGGACAACTTTTATATGGGTTCAGGAGAACAGGACAGCCTTGCGTTCTGTGACATGTAAACAGTAAAGACATTGTACAGTCTTGCATATTGTGCTCGCTTACAACTTAGGCTCCATGCACCCACACTTTGCCTTGGTCTTTCAGCCCCAATTATCTTCCTCTGCAGGTTGGGGGCAACACTGAAGCTGGGAAACAGAGGGTGTGAGTGGGCACCTTGCTGCCCCCTCACCTTCTCCTTTCCCTATATCTTTTTATTTGGGCGGGGAAGAATGGGACAGCTGAGTACTGGGAGGCTTGTATAAGAGGAAAACCAAGCTGATGGATACAGGATGTGTGCACACAAACAAGACTGGAGGCAGTTGGGCAGTGGCAGAAGTATTTCTATTGCTGGGGAAAGCTAGGTATTGAGGGAGTGTTTATGGTGGACAATGGAGAGAAATGGGTGATGTCTATGCATCAATGAGCTGGAGAGCAGGCAAGGATAAGGGGAAGCTTATGTATCTGAAAAGGGCTAGAGGTGTTGGGAGGAGTGTATATTCAGTGAAAACTCCAAGCCCCCCCGAACCTGCATTCCCCTCACAGAGAACCCAAGGTTTCTGGAAAATACAAGGAGCTGTCCCTATGACAGGGAACAGGATTAAGGGGTGTGGAATGTGTAGAAACTGTGTGGAATGACAAAAAGAAACAAGAAACTGGAGAGGACGTGGAATAAGAGGGGGCAGGCAATAGGGAGTGGAATGACAGACGGCAGCTATGAGAACTGGGTGAAATGATAGGATATCATGGGGAGCACCCCTATCACTCTTCTGAATCAGTTATTTCACCCAGAACCTTCTAATTCTATCTGTTTGTCATGGCATTCTTCGTCATTCCACCCAGTTCCTTGCTGATGCACCCTATCCCTGTTCCTCCTTGTTGTTCCACCAATACCACTCACTCTCCCTCATGCCTTCCTCAATATTCCACACCTCTTGCCCCCCACCCTCATAGATGCAACTACATTGTATTCTTTCACAGCTATTTAACTGGATCTGCAAATGACAATGGGATTTATTTCACTGCTGTTTCCTCCATTCCTTCCAATGGGCATTCCATTTTATTAATCTCAATGTGTACCCAACCTTAAATTCTTATTAAATGTTTATAAAGTACTTTCTCGGTTGTATTGTTGGGCAGTTATCAGCCCCTGGGCCTTGGGTTGGCATGGCCAGGCATACCACTCAAGTGTCCCAGAAGTCCTTGGATATCCAAGATGTCACACCCCTGATGCTTTCCAACCTGGAGGTCCAGGAGGCTGCTGTGATGTCCCTCTTGGAAGGGACTGTGATTGGGGGCGATTGGAAAGACAACAGTAGGAACAGAGGGGTTAGGGTACACCCCAAAGACCACTCCCCCTTGGTAGACTATTGCATTCATGTTTCCTTTTTACTGTTGTAAGTGTTTCACTTATGAGGTTTAGCATCAATATGTGCACCTTTCCACCATTGTTCCATTAAAGTATTTATTGTGTAATCGTGTTCCCTTCTTTGTGCGAAGAGCTCTAGGGGGTTCACATGGTGGTGATAGGCCCCAGGTCCCAGTGGTAATAGTGGAGAATTATAGAGAGAAGGGTTTGTTTGTTCCATGGGGGCAAAGCAGGGGTATAGAGGAGGGAGGGGGTTAGCTGCTGAGGGTGGGTGGTATTTGGATTTTGCTGAATGGTAGGGTACTGAGTATACATCAGGTTTGGGGTGGGAGACAAGGTAACTCAGCTGAAGCACTAGCTAAACCTGAAGCAGAAGGTGCATGTAAACATGAACCCAATGCTCTGAGCATAGATACCTCCCTGCAGCTGCAGATTTCGCAGGAGGGCAGGGGAGAGGCTGCTTGGGTTGCCCGGATGTTCCAAGCCTGCAGCCACAAGGGCTGCATCTGAAGGAAGACTCCTACCCAGATGGAGAAGGGTAGTCTGTCAGCAGGAGGATCATTTCTTTTAAGTGCAAAGTGGGTATGTGGGGATAGAATATTTCAGCGTTCACTCTTTTAACAGCAGTTCAGTAGGGCTTAACAGGTTCCAGTATATTCCCATGGCCATTCACAAAGAACCAAGCCTACCTAGAATACTGCCTCCGTATGTTGGTGTGTAAACAATCACCATGTACTCTAAGCCACGCCCATCACTGCTGGATGGGAAGACTCCACCACATCTTTGGCAACAGTGATGTCAGGCAGCGGCAACCAACCATCAGGTAAAATGAGTTACTTACGACGTGACACATTACTAAGCCACAGCCTGACCCTCCACCCAGACAGTCACTCCAGTCAGCAAATTGGGTGACCTCAGAGTTAGAACTAATCCCACAAGGTCTGCATAAAAAAAGTATCTGCCCACCTTCTGGAAGCTCTGATTCTCCAGGTACCAACAACACTGTACGCCAGGGGCAACAATTCCCTCCCAGGGGCCATTTTGACTGTTGGTACAGGATCGGCTTGACCTCCCATTACTTTGGGGTAGGGGTGCTTTAGGGGCGACCTAAAGGAACAGAGGCTTCAGTTCATGGATGTGTGCCCTGCACCTGGCCCGTATCCTTGTGTGCATGACTTCATCTCTTCTTCCATTCCTGCCAGCCCTTCCACTCCCAGTCCCTTTTGTTCCTCCACAAATGTGCCCGGCAGATGTGGGTGTGGGCGGTGTTGGGGTGGTAAAGAAGAGACGGGGGGGGGAAAGGAGTGGCCAAATGCTGTGACCAAAGCACACCATTATCACAGGTGGTAAACTATGCACACCTTTTCTCTCTTCATCCCCAGCTGTGGAGTGATGTCTAACACTCCTACAACTGGAATGCCCTCCTCCTAGGTTCCACCTGCCAGGATCTGAGAGGTATACATAAGCCATTCATCTACTCATGCAAACACAAACATACTTTACTGTATCTACAGAGTTAACTTTAGTGTTGGAGACATAAGAACAATGTAAACACCCAGGGTTGGGTGAGGTTGTGGGTCTCATATGTGAGACCGTGGGTCTCATATGTGAGGTCCTGGGCAACTGCCCCCATTCCACCCGCTCCCCCCCCCCCCCAATAAAGGGCATGGATTATGCAGAAAAATTGCATTGTGAAAATGAATCTCAGGCAACCCTAGTGTACTGCATAGTTCCTCTTCAAATGGTACAGTACAGAAGCTGAGAGTATCAATGGGAGAACACCTTGGCAATGGTCCTTGTGCTCTCTGAAATATACGAAAACATGCTGCATTTTGTGAGACACCAGCTGCATGAGCTATCAAGAGCTCAGAGTGAGCACTGGGTGGAGGCAGGGGGAGGGGGGCAGACACAGAGGAACATGAGATGAAGACTGAGAGAGAGAAAAGAGTGCCTGCTGCCCCTTGGCCTCCTCCCCTCCCCTCCAAGCACATTAACTTAATGGGACACTCGTTTTCCTATAGTTACTGGTCATTTTGTTATAACAACAAATTAAACTATATTTGAAATGTTACCAAGATTCGCTCATATGTTTTCTAAAAATAGACAACACTGAAAACTGACTGCCCAACCCCCCACTAACCCACATCCCCTCCCAGAGAATCCAGCAGTCCTGCCTCCCAGAACCCCCTACTTTAACCCACTCCCCTCCCACAGAAACCAGGATTCCCAGCTCCCAGCCCCTCATGCTCTAACCCACTAGCCTCAACTCCCTTCCCACAAAACCAAGACACCTGGTTTCCAGAACCAGAACCCTGTGCTCTAAACCACTCACCCCCTACTCTTCTTCCAGACAACTCAGGACTGTTGACTCCCAGCCCCCCTTCTGTAAACCGCTAACCTTCACTTCACTCCCACAGCACCCAGGAATCCTGGCTCCCAAGACCCCCTTTCTCTAGCCCACTCACCCCACACTCGACTCTCCTCCCAGAAAACCCAAGACTGCTGTCTTCCAGCTCCCCTTCTGTAACCCACTTTAACCAGTTACCAGTTCATAATAGGACACTGCCTCCTATTCCATGACTTTTTAAGTCCCTCTTATGAGGGACCTTATCAAACACTTTCTGCAAATCCAGATACATTACCGGCTCACCCCTATCCAAATGCTTATTTACACGGTCACCTTAAAAAAATCCAAATAGATTAGTGAGGCACGAACTCCCTTTGCTAAATCCATGTTGACTCTTCCACATGTTTATCAATACATCCAGTATTAAAAATCATCTTCACCATTTTGCATGTTGCAAACATCTCTTCCCTGTTGCAGTCCCCCCCACCCCTTGTTGTTTTTGCTCCTTTATATTCCATTCCTTGACTCTTTCCATTTTTGTTCCCATTGTTCCCTGCTCCTTCTTCCCACGTTTCCTTTTTCTGGAGACTACTGTTATTCGTATTCTGGAGGCATCTGGCTTGTGGGCTACTATAATTATTAATTATTTTTTTTCTGCACAAGGAGTAAGGGTTTAAGGTTCCAGATATATACATTTGTTGTGATGATGTCCCCCTCCCTAGCTATCTCATAATTGCTCACCTTTGTGTTGCTCCTTCTTGCATATGTTTTGCTTTACTGTTTTATAATAAGAAAAAAAACTTCAATAAAATATAAATTTAAAAAAGGAATGGGCACAAAGAGCAGGGACATGGATAAAGGAATGAGACACAGGCGTGGATATAGTAAGTGGAAAGGCTGGAGCGAGAGTATATGGAGCAGGGGTAGACATGAGAGAGAGAGAATGGGTACACAGGACACTGGACAGTGATATCTGGGCGGAAGAGCCATGGCCACGGCGGGGCGGGGCCGGCTCCTGAAGGGGGGCGGTGTAACAGAGATGGGCTGCGACTATAGACAGCGGTCACTTCCTGACGCTATCTAGGCCTTCCCGGGGCTGGGCCGAACTAGAAAGTAGGAGGCCGGGTGGCTTCGGGATGGAGGCGGCAGACAACTGCGACGAGACCCGGCCGCGGGTGTTGATCGTGGGCGCCGGGTTGGCAGGGCTTGGGGCGGCTCAGCGTCTCTTTGGCTCTCGGCGTTTTCCCGGCCTGCGTCTCCTGGAGGCCACCGGCCGGACCGGAGGTCGCATCCGCTCATGGAGCTTCGGTAACTGGCGGGTTGAGTAGGGCTGTCGCGGCGGGTCTGTCTCTGCCGAGCTCTGGGTGTGCTCCGTCCCGGCAGGCTGGGGGCAGGCGGGCCCACGCTTTGGGGCCTATGTGGACCGAGAAGGTGTTCTGTTCTATGGGGTTGGCGTCCCTTCCAAGCAAGGGGGTGCATGACAACCCCCCTCTGCCTGGAAAGGACACTCGGGGAGCCAGGTCCTCGATTGGCACGGCTCACTTGCTATGTGACTGAAAAGCCGTCCCGAAGGTCCTGTGTTCCTAACCCAACTGGGCGGTAGCCCTATCTCTCTGCCATGGCATAGCTGTCAGCTAGCCATTGGCAAGCACTCAGAGCGTTCTGGTGCTTCTAGTCTCTGAAGGCTGGTAACAGCATTGAGCCTTACTGTAAGTCTGAACAGAGATGTTCCTTAGCAGGGCCAGAGGGGTGGTTCAAGGCATGGTAGGGCGCACAGGGAAGGCTAACTGGTTTAGGGGCATTTTTGACAAGGCATAGGTAAATAATGTGTTTTACCATTTTATCCTGGAAAAAATATAGGAATTTTTTAAAAAAAACACATACTAATGAAAACTACTGAAGAATAGCTAGCAGTTTGGTAATAGTTCTGACATAATATGGTCTGTTTCCTTTTAAGGAAAGGAAATTAGCAAAAAATAGTGTCAGCCTGGACCTTAAGCTTCTTGCTATTTATTGCCTTGGCTACCTTCAACAGAAATTAAGTTTCTACATCTAAAACTTTTGTTAATCAATGAAATTTTTAGGAATTGCCATCAAGGGGGGGAAAGGGGTGCCCAAGGAAGACACTGTCAGTCACTGCTGCATAGCTAAGTAAATCCTTTGCAACAGTCTGCATATTTCCATACAAGGAATAGGTTATGACTCTTTAGGTTAGAGAAGAGGAGGATATGATACAAGTTTACAAAATCATGAGTGGTTGGATAAGTAAGTAGGGAGCTCTATTTACTCTCTCTCATAATACTGGAACTAGGAGATATTCTGTGAAACTAACTGGTAACAGATTTAAACAAATAAAAGGAAGAACTGGTTTATTCAATGTACAATTAACTTATGGAACATATTGCCAGAGGATGTTGTGAAGGCCAGTAGTGTTAGGGTTTTAAAAAGGATTGGGTGGGGAATCTTTTCCCTCCTAAGGTACAGCCACATGAGCTGGGTGGGACCAATCCTCCATGTGCTCTGGGGTGGGCAATTGCAGCTGCCACGCTTTGGAGCCGGTGCAAAGAGCAGACCAGGCTGCTGTTGGATGGCCTGCCACACCCCAGGGCAGGCCGAGGTGCCACTCGCATGCACAAGTAACCTACCCTCATTCATGATGTGGAGATGCGGGAATGGCGATTGCCACTCACCAGTGCCGGCATGTGTCATTGCAGCCTACATGCTGTGTTCCCAGCCTCTTTTGGAGGACACAGCACATAGCAGCCAACTACCCATCCTAGCGAACATCTGGCAGCTGCCGGGCATATGAGCCACTGCATCGCATGGCAGCTGTGCCCAGGGCTGGCCCCAGGCATGTGCCACATGTAAGGCAGCACATGGCCCCGCGGCCAGCTGGGGCCCTGCACTTGCCTAGCTGGGAAACAGGCTACAGCCAGCTTCTCCCCCAGAAAGTGATTCTTCCTCCCCTCCCTGGCTTACAAACAGCTCCTCCCCACTGCTGATCAGAAGGTTGCTACCTTGTAAAGAAGGTTCTTCGAGATGGCTTCCAACATTCTCATAACTGGGTTGTGCGTGCTCACCCTATTCAAATAGACCACATGATGGCCTTGAGCTCCTCTAGTATAGAAAGAACCCCCCCCCCCCCGAATGACAGTTCCTTTCAAACCTTTCTAGAAATATAAGAAAATAATTCCATACAGGGCTGGAAGGGTGGGCGTTGTGAGAATGTTGAGACCCATCTCGAAGAACCTTGTTTGCAAGGTGGCAACCTTCTGTTCTTCGAGTGGCTCCTCACATGATATTTTGACATGGCTTCGCCAGGTGGGGAGTCCGTGGGCATGCCAGTTCATGGATGGGGCATGCACACAGCTGCACACACATCCCCACTCACCCACCACTCATCCACACCCACATAGTATGGGTACCACCATTTCCCCCAGTTACTCTGTGTGTGGGGGTGAGTGGGGATGCGTGTTAGGCAAGCGCGCATGCACCCCCACTCACCATGGGCGTGTGCACCACGTCATTCACATGGGGTTCCCCCACCCATGAACACACAGAAATCTGCGTGTTCATGGCTGGGAGGAGAGACCCGTGTAAAAAGGGCCACATTCTCACAACTGTCTTACTTATACTATCTTAAGTAGGAATTTAGGATGTAAAGCAATATCTATTCTGTCTTGGAAAATAAATCTGCAAATATGGTTCTGAGATTATTATGGCTGCTATTTCACTAACTCTTCTTAATGAAGTTATTGCTAACAGGAATACTGTCTTTAAATCCGCACCCCATAACCAGTTCATTTGCACCCCCATATAATCAATTCACGCTGCCCCGTGGGCACAAATTATGGGTGGGGGCAGCGTGAATAGATTATATGGGGGCGGGGGCAGAAATGAACTGGTTATGGGGTGGGGGCAGCATGAACTGATTATGGGGGCACAACTGAACTGGTTATATGTCTCTCTTCATGGCATAATGCGTTTAATAAGCTAGCTGCATTTTGGGTGTCTTGTGTGTGTGATAGCAACACCTCTGGACTGGTTACACCGCATGCGTGCACAAGGCACAGGCGGCACCGGCAGCAAGAAGCAACAGGCCCTGGAGGCCAGACTGGCTAAGCTCACCCCCTGGCCAGTAAGGCAGTGGACGCAGTCAGTCTCTCTGTGCCTGCGTCACTGCCCGCTTGGCTGCCCCTGCAGTGGAACCACTCCTGGGGAGTGGTGGTAGGCACTCGGCTGGGGAGTGGGGGAAGCATTGGGAGGCCATGCTTCTCCATGGTTGCTCGGAGTGGTGGAGAATGGGAATCCTTCCTGTCCAGAGGGAGTAAGTTTTATGTAAATGTATACATTTGCATAATTAGGTGGTGGCTAATTATGCAAATTAGGCCCCACACCAAGACGTCGCACATGGCCTCACAAACGCTGGGGCCGGCCCTGGCTGTGCCCAAATTGGGGTAAGGCTGCCCAAATCGCATTACCGTCTTGTGTGGCTGTACCCAAAATTCTTAGAGCATGGGTGGGGAACCTTTTCCCTCCCAGGGGCCACTTAGAGAATGAGTGCAAGCTCCAAGGGCTGCATAGAAGTTGGGGTGGGTGTACTCAGGAAGGGGAGGGTCATGGATCTGTCTCCTAGCCTTGTGTGCTGCTCTCCTTTCGGCTCTCAGACCTCAGTTTTTCAGTGCATGGGGATAGGAACTGGATCCAGGAATTAGAAAGGTGCCACACAAAAACTAGCTGCAATCTGCATTCTTTCCCCAGACCTGAGGTTGCCCACCCTGCTCATCCGCATGAGCCTTTTCTCCCGGCTCTTTAATTACCTGCACAAGAGTGCTTTATCATCCTTTATCAACTTTCACACATGCTGCCAAATCTCCCTCCCCCGCATTAAATGTTGTAGCACGTTATCCCCTACGAACTGCTAACAATCCCATCACTGTCAGCGACTGTTATCTCCTCTTGAGTTGGGGGGTGGGGGGGCATTTGTTACATGGAGGAGACATTGGTAAACATTGAAAGCAGCAGCCTGGCAGCTGAACCAGTGTACTTTGATCTTTGTGCACTGGCAATGCTGGTTGAAAGAAATGACTTGAGGTGGGAGTGTGCATGACAGCCACGCAGAATGTCCCCCCAAACACCTCTCTATGACAGTGGAGGACTATGAAAAGGCAATAAAGTTGAATTGTCCACATGTTATCAGCAATGTGCGAGAAAGGCTTAGCTTGATGGTTAAACCTTGGTTTACAGTTCATCAGTTATGGGTATGATTTAGGACTTGCTCGCACAGGAGCTTGCAAGGCAAGTCATTTACATGAGCAATAAAAATGTGGAGGAAGCAATTTGTGCTGTGTTCTATGTCTCATGTGAATGTAGCCTTGGAGAATAGGTTCATAAATGGCTATTGGTGCCCATTCAGTAGTGTGTCTTCTCCTGGGAGATCCTACTGGACGGCCAGTAAAAAAAATAAAAAATCCCTGCCACTATCAGTAGGAGGCAGATGTCCTGATTTTCTGGAGCATGCTCAGTGGATCCCACTGAGCCCCTAAGCTCCAGTTGTTTATGTGCCTCCACACTGGAAGGTAGCAGGCGAGCTGCCTCTGCCACAGAAAGAAGTTGCAGGCAGCCTAGAAAATTGAGAAACACCCCAAGACCCTTGGGAAAAGCTTCCTGATGCCAGGGAGGGAGGAATTCTTTTCCCTGTTCACCCCCTTCCTTAGGAGGGGTTTGGAGGATTGAATACGGATGCTCCCCTCTCCAACTGGCGTGGGAGCCTGACAGAGTGGGCTTAGCAGTTCCCTAAGGGGTTCTGACTATTGGTCCCATGGAACCCTACCCCCGCTAGAGCCTAGAGGGGCCGCAGGAAAACGAGATCTGCCGCGGCACAGGGCCTGACAGTGGCAGATCATCCAGCCCCAGAGCGGGCTCTATCAGGCACGTTCCCGGCCCCTACCCCCAGCACGCCGCTCAGGGGTCTAGCAGCACAGCGGGTCCCTACCACTGGCCCCGGGAGGATCCAGCGTCATAGTGCTGCAGTGGTCAGACAGGGTCAACCGGCCTGCTCTCCTCCCCACTCACCATACAGCCTGGGAACAAATAGAAATTGTTGCTGGCTGCTGCAGGTGCATCCATGCAGCATCAGGCAAGGCCCCAGCTCCCTCCTCCCCCTCCCCCCCCCCCCCCCCCCCCTCAGAAAAGTCGCTGCAGGGAAACCGAAACCAAAAGGACCAGCTACCAAATGGCCACCACGAGGAGAATGGCGACGGCGGACACAGGCGCAGCAGACCCGGCAGTGCCCACAGCAACAGTAAGCCCTCGCCGTGTGCCCTGGCTCCACATATGGAGGTCCTCGGGGAGCTCCTCCTTGAATTGAAACGCAAATGATCTCTTAAGCCCAAGAAAGTCTGCCCCTACAAAGGCTGCTCCAAGGGTGCCAGCAAAGGCAAGCTTTCCCTGTCCAAGAAACCACGCAAGGCCCCTAGACCCCTGGAATCCCCCGCCTTGTTAGGGGTAGCCTCTGAGGAGGTGAGGTCCATCCACTCCTCTAAAGAGGAAGAGGCATCAGCTAGGGGTAAGAGAAAGGGGGAAAAGGCTCCCCTCAGAACAGCCAGTGAGGAGGAAAAGGAAGCATCAGAGGCCCACGCCTCAGAGAAGCACCATGCCTCTGAGGAAGAGAACAGTTACTTCTCCCTTGAGGCGGGAGAGAGAGAGAGAGGAGTCAGGGATTGAAGCTTCATCTGACACAGATAGGCAGTCCCTTAGTTCATACAGAGACCAGATCACAGGCTCTTCACGTTTGACAAAAGAAAGACAAGCATGAGTCCTCAGAGTTCGAAGAGGAGGAGAGAAAATATATTCCACTAACTAGAGATGGGATGATTTTAGATAAAGCCTATGAAAAAATTATCAAAAAGGAATGGCAGCTCCCCAAAAAGGCTTGCAAAATGAATAAAACACAGCTATCCCTCTACTTCCTCACTAAAAGCAAAAAGACCCTCCTCGCCATCCCTAAAGTGGATGCCGCAGCAGCATCCTTCCCAACCAAGGGAGAGTGCTACCCCTGGGACCCTACTGACAAGGGAATAGAGTGTAACCTAAGAAGGAATTTTGAGGAAGTAGCCTCAATCATAAAAATGGCCACCATCGCATCCTACTTTTCAAGGGCCCTTATGACTTGGATCAAATGGACCAGGGATCCTCGGGTCGCTATGAAAATGACTAGGATCCTATCCACTAGAATCCAGTTGAACTATGCCTTTGTAGGCACTGATATCCTCCACTGGGCATCACTTGGGGTGGCATCCAACGTAGAAGTCCGCTGCCGCCTCTGGCTCAGGTCATGGAAGGGAGACACCACAGCCAAGAATACCCTAGTGGGTGGACCTTTCCAAGGGGCTAAACTCTTCAGCGTCTGCCTGGATAAAGTCGTTGCAGATGCTGAAGATAAGTCCAAAAGACAAACCCTGCAAAGCCTTTTCGTCCCTTCAGTGCAGGATACCCTCCAGCAGGTGGCACCAGATGACCTTTCTATCCACAAAGAGGAAATCAGCAGAAATACAAGCCTAGATGGCACAAACAGAAGGGTGCTGGGAACAGAGCCAAGCACACAGAGGGCTCTGGATGCCTCAAGACGGACACATGACTATGGAGCCTTCCCTCCTCAGGACCCTGCGACCATAGGAGGCAGCCTACAATTGTTTGTGGACTCCACTTCAGATGCACGAGTCCTCCGAACCATACAAAGGGGATATGCAATTGAGTTCTCCCACTTCCTTCGACACTCCTACTGTGTCTCACCGGTCTCCAACAATCCAGACAAGCACTCCGCAATACAAACAGAAATAGACAGGCTCCGACCCATTGGAGCCATAGAACCTGTACCATCGCACAAAAAGGGGTCCGGACTCTACTCCATCCTGTTCCTCGTCCAAAAAAGTTGGAGGAATGGTGTGCAGGCCTCAACCTCAAAATCCTGAATTAGTCTGTAAAAGCTCAAAGGTTCAAGATGGAAACCCTCCAATCCATCTGCATAGCGAGTGCGCAAGGTGAGTGGTTGACATCCCTCAACCTCAAAGAAGCATCCCCCCATCTCGCAGATAGTGGCTCAGGTTCATGTATGCCCAGCAGTACTGGCAATACATAGTTCTGTCCTTCGGCCTCACCACCTCACCCAGGAAATTCAGAAAGGTCCTGATCCCTCTCGTTGCGAATATACGGAAAGAGGGCATCAAGATCTACCCATACCTCGACGACATATTCGGTCACCCTCCTACGAACAGGCATTGATAGATGTCCGCAGAACCATTGAGTACCTGCAGAAACATGGCTTATTAATCAACCTGTAGAAGAGCCATCTGACTCCCTCCCAAGCTCTGGAACATCTGGGGGTGATCTTGGGCAATTACTATAACACCCCAAGGACAAAAAATCCCCTCCACAACCTAAACAGTACAAAAACAAGGGGATAAACCAAGGGAATGCCTACTAAATACCTAAAAGCAATATAGTATTTATTATACTCACACAAATATAAAGTCAGTTGAAAACATCAACAACAATCATACATAATGACTTCTCAATTATACAATGTTATATATTCCAAGCTTGACACAACCATTAAATCCCAATGGGAGTAATAACATTATCTCCCTATGTAAATGTATTTAATATCAATCCAAATGCTTTTAATTAATACAATGATATTTACGCCAGGCTTAACACAACAATTAAAGCCCCAATGGGAGTGATAATAATATCTCTCTGTGTTGGATATCTACTCCAGGCTTAACACAACAATTAAACCCCAGTGGGAGTAGTAACAATCTCTCCCTGTGTTGTACACGGCTATGTTTCAGAACCATATATCCTGGTCTTCCTCAGCAAAACATATTTTGTTATTTATTTTTTATTGTTTTTCTCAGAGGGGCTGTTCTTATTCGTGGATCTTTAGGACCGAACCAGTCTGAAAAAATATATGATGGTTACTTTTAATATATACAAGCCAAAAATCAATGATAGCTGTTATTTGTATAGCAATTGGTACAGCCTCTTTTTTAAAGAGGCTCTTCTAATTAGAAGATCTTTAAAACCTAAACAATCTGAAAAAAATTCAGAAAAAAATATGTAATGGTTACCATTCATATGGACAAGCCAAAAATAAATAATGGATACTGCTAATATAAGCAAGCCAATACCATATACCTCAAGAACACCAAAGATGTAATTCTCACCTCACAGACTTCATACTAATAATTTCATTGTTCTTGTGTATATCTGTAAGGGAACATTACAGCAATTACTAAAAAACCTTTAAAAAAAAAATTTTTTAGTGTCCACACACAGGGTGATTTCAGACGTTACGTGGTCCCGAATCACCACAGTGGATTCCCAGCGGTGGCGAGCTGACCAACGACCCCCATGGTCCAGGAAGGCCATGAACAGACGTGACAGGACCGGGACCATGGCAGGGAATCGGACTGACAGACTACGGTCCGGGGCAGCGCAACAGATGTGACGCCAATTCCGGGCCGTGGTCAAAACACCCAGAAGGCACCGGGGAGGGGCGGGAGGCAGCCATGGCCGACTGAGGGCAAAGGAAGCCAAAAGCACCTAAAGGGAACACCCACAGAAGGAAAATGGGAAGGGAGGGGGAGAAGAGCGGCCAAGGCAGCACACACAACAGGCACAGGGAAGACGAGGTCACAGTGGAACACACAGCACAAACACACGCCTGGGTGCATACACACCCGGATGGGAAGGGAAGGGGGAACACAGCGGGATGGCCAACACACACGGCACAACAGGCAAAGGAGGGGGGGACCCAGGGAAGGGGGGGGAACAGCTCGGGGGCAGAGCTGGACATGGGGAACAGCAGCTGGAACCCCGACAACAGCAGAAGCAGCACAGGCCACCCCACAGCGACACAGGCAGCCGAGGCACGGAGGGACCCCACAGGGGCAGAGCACAGGCACAGGGGGAGGGCGCACGGATGGGGAGCAACCCGGGAACGGTCCAGGGGGCAGCCAGGGACACCCCCACCACCCCGACGGCGAGGGTGCGCTGAATGGGATGGATGCGAGCCGGAGCCGAAGCACTGAGCAGGCGACCAATTTCCCCCCCTCCGGGAGGATGCCAGGAGGTGCAGTCCGGGGGCCCCAGACCCCCACAGTCAACGAGTCACCTGGGGAGGCAGGCATGGGCACAGGTGGGCTTGCAGCCGGACGAAGACGGACAACAGCACCCAGGGGGTCGGCTCGGAGAGTAGGGGACAGCCACAGAAGAAGGCAGCCACGGAGGGGAACACCAGATGCAGAGGAGGACAGTGGGGGCCCATGGAGGGGGCCCAGAGGCAAAGGCAGGTGCAGCGGAACCTCTGGAACCAGCCTGCACAGCAGCGAACCCAGGACAGCATGGAGGGAGCGGGCAGCAACCCACGGTGTCAGGGTGGAGGCAGGAGCTCACAGCCGGGCCAGCATCCAGGGCCCGGAAGGCACAGGGGACTTTACAGCCAGCTGCAGGGGGTCATGAAGGGGCCCGGGGCTGGGAGGCCCATCAGGTGCATGTTGTGTGGCCACTGAAGCATGCCCTGATGGTAGCCGAGCGCAGACATGTGGTGGGCGACGAGTTAGTACACCTCAAAGGGGTTCTGCATGGCGAGCCCCACCTGGACATCGGATCTGAACCACACACCAGCCAGTACCGCCAGCTCCACTTCTGTGGGCTCCGACAAGCCATAGTCAGCAGCAGGGGGCCACGGAAGGTGACTGAGCTCCAACAGGTGGTGATACGCTGCCCCACATGACCGCTGGTAACCACGGGCCCCATGGATGCAGCCAAAGAAGGAAGCTGCCAGGGCAGGGCCCCCTTCTGCCAGACAGGCCGTGTAGGCGACCAGGCTGCACACAGAGCAGACACGGTCTCCGCCATGGACCACTCCACATGCGAGCACCTTATCTCTGGGATGTGCCCACCAGGAAAAGGATGCAGGCCCAGTGTCTCCGCATGCAGCCGGCAATCGTGGGCGCTCGCCTCATAGCCAAAGTAGCACAGCCCAGAGCTCAGACTCGCATAGGCACCAGAGAGGCTGTCGGGGCAGCTCAGGAGCAATTGCACGGCTGGGGAATGCCACAGGTCACACAGGGCCATGGTCTTGCGGAAGGTCCAGCTATGGGGGGCGCTGGGTGGGGTGGGCCCCGTGAGCCCTGGGGAAGCGCTGCCAGCCATGGTCCAGCAAGCAGCGGCTAATGACTGAAAGGAATGAGGGACCCCACAATCCCAGGAGGGATGGGAGGGGAAGCAGGGGAGCTCCAAAGCCAAGCGATAAGGGCACAGGCCACAACATGGCACGGCAAACGAGCGAGGCATTGGGTGCGGATCCAGCACAGCTGCTGGAACCGAGCACACAGACAGGACAGCCTACATAGAGATCAGGGCGGTGAGGACAACAGGCAGCCAACACGGATAGGTGGGAGGTGATAACAGCAGGAATGCAGCTGTTGCCCGCCCGCCCGCCCGGGTGCAGGCGGGCCCATGTGCTAGGCCCCGTGCTGGGACCGTAGGTGCGCTTGATGGGCCGCTCCCTACTGCTGGCTGCCCTGTAGCAAGTTGGGCCAGACGGCTGAGGGGGCCGGGCAGAGGTGGCCTGGGGTCCCCCACACGGGTGCCAGGTCGCAGATAGGGGGTGGGGCTTTCTCATCTCTATATCTTGCAAACACATTTAGCCTATGATATTTACCCCAAGCTCAACACAGCTATATAGTCCCAATGGGAGTGATAACAATATCTCCCCATATTACTATATATATCAATCAAAAATGCTTTTCTTCATTACAATGACATATGTTCCATACTTGACACCCCAATAACACCCCAATGGGAGTGATAATAATATCTCCCTGTGTGGATCCAAACGTGCCTAGCAGTCCTATTCCTCTCCAGTTTTTGCAGTAATATAGTCCATTTTCTCTCCAGTAAGGTTTCTTCTCTTGCAGATGTAGAAGACTTTTTCTTTTACTTCAATTTATCCTTCCTCTTTCTTGTCTTGACAAGTCTTTGTTTCTTCCAAGAATGCAAACCATCTGCTCACCATCAGAACCCATAGCGTACACATATAAAGATCTTTACCCAAGGCATTTTTATTGGGAATGTAACTCCCTTAGAGTATTAATACCACTTCGTAAGCCACAGCCTATACCATAGACACTCCATCCCCTATACCATAGATACTCTGCCACCATAACTTAAGGCAATTTGGTCCAGATCTTCTTTTTTAGAACAGAATCCTACTTTGTATCTAAAAGGAGTCTTGAAAGGGATTGTTGAGGAGGGATATTTGGCCAGTTATATTGAAGAAGACATCTATGATTATTTGATGAATATTGGAGATAGGGTTCTGGTTTTTTATGTTCTTCCTAAGATTCACAAATTGAAGTGACCGGTTCCAGGTAGACCCATAGTTTCAGGTTGTAATTCTATTTTTGAAAAAGCGACTATTTATGTAGATTCATTCCTGAAACCTTTTGTCCCTTTGACCCCTACATATATGATATTTGATGCATTTTTTTAATATGTTGCATGATATAAAAGGTGAGATGATAACATTTGGCTCAGCAAGAGACACTAATTATACTTGAGGAATGTTTGAATAAAAGAGAGGATCCTTATAAACCACCTACTAGATTTTTGATTAGATTGGCAGAAGTTATTTTAACTAATAACTATTTCTGTTTTGATGGACAGTATTATATGCAGATAAGTGGCATGGCAATGAGGTGCTGATTTGCCCCTGAATTGGCAAATCTGTTCATGTCGCATTTTGAAGATAGGATTATCCTTGCATCTGGGATGAACCCTTTTCTGCCTCAAATTAGGTTCTATAAGAGATATTTGGATGATCTATTCTTTGTTTGGGAGAGATCTGAATGTGAACTAGCATTATTTCATGATTCATGGTCAGCACTCCACTATTAAATTCTCTATGGAGAAAAGTAGAAGTTCTAGTTCTTTTTAGTATACATTAGTAAGAACCATCTTCAGACCACCTTATTTAAGAAGAAAACAGATGTAAATTCTTTCCTAGCATTTGATAGTTTTCATCCTGGGCATATTAAGAAAAATATTCCAGTTGGACAGTTCCTTAGACTAAGGAGGAATAATACGTCTATGGCTAATTTTAAGTTACAAGCTAGGGATTTGACTGATCAATTAATAATGAGAGGGTATCCCAGGGATTTAATCCAAAGGGCTTATAGGAGAGCGATAGTGACAGATAGGAGATTACTTCTTTTTCCAAAATCAAAGGATTCTAGCATGGATAGGATGGTGATTACCCTGGACTTTAGTCCGGTGTCCTACAAGATTCAAAATATTATTCAGAGACATTGGCATTTGTTAAGATTTATTCCTAGATGTGGTCCATCTCCTATTTTTGCATATAGGAGAACCACCCCAAGCTGTTTCAGGAGGGGCGGGGTAAAAATATGAATAAATAAATAAATTCAATAAAATAAAACCAATAACTTACAGGAACTTTTGGTACATAGCAAATTTAATAAAGTATATAAGAATCCACCTTTGATGAGGAAATTAGGAAATAGATGTGGCCGATGCATATTTGTAAATTCAGTATGGGAAATAAAGTTTTTCATTCCCAGAATTTGAAGTATCCGTATAAGATTAACTTAGTTTCTCCTGTTTGAGCAGTATGGTTATTTATATTATCCAATGCCCGTGTGGCCTTAACTATGTTGGCAAGACTAAGAGACAGGTTAAAGTTAGTATTAGAGAGCACAGGTCTAATATTCGGTGTAAGAAAGAGAATGAACATTTTATAGAATCAGATCATACAGTAAATGACATTCGATTTTGTACTACATTTTATAGAATCAGATCATACCGTAAATGACATTAGATTTTGTTGTATTGATTCACATACTTCTGAGGAGGGTCTCCTAAAGTTAGAAGCGAGATGGATATTAAGGTTGAAGACACTTTTGCCCTATGGACTCAATGAGGGTATGGATTGGCATAAGATTTTGTAGTAAGACCTGGCCCGAATTGCCTTAAGTTATGGTGGCAGAGTGTCTATGGTATAGGGGATGGTGATATAGGCTGTGGCTTATGAAGTGGTATTAATATTCTAAGGGAGTTACATCCCCAGTAAAAATGCCTTGGGTAGAGATCTTTATATGTGTAAGTTATGGGTTCTGATGGTGAGCAAATGGCTTGCATTCTTGGAAGAAACAGACTTGTCACGACAAGAAAGAGGAAGGATAAATTGAAGTAAAGGAAAATAAAAAACCTTCTACATCTGCAAGAGAAGAAACTTTACTGGAGAGAGAATGGACTATATTCTTGCAAAAACTGGAGAGGACTAGGACTGCTAGGCACTTTTGGATCCACATAGGGAGATATTATTATCATTCCCATTGAGGTGTTGTTGGTGTGTCAAGTATGGAACATATGTCATTGTAATGAAGAAAAGCATTTTTGACTGATATTTATATAAATTAATATGGGGAGATATTGGGTATTTTCAGACATTACGAGATCACGCTCAACCACGGGGAATTCCCACATGGTGATCGTGGTCTCGTAACGTCTGTTGGGGCGAACAGAAGCTGCCCACCAGATGCTCACCCCCGTGGATCACGGGGCCAGAATCACATTGAACACGTAAACGGAGGTCCTGTCCGGACCATCTCCGTTTGCGTATTCAATGTGATTCCCGCCCGTGATCAGGGGGACCATCTCGTCTGTCCCTGGACCATGGCCCGGAATCAGCGGCGGGATTCCGGGCTGTGGTCAATGCCCCGGGGGGGAAGGGGGCAGTTGGGCGGGTGCTTCAGCCGCATTGGCTGCGGCACCCGCCCATCTCTGGGAGGGCGGGCGGCCTAGGGAGCGCGGGGGGTGGGGCTGTGCGGCTGCACGTAGCGACGTGCGGCCCCACCCATTCCCAGATTCCCTGCTGGGATCAGCCGGCACGTCTGTTGACGTGCCGGTTTTGATCCCGGCAGGGAATCAATAGGGTGATTCCGTGACCAGGCGAATGCCGTCACGTCTGAAATCACCCATTATTATCACTCCCATTGGGACTATATAACTGTGTTGAGCTTGGGGTAAATATCATAGGTTAAATTGTGTTGTTTGCAAGATATAGAGATGAGAAAAAATGTATGGTATCCATGGATTGGTTCAAAGATATATGGTATGTAGAGGCTTTGATAGTATGGGGCATTTTGACACTATGTGCTACTAGGAGGAGTACTGTTACAGCTGTATTGGATTACTGATGCAGTACATCTGATTTGAAATGAACACTATATAAGAAGGCTTGATGAAGCTGTGCTGGGTCATTCTGTTTGATATACTCTTCTATGTTTCAATGCCAGGCTTTTGGGGAGCTGATTCTATTTGATAGGTCTGTTAAATTGGAGCCTCCTTCCTCTGTGTGTGGACACTAAAACTTTTTTTTTTTTAAAAAAGGTTTTTTAGTAATTGCTGTAATGTTCCCTTACAGATATACACAAGAGCAGTGAAATTATTGGTATGAAGTCTGTGAGGTGAGAATTACATGTTTGGTGTCCTTGAGGTATATGGTATTGGCTTGCTTATATTAGCAGTATCCATCAATTATTTTTGGCTTGTCCATGTTAATGGTAACCATTACATATTTTATCTGGATTTTTTCAGATTGTTTAGGTTTTAAAGATCTTATAATTAGAACAGCCTCTTTGAAAAATATGGTATTGGCTTGCCTATACCAATAGCAGCTATCATTTATTTTTGGCTTGTATATATTAAAAGTAACCATCATATATTTTTTCAGACTGTTTCGGTCCTAAAGAACCACGAATAAGAACAGCCCCTCTGAGAAAAACAATAAAAAATGAAAAACAAAATATGTGTTGCTGAGGAAGACCAGAATATCTGGTTCTGAAACATAGCTGTGTACAACACAGGGAGATATTATTATCACTTTCATTGGGACTTTAATTGTTGTGTTACGCCTGGAGTAAATATAATTGTATTAATGAAAAGCATTTGGACTGATATTAAATATGTTTACATAGGGAGATAATGTTATTACTCCCATTGGGATTTAATGGTTGTGTCAAGCTTGGAATATATATCGTTGTATAATTGAGAAGTCATTATGTATGATTGTTGTTGATCTTTTCAACTGACTGTTTATATTGGTGTGCGTATAATAAATACTATATTGCTTTTAGGTATTTAGTAGGCATTCTCTTGGTTTATCCCCTTGTTTTTGTATTGTTTAGGTGATCTTGGACACCCTCAGTTATAAGATCTTCCTTACACAACAGAGGCAAGAAAAACTCCAACACCTGATTGGACAAATTTCAAAAGCCTGCAAGGCCAGACTCAAGACCCTCGCCAGCCTGCTGGGCGCCATGATCTCCTGCCTGGAAATCCTGCATTGGGCCAGATTCCACTCCAGTGGTTTCTACGCCCATGGCAGGACCACCTGATGCAGGGAGGAAACCCGTGAATCACAGTCCCAGCATCACTGAAAAACTCCTTCCACTGGTGGGCAAAGACAGACCAATTCAAACAGGTTTTCCTGCTCTCAGAGCCCGACAGGATGGCCATGACAACTGACACATGTCTCCTAGCCTGAGGAGCGTACTCACAGGGCAAATGGCTCCCTTGGGAGCGAATTACATTAAATTACCTAGTTGCAGGAGCAAACGGAGGGAAACTCAGCAGAGAAAGGAAAAAGGCTTGTTGAACTCTTGCCATCTTAGAATCAAGTACGGAAACATTTGTCTCAGAGGAGAGGAACGTTTTAAAACACCTCCCTGTGCTGTGGAACAGAAAGTTTTCCCTTATACATGGGAAAGAGTGTGGTCTGCTTCTTGGGGAGAGCTTCATCTTGGCAAAATATACCACAAGAACAGTTGTTTTTGCGATACCAAATTCTGCGCAGCAAAGATTTCTGTGATACCATTAGAAGAAACACCCCGAAGAAGCTATTTTTAGCAAAACGTTGGGCAATTTAGCTCTGAGCTGTGAGTTTAATAATTGTTATTAATATAGCCTCTGCGTAGGCTTTCAATCTTTGGGAAGGATTGTGATTAATCCAGTGAAGATTATTTGTATTAGTTGGACATACTCATTATCTGCGCAATTATATTTGTGGAACCTTTGTTACATAGCTGTTGTGCCAGTTCTTCCTTAGTTCTGGTTTGTTAAATTATATCTCCAAGCAATTGTCTGTAATTTATAGAATCATATAGATACATTTACAACAGATTTGTTGATTGTGTAGTAAATGATGTTACTTTTAACATTTGAAGACTGAAAGTAGTTTCTTCACCATTCAAAATACCTTTAAATAATCTGGGCAGGGAACATTTTCCACACAGGGTGTAGTTAGCAGTTGTTGTTTTCCCCTGGGAGCAAAAGCATCACATCAGCTGGCTGGAGCTACGTGTGATTTGTCTAGCCCTATGAGACCTAGCCCCGATCCTTCAAGGAAAACATGTCCTGGTGTACACGGACAACACAGTGGCGAAAGCATACATAAATCACCAAGGGGGTTCTTGATCCGAATCTCTCCACCAGCAGGCAACTGCTTTCATCAAGTGATCAGAAAGCAATCTGAAGTCCATCAAGGCAGTTCACATGACCGGAAAAAAGAACACTCTGGCCAATTGACTAAGCTGGGAAAAGATCGACCCGGGAGAGTGGGCTCTTCACCCAGCAGTGTTCGAGACCATAGTCAGCTCCTTTGGGCAACCAGAAATTGACCTGTTCACATCACCAACCAATGCAAAGACCAAGATCTTTATATCCTGATTCCTGGATCGCCAAACAGCAGCGTTCGGTGCACTGAACCTGACCTGGCCTCCAGGTCTTTTGTACGCCTTCCCGCCATTTCCCTTCATAGACAGGACTGTGGTGAAAATCAAGAGAGAGCAGTCAACCACCATCCTGGTAACCCCCTACTGGCCACAATGTTCATGGTTTGCGGACATTCAAGAACTGAGCTCAGAGCCCCCCTTCAGACTCCCTAGCGTCTCCGACTTCATGTCTCTGGGACCTAGCCTTCACGACAACCCGGAAGCCCTGAAGCCAACAGCGTGGAAGTTGAAAGGAGGGCGCTGAGAAAGTTGGGCTACTCCCAGCAAGTTCTGGACACCATGTTTCAATCCAGACATCCTACCATGAAACACATATACCAGAGTACCTGAGCTACCTTTGCCAGGTGGTGTGAAAACAGGGACGTTAAACCAGCTAAGGCCCCCATTAGGGTTATTTTAGATTTCCTCCAGGAAGGTCTAGACAAGGGGCTAAAGCCCAATATGCTCCAAAGACAGGTAGCAGCTCTAAATAGCGTACTCTGCACAGTCAAGGGAAGCAAGGTAGCTAACTACCCCCATATTATCTGGTTCCTGAAGGCATTGAGAGTTATCTCCCCTCTGGTGGCTCACCGATTTCCCACATGGAACCTGAATTTGGTCTTGAGGGCCCTAACCAAGACACCCTTTGAACCTCTCAGAGAGGTTTATTACATGCCCCTCAACCTGGCCTTTCTCAGAGGCATCACCTCGGTGCGTAGAGTCTCCGAACTTAGCGCACTCTACATGGACCCCGCCTTCTGCTCCTTTTAAGGAGTCCTCAGCGGTCCTTAGGCTAGATCCGGCCTTTTGCCCTAAAGTAGACACCCACTTTCACAAGGAAGAAGACATTGTTCTTCCCTCCTTTTGCCCCAAACCGACTCACCCACAGGAACGAGTCTGGCACAAGCTCACTGTCAAGAGAGCACTGTGGGTATACCTGGACAGAACGGCTCCCTTCAGAAAGTTGTCTGCCCTGTTTGTATCCTACAGTCCTCAGAGAAAGGCATGAGGGCATCCAAAGCGATTATCATGCGCTGGATGACCCGCTGCATCACAGAGACCTACAAGGCAGAAAGCAATCCCCCTCCCCCCGGGGTATTCACCCATTCCCTTAGAGGAGCAGCAACCTCACAGGCCTTTAGAAATTTGGCCACCTACGGGGAAATATGTTGTGCAGCGACCTGGTCTTTGTGCACACCTTTACGAGGCACTACAAGATCCTGTTGCACGAATCAGCTGATGCGGCATTTGGGAGACGGGTGCTTCAGGCAGTGCTATAAGGGGTATACCCAATCCCCTTCTGCCTGATGCCCCCCTTCTTCTACCTCCCTCCATTTCCCCCCCCCCATATATTTCAGGAGTGGGACACCACTTTGGAACGTCCCTACTGTTTTACTGGCTGTCCAGGAAGATCTCCCAGGAGAAAGGAAAATTGGGCTCTTACCTTGTGAATTTTCCTTCTATGGGAGTTCCTCCTGGATGGCCAGTCCCATTGGAGGAGTAGCTCTGAGGTGCCTGGATCACGGACACTTAGCTTGGTGCCTGCTTCGACCCTAGAACCACACCCCGGTGGAAGTGGGATCAGGGAGTTTTTGATCACAATTTACATTGATAATAAAGTTTTTCTCTAGTTACAGAAAAGTTTCCAGTTCAGCATAGGTTGAGCAGTGTGAAGTAAAGCTTGAAAACACTGGAGCTTAGGGGTTAGTTCCCACTAAGCATGTTCCAGAAAATCAGGAAGTCTGCCTCCTATTAGTAGTGGCGGGGCTCTAACCCTACTGTTTTACTGGCCATCCAGGAGGATCTCCCGTAGAAGGAGAATTCACAAGGTAAGAGCCCAATTTTCCTTTCGCTCGCATTTTAAATTTCTTGCAGGAGAGAACAATTGTACCTCATCTCTTACCACATTCCTCTGACTTTGAATTTTGTATTGGGTGCTGCTGTGCTAACAGTCAGACTAGCAATCACAGCTAACAACAAGGTGTTGTTAGTCTGTGCAACAAGTCTGTCCTACAGCTGAAACTGGTTTTCCTGTTTCTTGATGAGAATTGCAGTTCTTGACTCATTCTGACAAACCAGAATGATCTGAGTATCAGCAGCATCTCAGCTACATTCTTGCTGAGAAATACGTGGAAAAAACAAAAACCAAGAACTGCACATGCACAGCTCTTTTCCAAAATGGCACCAGCAGTGTCGCTGCCATTCTAGAAAAGGGCAGCTGTTCTGCGCATGTACGGTAACCATTTTGCACATGTGCAGACTGGCTGCCCTCTTCTAAAATGGCACAAAATCTCATGGGATATCTTTCAAAAATGGAAAAGGATTCTCATTCAGCCGGAGGCTGTCCTATTTCTCTTAATGAGGCTGGTGGACTAAAAGAGGGGAGTGACCCTTTTTACATTATGAGGAAGATAGCTCGATTGTTAAACCTTGGGCTGCATTCACACGAGACATGAAACGCGGCACAAATTGCTTCCTCTGCGTTTTTATTGCTCATGTAAATGAATTGGCTTGCAAAATCCTGCATGAGCAAGTCCTAAATCACCTGCAACTTATGAGCTGGTTAAACCAAGGTTTAACAATTTAGGTAAGATCCTCCCATACATTACTGATCACATGTGAAAGACAATTTAGTTTTATTGTCCTTTCTTATTCCTCCACTGTCATAGAGATGCATTTGGGGGACATTCTTGTACATGCTCCCACCTTAAGTCATTACTTTCAGCCACCATTGCCAGTGCATGAAGATCAAATGTACTGGTACAGCTCCCAGGCTGCTGCTGCTTTCAATGTTTAACTCTGTCTCCTCCATGCAACAAATGCCCCACAGCTCAAGAGGAGATAAGTGATGTTATCACTGTGATGGGATTGTTCGCAGTTTGTAGTTGATAATGCAGGGCTACATTTAATGCAGGGGGAGGGAAATCTGCAGACTGGCAACGTGTGAAGGACGATAAAGCACAATAGTGCTCTCATGCAGGTAATTAAACAGCTGAGAGAAAAAACTCATGGGAATGCAGTCAGCCATTTGCTGAGGCATCTTGCAGTCTAAGCTTTTCAAAACAACCCAAAAAACTCCAGGGGAAACCATTTAGAACGGGTTTTTGTCACCTGTGAATGTGTGCATAGTCAAGTTGGTCAGAAGATGTAACCTCCCTCTGTGGGGAGCTGGGAATAAAGAGGAAATGGATCACTCAGTTATGACCTGTTGAGTAAGAACATAAGTGCCATACTGGGTCAGACCAATAGTCCATCTAGCCCAGCATCCTGTCTCTGACAGTGGCCAATCACGGTGGCTTGGGAGAAGCATCTAACAGGTCACAATGGGGGATCCATTCCCTGTTGTTTTCCCCCAGCTCCCATCATGTTCCCTGATCCTGTCTGGCTAATAGCTGCTAATGAACCTATCTTCCAGAAACTTGTCCAAACCTCTTTTAAATTCAGCTATAGTACTGGCCCTTACCACAGCATCTGGCAGTAGATTCCACAACCCAATTATACGCTGAGTGAAAAAATATTTTATTTTATTTGTTTTAAACTTGCCACCCATGAGTTTCATGGAGTGTCCCCTAGTTCTAGTACTAGCTGAGAGGGTAAATAACTGCTCCTTGTTTATTAGTTCCACACCACTCATGATTTTATAGACCTCT
>QEPC01010139.1:946848-973323 GCA_003113815.1 Sphenodon punctatus | reverse complement strand
CGAGGTGACGAAGGCATGGATGAGGGAGGCCAGGTCCGGGCCAGAGACATACGGACGCAGCCTACGTACCAGATAAAGCTGGCGGAAGGCAGCCTTGGCGACTGCCTCCACCTGCCGCTCCAGCCGCAGGTCTGCGTCCAATATGACCCCCAGACTCCGGACCTGCTGAGCTACAGGGGGGCACTTGATGCACTTGATCCCTGCCGGGTGTCTCGTGTAATCCTGTGTCACAGGATTTTGAAATATCGCGCAAGCAGGTCGTGTGACGGCGACCCGTTCGTCTAAAAGCGGCCAGAGTTTACAATCAGTTATAAATTTGTTTGAACACAAGATGGCGCTGTTAAATTCCAGATACCTTTTAATTCAAAATAAAGTGTTGGTTTGAGCAACGTTTTCCTCTTCCGATCGGGAGACTCATACTCTCTCTCTCACACATACGTGCTGCTGTGGCGGTGATGAATATTCGACAGCAAGTAGAGCAGCTACAGGTGCTTCTGTGCCAACTTGTGGAGTAGACTGGCCCCCATAAAACTACGTAGCTAAACAAACATGCAGTCCCCTGCAACAGATTTTATTCCCAACCAGGAACCCCTGCCAGCTAACCTGACCTTCCGCCCCAGCTAACCTAACCCTTGCCCCCTGCCAGCTAGTCTCTCAGGTCTCCTTCACATTGAAGATATGTATCCATTGCTAGGAGAGTTGCAATAGGTATGCACAACTTAACAATTTCTTCTCTTCAACATGTCATTATTTCAACAAGAACTTTTAATTAAGTTTGCCCTCTTTCCACCATGTATCCCACCCCCATATCCCTAGCTAAGTGAAACAAGCTTTAGTAATGTATCGTACTAAGTGATGATGAACTTTACCAAAGTGAAGATGGGAGTTAATTTACTCCCACTACTACTTTGGTAGTTCATCATCACTTAGTATTTTAAGCTCTGTGGCTGAATATATATGGATACATCCTTTTTTATTGTTTTAACCATAGATTATATAAACATAAATAAAATATACACACAACTTACAAATAAGTAAAATAACATTTCAAAATAGCTTATATTTAAAATACAATTAATCAATAACTTGTTCCAAAATCTACAGTCGGACTCTTGCTGCAAAATCACAAAAAGCAGCTACTGCTCTGGCTTTATAAGAATCTACGGGATCGAGCAGCTTTATCAATAACTTTGATAGAGGACAATAAGAATTACAAATATACATAAATCAAAATTTCATGCATAAAGTATCATATGCTGGGCATATAAAAAAACAAACATGAAAACTAGTTTCAAGTTCATTTAAATTACACACGGCAATATCTATCTAGCAGAGGGACTCCACTGAAATGACCCTCTTGAACTGCAGACTCGATAACATTTAAACGAAATCTAGTAAATGCAGATCTTCTAGAGAAAGAAGACCATAAAGTCAGATAGTTTTGAGGGCAGTCCATAATAGAGGACAAAGAATACAAAGGGGCTATCTTCTGACGATCCAATAGAGCATTTTTCTAGCTGAAGCTGTTGGTCCGAAATGCGCTGTTTAATAAGGGTAATTGCACCCTTCAAACCTTTAATTTTAAGATCATAAACAGAAAAGCCCAATTTAGCGACTTCCTTTTGAATCTCCTGGTCCCAGCTTGCCAATAGATTGTTCTGTATTGCTAAAGATAATAATGATTTATCTTTAGGGGCAAAAACCAGGGCTCTTAACCAGAATCTAATTAGGTTTAACAAAAGACTTGACCTGATTGGAGGGCTACCAGATTCCAAATGCAGAAGGACTTGGGGGGGGTCCCCTTTGGAACCGCTAAAATGGAACGAAGTAAGGTATTCTGAACAACTTCGAATAGGGCTAAATATTTCAACCCCCATATTGGGAATGCATAAAGAATATATCCTATTACCTTTGCCCTAAATAAGCGCATTATAGGAACCATCAACTTTCCTCCTCTAGAAAAATAAAATTTACTCAAAAATAGTTGTTTGTTTAGAAGCACTAAGTACTGCACAAAAATGAGTTGCCCAGGCAAGGGAAGAAGAAATCATAACTCCCAGATACTTATAAATCTTAACCTGCTCAATCTGATTGGAGCCTATATACCATTTCTGCATCTTCCTAGCAGGACCGCGACCCACTAACATTATTTGGTTTTTGAGTAATTTATTTCAAGATCTTGTTGACAAAAATCATTTAAACTAGTCATAGCTCTTTTCAAGCCCACCTTAGTTTGAGATATAAGGATGGTATCATCCGCATACAACAATGTAGGAACCTTATAGACACCGATCCTGGGGGCATGTGTGTCTTTCTGACAGATAAATGAGATAACATTATTCAAATAAATATTAAAAAGGGCAGGGGCAAGTATATACCCCTGCTGGAAGAGGGCTTCATAGAGATATCTTCAGTTAAGGTATTTGGGAGAGCATAACGTACTTGGGAACTATTGTTGGTATGGAGGGATACTATTAAAAAAGCAATCTTGGATCTATTTGAAGTGCTTTAAGTTTTAACTAAAGACGTTCCCTATTGACCATATCAAAAGCAGCCCGTAAATCAATGAAGCACAGAAACACTGTTCTGCTTCTTGTAGTAGATTCTTGTAATAATGAGCTAAGTACCAAGATTTGGTCAACAGTTGATTTGCCTTTTATGAACCCTGCTTGCTCAGACACTATGATTTCATTAGTTAAAAGCCAAGCTTGTAGTCAGTTCAAAAGGTAGCTGGCGTAAATTTTGCCAATCACACTTAACAGGCTAATTGGCCTGAAGTTAGAAGGAAGTGCTGGGTCTCCCTTTTTATAGATTGGGAAAATTATACTTTTAAGACATGATTTGGGAACGGAACCTGTTAGGTTTATATGAGAAAACAGGGGTGCCAAAATACTAGCCCACCACTGAGGGGCACTTTTTATAAGATCCGGGGGAACAAAATCTGAACCTGGGGCCTTTCCTGCCTTAAGCAAGGAAATTAAGGTCAAAATCTCTTCCTGAGTAACATCTGGCCATGCTGGAAACCTGTCAATGGGTGACAGGGTCAAATTTGAATATGCTTGAACAGGGGGAGAAAACAACTCACCAAAATGTTTTTGCCAAAGATCAGGGGGAATAAGACGTTCAAAATTACATTCCCTTCTTCCTCTGAGATGTAAATGGATCTGAGACCAAAAAGCAGCTGAATTTCTCTGATTGGCAGCTTGCATTAACTTATGCCAACTGAGTTCCTGAAAAGCTCCTTTCTTAAAGGTCAATAAATAACGGTAATTTTGTCTAAGTGCAAACATTTTTATGCGATTGCTTTGGGTAGACTACCGTATCAGGGCTCTAGCAGAGCGCCTTAAATTCGCTCTCATTTCTCGGCACTCCCTGTCAAACCATTAAGAATGATAACGTCTTAGGGGCTTCATTTCATTCTGTATCTTAATGAAAGGGGACAAATGATCTATTAGTTCCTCAAATAAATCCAGAATTTTACCCTCTGTGCTCTGAGTACTAATAGCAATATGCAAATGCTGAGCCTCCTCTTTCGAGAGGAACCAAATAAATTTATTTTGAATTTGAACAGACCAATTCCTGCGGATCCAAGTATCTTTTAACAAAGGAAACTCTTTCCCATTTGGCAAAAAACTTGTAGATGTCAAAAGCAAAGTCAAAGGGAAATGAGAAGATTCCACTCTAGGAACTACCTGCATATAACGAACCAAACTGACATTAGAAGATGAAAATAGAATAAGATCTACTACACTTGAGCCCAGAGGGGTGTGAGAAGTATATTCTCCATTCCAATCCCCTGGGACATGTCCATTTAAAACTAATAAGTCATGAATACTCATGACTTCCTCTAACCGGGCATTTAAGTCTTTATTACAAATCAGGTCTTTAGAACAACGAGGGGGAAATACAGAATGATTATCAGTGGCTCCCCTGATTGGGGGAGTTCGTCCTCCCATAGCTCAGCAGGTCCGCAGTCTGGGGATGATACTGGACACGGACCTTCGCCTGGAGTGGCAGGTGGAGGCAGTCGCCAAGGCTGCTTTCCGCCAGTTGTATCTGGTGCGTAGGCTGCGTCCGTTCGTCTCCGGCCCGGACCTGGCCTCCCTCATCCATGCCTTCGTTACCTCGAGGCTGGACTGCTGCAACGTGCTCTACATGGGGCTTCCCTTGTGCCTGGTTCGGAGACTGCAGCTAGTGCAGAATGCGGTGGCTTGTCTCCTTACGGGGACGGGCCATCGGGAGCATATTACACCTGTGCTCCGGACTCTGCACTGGCTGCCAATAGCGTGCCGAGCTAGGTTCAAGGTTTTAGTGTTGATCTATAAGGCCCTTCAAGGTCTGGGCCCCTCGTACCTTAGGGATCGCCTCGCCCTCCACGCCCCAGAGCGGCTCCCGCGGTCGGCTGGTGGTGCCTTCTTGGAGGTCCCCCGCGTAAAGCGGGGGGCCACAATGGAGAGGGCATTCTCGGTGGCCATGCCGTGCCTTTGGAACTCCCTTCCGGAGGAAGCCCGCCTGGCCCCAAGCCTGTTGTCATTTCGGCGGTATTGCAAAACCTGACTGTTCACTCAGGCCTTTGGGGAGGGGGGGAGTTAGGGTTGTGTTTTTCCCCCTACCTTATTTTATTGTTTTAATGTTGAATTGTTTCTCAGGGCCCTGTTTTTAAAAAGTATTTAATTGGTGGATTGTTTTAACTGTTTTATATTGTTGGAAGCCGCCCCGAGCTGTTCACAGGAGGGGCGGGGTACAAATGCTTTAAAATAAAATAAATAAATAAATAATCATCCCAAGGGGGCGGGAATCGTCTCTCCTGATGATGTCCTAATCCTTGTATTAAAATCATCCCCGACAAATAACAAAGCTTGGGGGTATAATGAAACTGCCCAGTCAAGCAGATTCGACCATTGAGACCATAAATCATGTGAGTAAAAAGGCGATGATACTGGGGGAATATAAACATTACACAATATAATTTCACAACCACTGGGAAATATACAGTAAAAGATGGACAAATGAGCTCCAAAGGAACCGATAGGTTTAACCCGTAGCCCAAGAGAGGTCCATACGAACAAGGCCAAACCACCATTAGGCCGCCCCTTCCGCATGGATGGATACGCATTAAGACAAAAGAATTATAATTTATTAAATCAATCTTGTCCAATGCCCAGGTTTCCTGTAATAAAATGATATCATATCCAAACAAAACAAAATTAAAATTGAGATCAGCCAAACCGGAGGACCAACCAGTAATATTCCAGCTAAGATGAGCATAGTCCCATGGATTTGGTGAAAAGGTCACACAATAGGAGGACCTCTTCCTGGTTATTGGGCTTCTTGGAACGTCGAAATAGAGGCACTCAAAGAAGCTAGTTTGGGATTTGTAAACTTAGCCTTATTTCGATTCTTAAAGGAAAAAACACCTGGGAGAAGACAGCCAGGGGCAGATGGTAAAATAGGCAAAGGCATTCCTAACGTTTCCTGGGGAGCCTGAATAAAATTGGGGGCCACTGGAGTTGGAGAGGACACCGCCTGGGGGGTAAGATACAAACCACCCCGTACCTCACCAAGAGAAGCTTTCTCGGATGAGAGAGCCAGATTACCAAGAGGAGAACAACCTCTCACAGGAAACACCCTCTCATTATTACTGGCTCCCTTATTTTTAAGGTCTCCCTTAGAATTCCCCTTACACAAGTACCCCGCAGGAGTGGAAATTGCCGAAGGGCCGCCATCCTGTGAAAAGGAGAACTGGTCACCCTCAAGGGGCCCCACCCGTAACGTCTTATCAGAGCAGGATAAAAGTCCTCTACGAGGCCTCCCTGGGCAAAAAGCACCCTGCATTTGTTTGCATATAGAATCCAGGCGACTAATAAGGAAATCAGGATTCAAAGGGGCTTCCAACTACTGCAAGGGGAGCGGATCAGTTTTAGAAATATAATTCCTCCTAGGTATTGCTTGAATATCCATAGATTCAAGTGAATGGTTGCTCAGATGAGGCGGTACTGAAATATCAATCAGGGGTTTTGCCAGATTATCTCGGCTAATTTGCTTATTCTGGAGGTGAGATTCAGAATTTACCGGAGCATCTAACATGCACCTGTTGACAGGGGGATTTCAATTACTGGTTCCCCTTGTGTTGGAAGCTTATTACCATCATCTGCAAATAATACTCTGGACACAAATATATTCTTTGCTTTCAATAATACATCCTTTGTCAGAATACGAGTAACCAGTTGAGAAGAACTAAAAGTTACTTTAAGCAACCAACACTTCTTAACATTATGTACATGCTCAACAGTAATAATATCCCTACTCACAACCAGAAATCCCAAAATCACACGCAAGTGCTCGGCAATATCATGGGGTGTATTCCAGAATAGTAAAAGGCCTGGCGGTAGAGGTAATATGGCAAAAATTAAACTATTAGGTAGATAGGCAAGTTTTAAATGACCCTCATTTTTCACAAAGGGATGGTGCGGTTGAGGTAACAACCCCTGATTGTTCACCACCTACCAACCCTGATTCGAGGGACACGGTTGACACTCTGTCTTAGAAATAAGAGGTGCAGTAGTCTGAGCATTAGATTGTTCATTGCTCTGCTCAAATTTCCTATTTAAGTTTTTAATTTGGGCAAGCACATATTTTAGCGTATGTGCAGTCACTAATGCTAAATCTGCAAGTAGTTCAATTTGCATAGGCTCCCCTTTACCATTTTGCACCAGAATCACTGATGGATCCAAGACAGCATCCCCCTGGGTAGAAGCCTCTGTTTTAGTTCCCAACTAGCAGGCTTATCCTGACAAGGGCTAGACAAAATCATAAAACGATTAGAAATAAGAGTCTGAGCCGACTGCTTTATTCCTAAAACTTCCTGTGGAGCCCCAAGAAGAGAGTCTATCTTTCTCTGTTTAGAAACTTTGGAGGGGGAAGCCAGGGGAAGACGTGCCTTGACCGTTTGGACGTTGGCATGGCTCCACTGCAATATATATGGAGAAATATAAATAAAAGATATTACTCCGACACCGGGCTTACTTAGTTGTTCCTCGCTGCCCTTGCCCCTGCAAAAGATAATTAAAAAGGGGGGGGCTCTGGTGCTCCGGATGCTCCAAGGGCGACTCCCAAGGGAAGCAGCCCTTTTGCTTGTGCCCTTAGGCTCGCGCACGTGGCTTGCGCCTACTGATCGCTGCGGCTTTTTCTTGTCACACAGGTGCCGTGACTCCACCCCCGCTCGCTGACAGCCCTACTCCGCTGTGGATCAGGTGAGTATCCGGAGCCCTGACTGCGCTTCACCGGTTCCGTCCAGCCCTCACACTCCTCTGCTCCCCTCTGTGGCTGAATAAGATGATAACCCTTCAGCACTAAGGCACTAGATAGTGGCAGGATGATTCATGAATTTGAAGATGCCTTCAGCAGCAAGGAATATGCAAAATACCATGCACAAGCACCAGGTGTACAAGAGTTCTTTGCCCTGCTTTGAGGGAGGACAGTGGTGATCTCCTAACTTTGGATACCAAGGACATAATGGACTCTGATATAGTGGAGACTGTCAAAGGTGCATACAGATTGGGTCAGGAACAATATGACCTCTTTGTTAAAAAGAGATTTGTGGAGTGATCCAAACCAATTAAAGAACCAATACAGAAGGACAAACTGCCATTGTTTTCCAGAAAGAAGTCTCCTCCAAAGCAGAAGTCCCATATTGTGACATTGAAGGATGACTGCCTTCTCAGGATGGCATATTATGTACAATCTGGGGAATAAAGCACAATCGTAGAGTTTTTCAAGCATAAGAATCCGCTATGGCCACCATCATTGTCCAAGATCAGTGAAATGAGATGTGGCAACAAAGCAGGGCTTCTTGTAGAGCTCCAGGCAGGCATAAGCACAACCTCCAGATGCAACCCCACAAGTGACTGCAGTGGTACTGGATGGTGGTGTGATTGTTCATATGCTCTCACAAGGAACCACCCAAACATTCATGCACCAGAATCATGTAGACAGGCTGGACATAGTATGGGATGCCTACATCACAGACGGCAGCCTAAAGGCAGCAAGTAGCGAGAATAGAGGCAAAGGTTTGAGGAGCAGAGTTGCTCCTACATCAAGAGTACCCAGTAATAGGCACAGCAGCTCCCTCCATGTTAATGAAAACAAAACTGATCTGTTCTATATGCTGGCGGAAGAAGTTACCTCAGTTGAAATAAAAGGCCTAGAGGTATACTTGGGGACCGAGTGCTATCTTCACCTGGCAGATAGGACAAAAATCGCATTGAGCCATGCTTTCATGGAGAAGCTGACCCACGCTTGATGCTGTATCTATCAGATGCAGCATGCAGTGGGGACCAGAAGATCATGGTCTTGACAGCAGGCATTATCATTGTGTTCAACTTCCACGTGACGGAGGTGTGAGTATCCTTTGGCGTGGGCAATTGGCAAACACCACAGGAACATTGCAGCACATGAAATTACAGCCACCTTGGACCCAGAGAAAGCAAAGGCATTAACAATGTTTCGTGCATTCATTGAGTGTGATGTGACCTCATTTTTTGAGGGGGGGAAAAACAAGAAGTCAGCTTGGGACACATGTAATGTATTTCCAGATGTTACAGATACTTGTCTGACACTGGCAGAAGCCCCAACACACATCCCTGACGATACTATGGTGCTACTTGAAAAGTATAGGATATAACGAGTGGATTGTGCAAAGTCAATGAGACAAGACAGCTTCTGTTTTCAAGGTCATAATCCCTGGAGAATATTCCACCAACAGAGACGGCTCTCAAACAGAACACAATGCATGTAGCCTATCAGGGAGGACCTGTATGGGGAAAGGTACTGCAAAGAGATCCAGTTACCCAGTCCTGCAGGCTGGGGTTGAGAGACGGAAGGTGGGTCTCAATGGACGCTACAGTGGACAACTCTTGGCCAAGCTCAAGACGAGTGCTGTGAACTAATACACTGTAACTGTTATAAGACATGCAGAGGCTTATGCAGGTGCTACAAGGCCAGTCTCAAGTGCGCTGCTCTTTGCCACTGTGAAGGAAACTGTTTTCAGGACTAAGTTTTCAGGTTCCAGACTGCTCTAGGGGATGTATCCTCTGATCTCGATGGCTGCTCACTCGATGACCTTGTGACCACGTGAAATTCCGTGTTGGTGGAGGCTATTGACCGGGTGGCTCCCAGGTGTCCACTCCCGAACTGCCAACAACGCAGGTCCCCGTGGTATACAGAGCAGCTGCGGCAGATGAAGTGGGAAGGGTGGTGGTTAGAGCGATGGTCATGTCACTCACGTGCTGAAGCTGACCGATTGCAGCATAGAGTCTGGTTACGTACCTATGCCGTGGCAGTGCGGGCTTGCGTCTAACTCACGCCCGGCTGAGCTTTTCTGGGTGGTGAGGGGGCTGGTCAATCTGGCCTCCCTCCGACCAGATTTAGAGTAATCGAGTGCCCGCCGTGACTGAGTAGACGCTAAGTTTGTGGACTTTTTTTCAGATAAAATCGCTCAGATCCACCACAATTTTGACGCAATACCTTTAGCAGTGGGTGAACCAGAGGCAGTAGAAGCCCTGCCTTGTCCTGTTTTGTGGGATGAGTTTCGGAATGTGTCGCCCTCAGATGCGGGGAATGCCCTGGGGTCTGTCCGAGCCACTTATTGTGAATTAGACCCATGCCCGTCCCAAGGCTAACCAGGAGACATTAGAGCCATTGCTGGCGGGGATTGTCAACGCCTCCCTGAGGGAGAGCAGGGTGCTGGACAGCCTTAAGGAGACGCTGGTGCGGCCCCTGCTCAAGAAACCATCATTGGATGTTGGCGTCCTGGCTGGCTATCGGCCGGTCTCTAACCTTGCCTTTTTTAGGGGAAGTTGTTGAGCGGGTGGTGGCGTGGCAGTTGCAGGAGCATTTGGACCGGATTAACTTTCTCAATCCCTCACAGTCAGGTTTTCGCCTTGGATATGGCACGGAAACCGCACTTGTGGCCTTGGCTGACGACCTCTCCCGTGAGTTGGACCGGGGTCATTCGACCCTGTTGATCCTATTAAATCTCTTGACTGCATTTGATACCGTTAATCATGAGTTGTTAGTGACTCGGCTGCGGGACTGGGCAGAGATTTGGCGGGACCATTCTTGAGTGGTTCCGCTCCTTCCTGACTGGGAGAGTCCAGCGTGTGGTCCTGGGTGATTTTTCATCTTCTCCCCGGGGCCTCACGTGTGGAGTTCCTCAGGGTTCCATCTTGTCCCCTCTCTTGTTCAGTGTGTACATGCATTCTTTCGGGGAGGTTGTCAGGGAGTTTGGGGTGAGTTGTCATCAGTACGCTGATAACACCCAGCTATAGCTCTTTTTCTTGACCGACACAGGTCCGGCTATCTTCTGGCAGCTGTGGGGGATTGGATGAGGGCGAGCCGTCTGAAGTTAAATCCCAACAAGATGGAGGTCATGGTCGTGGGGAAGGCCGGGGGAGTGGTGGCTCCCATCATTGATGGGATCCGTCCTGCCTTGGTATCTCAGGTTTGGAGTCTGGGGGTGCTCCTGGACCCGCAGCTCCGCCTGGACGCCCAGGTGGCGGCTGTGGCAAAAGGGGCATTTTGCCAATTACATCTGGTGTGTCGGTTTTGGCCGTATATCTCGGACTCTGACCTAGCCACGATCGTCCATGCTTTTATTACCTCGAGATTGGACTACTGCAACACACTCTACCGTGGGGCTACCCTTGATGCTGGTTTGGAGGCTGCAGCTGCTGCAGAATGCGGCGGCTCGTCTCCTAACGGGGACGGGCCGACGCGAGCATATTACTACACCAGTGCTTCACTCTCTGCACTAGCTGCCTATAGTCTTCCGGGCCCAATTCAAGGTGTTGAAGCCCTAAACTGCCTACCTGCGGGACCACCTCACCCTCCCGGGTCCTGGATTGGCCCCTGCAGTCGGCCGCGGGCGCCCTCCTCGAGGTCCCCCAGGTTTCTCGGGTGTCAACCTTGCGGAGGACGTTCTCTGTGGCTGCGCCTCTGTTGGAGGTCCGCCTGATTACCGACTTTACTTTTTTCGATAGACAATCTAAGACCTGGCTGTTCCGGTGGGTCGGGTGAGGGTGGGGGCGTATGTTTTTATATTGTGTTTTAATATTGTTTTAAATTATATTATTGTTGTTTTGAATTGTTTTAGTATGTTGTTAGCTGCCCTGAGATGCTTTTAGCAGGAGGGGGCAGCATATAAATTTTATTATTAAAAAAAATAAAATAATAATTATTTAAAAAAAAGTGAACTTGAAAAATGGTAGTGACATTACATACTTCATAAAGTTGAACATATGCCATACACAAAACAAGTATCTAGGTTTCCAGTGGACATTTATCCTTGGAGTAGACTTGACCATGTTCATGTTTGTGCTATAATACAGCATATACAAATTTGCACACATAACCAAGATAGCTGCAAGTTTATCTTTAGGTTAAGGATGTTTGGTGTTAATGTTAGGTCTATGATGAATATAATATGATTTTTCAGATACAGTGGGCTCAATCAAATCCCACATGCCGCATAAACTGCATGCGGAAAGCATGCATAGCCATGTTAGCCTGTGCGCAAGCATATCCTATGTGCGGAGCGATTTGGGATTGCACCCAGTTTAATTGCATTGTTTAGCATCCTTGTGCTGTAGTGAACCACTGGAGTGTATGTTTGTTTTAATTAAAAGTGATATATAATAATAATAATAAAATACTTACCCAATGGCCATCGTAAAACACAAAATATATACAAACAAACAAACCAATTATATATAATGTTATTCATCTTTAAACACACAAAACCCGGCAATATCATATATCAGTTCTTATTTAGGCCTAATCGAACCCTTGGCAGCGTAGCCATACATCGTGTACCCTACTCATTTAATTAAGACAGCTTGGTTTTTAACACAAGAAAGAGAAACCTAGCAATGCTGATTGAAACATTAGGATCCTCATCTCTTTGGAGAAATACCTCCAGCTGGTGGAGATGCAAATTTGCTTTCAATGTAATGGGGTCAATATATAATTGTCTCCAAGTAAGGTAAGCAGGGCAATCCAATAATATATCTGTCAGCGTCTCCGGGTTATATGATTAAATATTACACCATGAACATGCATATGCTTTGTTCTGTATTTACTGCCTATGAGAATACATTTTAAATTTGTCATCTACTTCTGTTTGGACTTTACAATCACTATTTGGAACAACCTCTTGATGTAGCTAGCATTTATAAGCAATGATGTTTGCTTATAAACCTAAGCAACAAAGATACCTAATTTGCATGGGAGAATAAAGAGTGTAAAAAAATTGAAGCTCCTTTATTTCAAAGCAGGAGTAGATGCTAGGTTGGTTCTATATCAGGAAATGTTTAGGCATTATCACTGCATGTCTATGCCAACTCTGATGCTTTTAAACCAAAGTGCACGATTTTGACAAAATTCTGGGTTTACCACCCCACTACAATGGCTTTCCCTCCTCTCTCCTTCCTGTTTCCAACAGAAAGGGGGAGACAATCTTGTCCAGCAAGCTCCATGAGATGACAGCTTCTTTTCTACCCCAAAGGGAGGGCTGATAATAGAATTTGTGGGCTCCAGAGCAAAAATAAAATTTGGGCCCCTCCCATGGCCCTGCCCATCCGTTTAATAATTGACCGTCCTGTGGTTGCTTAGGAATACAAAGAAGTTATTACTTTTGTGGACCTTCAGTCTGACCTAACATGGTAGCCCTTAGGGATGGGGCTGGTTGTGTGTGCATGGGGGTGGGGAGTGAGGAGCTGGTTGTGTGCAAGAGAGGATTGTGTATTTGAGAGGGGCTTGGGGGTGTATGTGTGATGGGAAAGTGTGTGTATTTATAAGATGTGTGTGAGAGAGACACACACACGAGAGGCTCTTTGCATGTGTATGATGGGTGAATGAGGGGCTTTATATTAACTTCTCTGCAAGTTTAGCAATTCACCTCCACCATCTCAATCAAATCCTGCTGCTTTAATTGTTCCTACCATGGTGAGACATGTTGGGCAGCAGTAGAAGCCCCCATGGGTCTTCCAGATGTACTGGGGTGGAAGAGTGGGTGGCTGTGTTGAGCTGGGACATGGAGGCAGGCCCTGCTAGCCTTCCTGAGTACTCGAGAGATGTATTCATTTATTTATTTTGTTGGATTTCTAGGCTGCCCCCACCTACTTCTGCAACTCAGAGCAGCTCACAACATATTAAAAAAAAAAAGTGAAAACATCAATAAAATACAATAATATAAAAAATACAATAAACACCCTAGTGGTGGAGCTAACCCTCCCCCCTTCCCAACCCATCACCTGTCTCCTTTGCCAATACCCCAGTGGAACAGCCAGCTCTTACACTGTCTACGGAAAAAGGAAGGTCTGAGGCCAGGTGGACCTCCTTCGGGAGGGAGTTCCACAGCCTCGGTGTGGCCACTGAGAATGCCCTCATCATCATCGCCACACAAAATATTCGGGGGACCATGAGGAGGGCGCTCCCAGCAGAATGCAGGGATCACTCCAGGATCCGGGGGGTGAGGCGATCCCGCAGATAGGCGTGGCCCAGGCCATATAGGGCTTTAAAGGTCAAAACCAACACCTTGAATTGGGGCAGGAAAACTATAGGCAACCAGTGCAGAGACCAGAGCACTGGTGTAATGTGCTCGCAGTGACACGTCCCTGTAAGGAGGAGGACCTCCGCATTCTACACCAGCTGCAGTCTCTGGACCGTCACCAAGGGGGTAGCCCCACGTAAAGCACGTTGCAGTAGTCCAGTCTAGAGGTGATGGAACTCATGGTGGCCAGGTCGGAGTCCAAGATGTACAGTTGAAGCCGTTGTACGAGATGTAATTGGCAAAATGCGCCTCTCGTCACAGTCACCACCTGGGCATCTAGGTGGAGCTGTGAAACCTGAGGGACCAATGGAGGGCGGACCTCATCAATAACAGGTACCATCACTCCCACAGCTCCTCCCACCACCATCGCCTCCGTTTTGTCAGGATTCAGTTTCAGACAGCTCGCCCTCATCCAGTCCCCCACAGCTGTCAGACACCAGGTAAGCACCGAGACTGCTGGGCCTGGGTCAGCTGAAAACGAGAGGAAAAGTTGTGTGTCAGCATACTGATGACACTGCACACCATACCCTCTGATAACCTCGCCCAAAGGCTGCATGTACACGTTGTTAATGGCAAACAAACAAAACAAGGCTGCTTATGAAAAAATAACAATTACTGTAACAAATCAATAAAATACAATTATAGACATCAAATAAACAAATTCATAATATCCAAAGCAACCCTACGCGTTTCGGGTCAAACTGACCCTTCTTCAGGGGTATATACCGATCTGAAATAGTAAAAAATAAAGGAAAAAATGTATATGACAGAATACATGCACGTAAACATAGCAATAAGAAGACAAATGAACAACAAAGATACCTAATTTGCATGGGAGAATAAAGAGGAAAGAAAAACCTCTTCACTGGTAAAATGCAATGATCTCGCTCTTAAAAACAAACCCACAAAGGTCCACCTTCACTGTCAACCTTTTCTTCAGTAGTGCATTTGAAAGAATAGTCCTAGCCTTATCCTGAAAAAACATAATTAAAAACAAATGATACATATCTCACTTGCCACATACAGAGGAGTCTCCCCTTATTTTGAAGAGAAAAAAGGTGTATATAAGCACGCCACAAAGCAAAACCTATCTCCTTGGCGGCTCACTGGCCACTAATGCAATCAAACAGGAGAGTATCAGTCGCCACATCAGGTGTCCTTTATAAACTCCTCAATTTTACATCTCTAATATGCGACACCTGTAATGCTAAGTCCTGCAGTGAACTGGCCTCTATGGAGAGAAAAGGCACAAACTAGAAAAGCCCAAATGCTCTCTTAAAATGGATGAAAAAAAATCAAACACTAATTGTCTAGTCAACTCCTATCAATGATCTAAAATCACAGGCTTTTGTAATACCTATACTGCTCTATTACAACATCTTAATCTAAAAATTAAAAACCTAAACAGAATCTCATCACACTGAACAAAGTCTTGATAGGATTATCAAGATTTGCTTGCTCAAGATTTGCTTGCTCAAAGAGAGACTATGTGGATCTTCAGGTTAAATACAGTTGAGCCCAATGGGCTCAATGAAGAATTGGATCTCAGTGTTTTCTTATAATCCTCTATAAAGATTTTTTCTGGTGGTGCTTGACAGTTATCAGTATGTCATCAGAGATCTGTGTTTCAGCCTCTCCAGGTAGCTAATTAGAATGGTGTTTCATGAGCTGATTATCCTTTATCTTTATTTCAGTGTAATGAGATTCAGTTTAGGTTTTTAATTTTTAGATTAAGATGTTGTAATGGAGCAGTATAGGTATTACAAAAGCCTGTGATTTTAGATTATTATTATTATTAGCATTTGTATAGCGCCAGCTGTGTACCTGACACTTTACAGAACAATAAGATAGACGTGGTCCCTGCCTACGGCTTACCCTCTAATAGACACAGAGGAGGAAGTCAAGGATAGGGGACATAGGCAGAGACAAGGGATAAATCACATTCAAGGGGATGCGAAGTCTCAGGTGCACATGTTTGGCTTGGTTGCAGAAAGGCAGGAGTCTGCGGGGAGGGCAGACAGTAATATTGAGAGGAAAGTTCTAAAAGGTGTTGGGAAAGGTGCAGAGAAAAAGCTGGGTTTTGAGGAAGGATTTGAAGGTGCGGAGGGAGGGGGCAAGGCGGATGTGGGCAGGGAGGGAGTTCCAGGCATGGGGGGCAGCAAGAGAGAAGGGACGAAGGCTGTTAGGGGAGCAGGGAAGACGAGGGAGGGGACAGAAGAGGAGCGGAGAGTGCGTGCAGGAGTGTGTAAGGAGATTAGGGATGAGAGGTAAGGGGGAGCCAGGTTATGAAGGGCTTTGTAAGTGAATACCAGGAGTTTGTGAAGGATGTGTTCAGAAAGGGGGAGCCAGTGAAGTGAGGAGAGGAGAGGAGAGGCTGCACGTGGTCGAAGCGATGGGCTGAGTGGATGACCATAGCAGCGGAGTTTGGGATGGAGATAAGGGGGGACAGGTGAGAGCGGGGGAGGCCAGCAAGGAGGAGGTTGTAGTAGTCAAAGTGAGAGATGACCATGGTGCGAACAAGGGTTTTGGCTGAGGAGACAGAGAGAAAGGGGCGAATCCGAGCAATGTTATGGAGGGCAAAGCGACAGGGCTTGGCAACAGAGACGATGTAAGGTTTAAAGGAAAGGTGAGTGTCGAAGACGAAGCCCAAGCTACGGGCTTGGGGAACGGGACGGATGGTGACCCCATCGATACGGATGGACAGGGAAGAGGGAGAGGAAGTGTAGGGAGGAAAGATAAGGAGTTCAGTCTTAGCCATGTTGAGCTTGAGCTGACGTTGGGACATCAAGGCAGAGATATCAGAGAGACAGTTGATGAGGCGAGCTTGGACAGAAGGGGAGAGAGAGGGGGTGGAGAGAGAGAGTTGAGTGTCGTCAGCATAAAGGTGATATTGGAAGCCGTGGGAGGCAATGAGTTTGCCAAGGGACATGGTTTAGATAGAGAAGAGGGCCCAGGAGGACATCTGTTTTAGTCAGTCATTCCTGCTAGCATGGTTGAATCATTGTTTTTACATGGATCAAGATCTGTATTTTATGGCTTTCTACAACACTCGCCAGCATAGCATCCAACTACTTTCTTATTTGCTTGGTTTTTTTATGCAAGACAAAGATAAACGTTATATGTGCACATTCTCACACACGTTTGAGAACAAGTATGCATGCAAATTATTGTAGGATGTATAACAAAGGAAGAACCCTCTGTCACTTGCCAATTAGGACCGTACTGCAAAGAAAGATAAGGTCACAAGTGTTATTTCGACTCCATGCTTTGACAAAGCTTTCCACCCTGCATGCATTGAATCTGTGCAAGTGGATCAGCTGCTGTGACTGTTTTCACAATAGCTGGGCTCTGTGACCTCTTTCCCTGTGGCAGGGAAAGAAATAAATGGAAGAGGAGTTTGACTGTGGCTTTTTGTAGCAGTTCAAAGTAGGTCACATTATAAGAGAGGTGCTGGTATTGCACTCCAACCAAAGCAAAGTCCTCCATGCAGTACTGCTGCCAATATTATAGATTACAGCTGACAGGCACCAACTAACAGCAGCTTTCTTCCCCACCCACCAAAGACATGACACAGTTGGATCCAAGTACACTGGCTGAACCTTGCCACACTCTTTTCTCCATTCCCACCCAACACGCCAGACTCTAGCCATTTCAAAATGCACTGGGCAGAGGGCCATTACCCCAATATGCACCAAACAGACATACACTGTACCCCCAATGCATTGGCTACCACACTGTTCTACCAATATATTATAGGAAGAACTTGTCAAGTACTGTACAAAATAGCAACAGCAGACAGACTGCACCTTTCCCAACACAGTAGCCAAACCAGCCATCCATTAAGTTACACTAGCTCCTGCCATCCTGAAAACAAAGTGGGCAAGAAACCAGTACCACTTCCTAGTCTGCATTCTCAATCAATGACCTTATCATGAGAGACTCTTGAGGAAACTAAGTAGTCATTGGATAGGAGGCAGTGTCCTTCCTCAGTAACTGGTCAAAGGATAGGAAACAAAAGGGGTAGGGCTAGCTGGTCAGTTTTCACAATGGAGAGAAATAAATAGAAGGGTGCTCAAGAGATCTGTACATGGGCTGGGGTTGTCATTAATGATCTGGGAAAGAGAGTAAAGAGTTAGGTGATCAGATTTGCAGATGACATCCAGTATAGTTAAGACTGGGGTGGACTATGAGGAATTACAGGAGAATCTTGCAAGACTGAGTAACTGGGAAACTAAATGGCAGATGAAATTCATTGTTGACCAAGTGATGCACATAGGGAAAAAAATAATCCTAACTATACATCCACAGTGCTGGATTCTAAATTAGGAGTTGCCACTCAGAAAAAGTATCTTGGAGCTATTGTGGACAATTCATTGAAAATCTCAGCTCAGTGTGCAGCATTGGTCAAAATTGCAAACAGACTGGGGCCGATCCAAAGCCCCACGAATTCCATGTGCAGCCATGTAATTCTGGTTGCCCCATCTAAAGAAACAGAGTAAAACTGGAAAAGGTACAAAGAAGGGCAACCAAAATGATCACGGGTATGGAACTTGTCTTTACAAGGAGAGGCTCAATATGTTAGGTCTCTTCAGCTTGAAGAAGAGACAATTGAGAGGGGATATAAATGTAATAAAATTAAAAATAAAATTAAAATATGAGAGAAGTTTATAAAATCATGAATGGGAGTAAAATCAAGTAAATAGGGAGTTGCTATTTACCCTCTCAAATAATACTAGAATTAGGGGACACTCTAGTATGGAGGGGGAGGGAGTACAGGTGAGGGTATGCACTTGAGTATAGAGAATGGATGGATGGCATGCCATAGGTTAAGAATGGGCAAAGTTACAAAACCCAAGACCAAGAACCATTCCAAAATGTTCATATGGCGGAGCGCCACAAGGCAGATACACATACACGCATATGTATACACACAAATATCTCGTGATTTTCAATTGGCTAGGGCAGCCAGAGCTGGTGCTCTATGGCTGCTGAGATTCTGAGGAGGAGCTGTGACTGAGTTGCTGAGACTGGTACAATGAAGTAAGACATGATTATTAGGGCAGCATGAGGCCCAGCCCAGGCCAAGAGCCACACTTGAACTGCCTGAGAGCCACATACAACTCACAAGACAGTTTGCCCTCCCTGGCATAGATTCATGATCTGCACCCTCGCCTTCCTTTTCCCATCATCAGCACAACTTTTGAGCACAACGTTTAAGCACCCTGCCCCCAACTCTTGCCTGATCCTTGGAACTTGTACTAATTTTCAAAGTGGCCTGTAGGATGGAAAAGATTCTCCACCCCAGGTCTGAAGTGAGAGCAGGCGTGCTCATTCCATCAGGAAATACCGACTTTTCGGGAGTGATTTCAGCCATTCATTGATATTTTCTGCTTCCATGCTTCCAGTCCCATCTGTATTGGTGACCGTGATTTCCTGTCATTTTCTGGTAATTTCCAGTAATTTAATACTGGAAATTACCAGAAATTATGCAGAAAATGTTGAAAATGCTGGTAGATTCCCTCCTTGTGCAAATGAAGGTGAAAGAGCTGCTTCCGTTGAAAACAGCACACGCAGAGATTTTTAGTTTTAGCTCTATTCCACCCCATCCAAGTGGCTGAATTAAAAGCAGTAGCCAGCACTTTCTCCAGTAGCTGTGGTGGTAGAACTGTTATGAGTAGGTCAAGGGTTCAAATTTGGCTCTGGTAATTGTCTAATGTAATTTTTCATTTTTACGTTTCCTTTTTAAAACATTAACAAACAAACAAAATCTCAACACAGGACCACAGTCTTCATCCACAAGGAAATCCTCCCAGGATGAGAAACATCTGGTGTGTTTCCAAGCAGAGGGAAGGTGGTGGAAATGGTAACACTTACTTGTGTAGGAGGGTCTGGGACTGAGCAGTAGGGGCAGTGCTATGAAAGTAAAGGGGAAAGGACAAGGGTTCAACTCTGGTATGATTCCTTTCATTTTCTAAGTTTTTTTTTTTTTTTTAAAGTTTAATTTCCATTCCAGCTCCAATGTCAGGGAATGGAGTACTCTGAATTTGCATAAACTAACATACGCACATTTTAGCAAATGATGTCCTGCATTGTTCCATTTTTCAAAGTCTAAGGATTGAGTGGTATGGGTGCTGGGCTGTGTTGTCTCACTGCTTTCTGCTCCCCTCTGTCCACCAGTGGCTACGAAGGTCTCACCAACTGCATGATGGCCTGTCTACCCAGAGGGAGCGTGCTATTCAACATGTCTGTGAAGACCATTCATTGGGGAGGCTCCTACCTAGAGGAGACCCATGGAGGCCCACCATTCCCCGTGCAGGTGAAGTGTGAAGATGGCAAGAAGTTCCTGGCGGATCACGTTCTAATCACAGTGTCTCTAGGTGACTTTGTCTTCCAAACCCCTTGGCCCCTCTGATTTCACAGTCTACTGTGTCCCACACTAACCACATAGACTCTGGAGGAGACTAGGCTGTAGCCAAGGCCTGCACTAGCCAGCAGGGCCAAGTGAGAGGTGGGCTGTGCTGTCGGGAGGGAGAGGAGGGGGCAGAGTACTCTGCTGATGTATGCTATTGACAGAAGGCTTGAAACCCTCTCTGGGGAGTGGAGGACATATGACTGGGATCCTGGGTGAGTGGCCCAAGGGTACTAGCCTTCCAAACCTTGGGATAAGAGAGTGCTGTGCACTTGCTTGAGGAGCCCAGGCAGCCTCTCACACTCAGCTGATAAAAAGAATTTATTAATGTCCTGTGGGTGTGCAGGGTAGAGATTTCTGTGGGTGTCCCCTAGCTCTTTGGCCTTGCCCTGATGGGTTAGATGCACTGAATAGCTGTTGTGTGTGCTATGAATGTAGACTTTGGGACTAGAGTCAATACCTTCTCTGTCTTGGGAGGCTTCAGCATTGGAAGTAAAGCTGTGTTCCCGTCCTAGGTTTCCTCAAAGCCCATCACAAGACCTTTATTCAGCCTCCCCTTCCTCCCCAGAAAGTGGCAGCAATCCAACAGCTGGGCTTTGGGACCAACAATAAAATCTACTTGGAGTTTGAGCAACCATTCTGGGATCCAGACTGCCAGCTGCTGGAGGTGGTCTGGGAGGATGAGTCACCTCTTGCCAAGCCCTCAGCTGATTTGCAAGCTGCCTGGTTCAGAAAGCTCATTGGCTTCATTGTCCTCCAACCAGCAGAACGGTATGTGGGCAAAGGGGGCTGAATTGGCTCTAAGGTGGGACTCAATGGCAGGTGTGTTTTCTAGAGACTAAGCTGCCCAGCCTAGTCCTGGCTCCATGCTGCCCCTTATTTATTTATTTTATTTTATTTTATTTTATTATAGAGCCTCTATAGTTAAGGTGACTACATCACTGTTAAAATTGCAGGTGTTCTGTTTATTTACTTTGGTCTTTACGGCAGAGGATGTTGGGGAGATATCCACACCAGAACTACTGTTTGTAGGTGATGAATCAGATGAACTGTCGAAAATCAACATGACTTTGGAAGAGGCTCTAGAGCAAATTGACAAACCAAATAGTAACAAATCAGATGGTATATACCCGAGTTCTGAAGGAATTAAAATGTGAAGTTGCAGATCTACTATTGGTAATTTGCAATCTATTGCTAAAACCTGCTACTGTACCCAAGGACTGGAAGGTAGAAAATGTAACTCCAGTATTTAAAAAGGGTTCCAGAGGCGATCTTGGAAACTACAGACCAGTGAGCCTGACCTCAGTGCCGGGTAAAATGGTGGGAACGATGATTAAGAACCGAATTACTGGGCATATTGATAAACATGGCTTAATGGGGAAGAGTCAACATAGATTTAGCAAAGGGAATGCCTCACTAATCTACTGGACTTTTTTGAGGGTGTAATTAAGCATGTGGATAAGGGAGAGTTGGTTGATATAGTATACCTGGATTTTCAGAAAGCGTTCGATAAGGTGTTTCATGAGAGACTTGAGAAAATTCAAAAGTCATGGGATAGGAAGCAGTCTCCTGTTGTAAATTGGTAACTGGTTAAAGGATAGGAAACAAAGAGTAGGACTAAATAGTCAGTTTTCACAATGGAGGGAAGTAAATAGTGGATTTTCACAATGGAGGGATCTGTACTGGGACCTGTACAGATTCCTGATGGATAATACATTAATGTATTCATTAATGATCTGGGAAAGGGAGTAAAGAGTGAAGTGATCAAATCTGCAGATGAGACAAAGTTATTCAAGGTGGTTAAAACACGAGCGGACTGAGGAATTCTAGGAGGATTTGGGGAGACTAGGCATCGAACTGGCAGATGAAATTTAATGTGAACAAGTGCAAAGTGATGCACATAGGGAAAAACAATCCAAACTATATGTACACAATGATGGGCTCAAACTTAGGGGTTATTACTCAGGTCAAGGACCTTGAAGTCATTGTGGACAATACACTGAAATCCTCAGCTCCATGTGCAAACACCATTAAAAAAGCAAACAGAATGTTAGGAATTGTGCATAAAGGGATAGAGAATAAAACTGAAAATGGTGGCCCCAATCCCATGCTCTGCAGATCCTGTGCAGAGCTGCGTGATAGCCGCGTGCATCCATATTGCCAGCACATTGTGCTGTGCACATACACACACATGCAGCTTATGCGAGGGGATCTGCAGAGCACGGGATTGCGGCCATCATAATGCCACTATATAAATCTATGGTGTGACCACAACTTGAGTGTTGTGTGCAGTTCTGGTCACCCCATTAAAAAAAAAAAAAGATATAGTTGAAATAGAGAATGTACAGAGAAAGGCAACAAAAATGATGAAGTTTATGGAACAGCTCCCCTATGAAGAGAGGCAAGACATGTTGGGGCTCTTCAGCTTGGAGAATAGACATCTGAGAGGGGATATGATAGAAGGTTATACAATCATGAATGGTGTGGAACAAATAAATAGACAACGGTTATTCACCCTCTCAAATAGTAATAGAACTAGGGGACACAGTAAAACTAGCAAGTAGCAGATTTAAAACAAAACAAAGTATTTTTTTTCACTCAACAGACAATTAAGTTGTGGAATTTGTTGCCAGAAGATGTGTTCAAAGTCAGTAGTATAGCTGGGTTTAAAACAGGGTTGGACAACTTTCTGGAGGATAGGTGCACTAGCAGCTGTTAGCCAGAGGTAGGTTTGGGGAATGTAACCTCTTACTGTCAGGAGCTGGAAGTAAGCAGCAGGAAATGGATCACCCCATTGTGAGCTATTGGGTAAATGATGGGGGGGGGTACTTTTAAACGACTGAGATTGGCCACTGTCAGAGACAGATGCTGGGCTTGATGGACCATTAGTCTGACCCAGTATGGCACTTCTTATGTTGTTATAAAATTGGGATGATTTCTCCTGTCACTGTGAGATTTGGTAGGGAGGATCTCCTGGGGGAGGGGTAGAGCCTATCCAAATTTCAGGCAAATCAGATGAAAAATAAGCAAGTTACAGACATTTGAATTTTGGAGGCAGAAAACATTCCTTCCCCCCCGGCAACTTTTTTTGATCTAGCAGTGTTTGGAAATTCAAGTGTGGCCAGAATTGATTTTGTGTTCTTAGAGTTTTTGAAAATCTGTTGTATGGTTTTGAAGTTCTGATGTTCTGAAGTACCCATTTTAGCAAATGGAGAGAGTGAGAAAAGCAGCTTTCAACTATTTGTTTCATTAACATTCTGTTGAGCCTGAGGGGATAAACTTTTGTGAAGGCTACTGTTGTACAGACTTGAGTGGCATTTATTGCAAGGTATTGTGTGGACGTGAGTGGCATTTATTGCACCCTATTGTACAAATGCCATGGGAATTTATTGCACACTATGGACAAGACCAAGCTGGAGCTGAAAGGTAAACTCACTTGCTAGCTGCTCTGGCTGCCAAGCAAAGCCCCCAACAGGTGTTTTCGCAAGGCACAAGGAATGGTGATTGGAAACAATAGAGACAACAGTTAGAAGTAATGGGGCTTTGGGAATGCCAGTAGCCCTTAATGGGAAGTAACCAATAGAGTGGCAAATGCTTAACTGAAATAAAGGGAGTGGGGAAGGATCTGAAATGCCAAAGAGTGTGTTTTGAGGGGGGCAGGAGTGAGGAAGCCACATAGAAGAAATGGAAAGATGGGGAGGGAAACTGAGTGGACTGACAGGTAAGGAGGCCATTCAGAGCTTATAGAATTATAGCAGGAGAGCTGGGTTGATATGAGACCACTGGGAGTGACTGGAATGACATGGGGCTGAGTGGGATGACAAAATGGGTGCAATGACACATAAGATACAAGTAGGAGTGGTTGAAATGACAGGCAGCTGGGTGGAATGACACATAGGATGCAACTAGTACTAGATGCTGCTAGTCTACCTGTACGGCAGCATCCCTACTCGCCCTGACGAAGCTGGTGTCTGATGTGGTGTTGCGCTCCCCGAATACATAAGTCTTGGGGAACTTCAACATGCATGCTGACACCAGTCTCGGTGGTGCAGATTGTGAGTTCATGGCAACCATGGGCCTGTCCCAAATTGTCAATGGCCCAGCACATGGTGGACCTGATTTTTTGCACCAGTCTTGAGGTGGGGGATTCGTTGATGAGGGAGGTGTCAGTAGAACCCTTATCATGGACAGATCGTTACCTCCTGCAAGCGCATCTCCTGGTGCATGTCTGCCCCTGGGGGTGTGTAGAACCTATTCAGATAGTTTGCCCCCAGAGACTAATGGAACCCAAGCGGTTCGAGAAAGCTCTTGAATCATGACAAGACGGAGGTGATGGTGGGTGAGGGTCTTGGAGTGGTTGAATCTCTTCTTGGGGGGGGGTGTTTCGCCCTCCCATGGTCTCGCAGGTACGGAGTCTGGGTGTGCTCCTCGATTCACGGCTCAGCCTGGAATCTCAGGTTGTGGCTGTGGCAGGGAGTGCGTTTCGGCAGTTACATCTTGTCCGGCAGCTTCAGCCATATCTCTCAGACTCTGACCTTGCCACTGTCATCCATGCCTTCATCACCTCGAGGCTAGATTACCGCAACATGCTCTACGTGGGGCTGCCCGAGAAACTGGTCCAGAGGCTGCAGCTGGTGCAGAATGCCGCGGCCCATCTCCTTACTGGGGTCGGCCGCAGGGAGCACATGAGAGGCTCTGCACTGGCTCCCTATAAAGCACCAGGCTAGGTTCAAGGTGCTGATTTTGACCTTTAAAGCCCTTCACAGCTTGGGCCCTGCCTATCTGCGGGATCGCTTCACTCCCCATGTGCCCGTGCAATCCCTGAGATCATCCGTGGGGGCCTTCTTGGAGGTTCCCCAAGCGAGATGGGTGGCCACTGATGTGAGAGCTTTTTCGGTGGCTGCCCCCGGGCTGTGGAATTCACTCCTGGAGGAGGCTAGGTTTTAGGAAAGGAGGGTGAGTTTTATGATTTGTTTTAAAATTTGTTGATTTGTTTTTAAATGTGTTATTGTTACATTTTTTGTGGTGTTTGCCGCCCCGAGCTGCCTTTGGACAGGAGGGGCAGGATACAAGTTTTAAATAAATAAATAAATAAAAATAAAGTTACCCCCTGATCTTGATGAGCACCCACTTGATGACCTCGTGGCTTTATGGAATACCTGGCTGTTGGAGGCCACTGAACGGACGGCTCTGAGGTATCCACTCCCTTGGTGATGGCTCCTCAGGCCTCTGTGGTTTACAGAGGGCCTGAGGTTGCTGAAGTGGGAAGGGCGGCAGTTGGAGCGATGGTGGCACCGTTTGTGTGCTGAAGCTGACAGATTTCAACATAAAGCCAGTTTACGTGACTATGCTGTAGCTCTATGGGCAGCAAAAAACTCCAAAAAAGGAGTTTTTTGCTGCCCGTATAGCCTCTGCAGAGCTTTTCCGGGTGGCGAGGGGGTTGGTCGGTCCTCCCTCCCTCTGCCTGGAATCCGAGGTATCTAACACCTGCTGTGACATGTTTGGTGATCGTTTGCAGAGAAAATTGCTCGGATGCACCACAACTTCTACACCGCACTTATTGCAGTGGGTGAACCAGAGATTGTGGAAGCCCCACCTTGTCCAATTTCATGGCATCAATTTCAGTTGGTGTCATCTGCCGGGGCAGGGGATGTTCTCGGGGCTGTTAGAGCCACCTTTTGTGAACTTGACCAATGCCTGTCCTGGCTGGTTAAGGCCAGCCAGGAGAAGGTGGAGCTGTTGCTGGCAGGGGTGATCAGTGCCTCCCTTCGGGAGAGCAGAGTGCTGGACTGCCTCAAAGAGGGGGTGGTGCGGCCTCTGCTCAAAAAACCATCACTTGACTTTGATTCCCTCGCCAGTTATCGGCCAGTCTCTAACCTTCCCTTTTTAGGGAAGGTTAATGAGCAGGTGGTGGCCCAACAGCTGCAGGGGCATCTAGACCGCACTGGTTATCTGGACCCCTTTCAGTTTCATCCGGGTCTGTGCTTGTGGCCTTGGTTGACGACCTTCGCCGTGAATTAAATCAGGATCGTTCAACCGTGCTAATTTTGTTAGATCTGTCGGCTGCTTTTGATACCGTTGACCATGAGATGTTGGTGACTCGCTTGCAGGATCGAGCAGGAGTGGGCGGAAACATCCTTGACTGGTTCCGTTCCTTCCTGGCCAGGAGAACTCAGCGTGTAGTGCTTGGAGATTGTTTTTCATCTCCACGGAACCTCACATGTGGTGTCCCGCAGGTTCGATCCTGTTCCCGCTCTTTTTCAATGTGTATATGCAGCCACTTGATGAGGTCGTGAGACAGTATGGGGTGTGGTATCATCAATATGCTGATGACACTCAACTCTACCTCTCGTTTTCATCTGACCCAGACGTGGCAGTCTTCGTGCTTACCCGATGTCTGGTGGCTGTCCTGACCTTTATTGCTTCCACTGTCGCCCCCCCCCCCCCCCCCCCCCCC
>QEPC01010139.1:911338-942570 GCA_003113815.1 Sphenodon punctatus | reverse complement strand
AAACAAAAAGCCAGGCTGGGCAGGGTGGGTGGGGGGTGTCCCCCCTTCCACCCGCGCAGCCTGGACTCGGGGAGGGTTTTTTAAACATTTTTGCTGGGGCCGGTTTTTTACATTGCAGCCATTTTTAAATGGCTGCAATGTAAAAAAATCCGGTACCCTGAAATCCAGTACCGGGTCCGGATTACCGGGTCGAATCCGATAATGCCGGTACGCCCGATACCGGCATTATCAGATACCGGATTCTACCGGTTTCCCACCCCTATAGCAAAGTCCTTCCAAAGAGCTGTCAGTTTCTTTGGTGTTTTGCACGATATTTTTGGCATCAACAGCACGGTGGGAAATTCTGAGGAAACATGCCCCCTGCACTTTCCACAAAGTCTTTGTCCGAGACAAGATGGGAGTGTCGAATTGAAAGTGTAAAAGCAGTGAGATACCAGGCTGGTGGCATACGTGATGCCTTGAAGGAAGTAGCAATATTCTGAAGGGGGAAAAAAACAACAAAAACCCGAACAAAAGACCATTGTTAGAGATGCGTCCTTACCAGAGCATCAGGCCAGGAGGCTGTGCTGTTCATGATTATTTTTCAAGAGTGACCACTCACTTACCTTTAGTCTTATTGGAAAAGTAGATCTTCTAAGGTGATAGGTTGCTACACTGTACAATGGTACACTAAAAATACGTGGCAAGAAAGGACGCTCCAAAATAAACAACTGTACTGAGTCCAAGGGATTATTTTTGTGAGTACTGAGCAAGGGGGAGTATGGAACAAAGCAGTTAGTGCAGAAGCAGGGGAATCTAACTGTGAACAGTAGTATTACCATCAGTTCTCCCACACCCACAATACAGTACAGTAACTGATTGCATAAGAGGGCAAATATTCCCCTGCTCTTAATCACCTGTGTAGTGATCAGATTCACAGAGCTTCTGTCTGAAAAAGGACCTATAAATGAAGGAGAAATTGTGGCCACAGTGGAGTGATTTCTGGATCAAGCACATAGTATTGGGGCGGGGAAGATCTTTCTGTTCCCAGATTCAGTGTTGCCCCCAACCTGCAGAGAAGAGGATTGGGGCTGTGAAAGACCAAGGCATGGAGCCTAAGTTGTAAGCGAGCACAATATGTGAGACTGTACAACATCTTTATTGTTTACATGACACACAAGTTAAAACCGGAGCCTTAACTTACAATTTCCATTACTTTTGGAACATGACTGAATTTTTAAAAGCCTTAACTCCTCTCTTAAACCAAAGTTTTTTGATCTAAGAATTATTTATATAGTGACAGCAATGTACTTGGTACTGTACAATCATTAATTAGAGACAGCTCCCTGCACCGAAGGGCTCACAATCTCGGGTGGACGAGGGGAGATGATGGATAGGGAAACATAGGGAGACACTTGGTTTACTCAGGGAAGGAAGAGACTCTGAATGATAGGATTGTAGGAACATCAGTGAGGTGGGGATAATGAGCTAGGGAAATCTTGATGGAAGAAGTAAGTTTTCAGGAGGGATTTGAAGGCTGGAAAAGAGGGAGCAGACTGAATGCATTTCAGGGAGGAAGTTTAAACATTAGGGGCAGTCTGGGAGAAAGAATAGACATTTCCAGGAGCGGGAAGCCCTGGGATAGGGGGGCGGCTCAAAGAGGAGAAGAGAAACTCCCAGGTAGGAATTCAGGGGATCAGTTTGGTATGCTCCTTGCAGTGCTTGGGAAGGATTCCTTTGTGGCTGTACAGCAGTAGAAACATACAGTAAACTCTACTTGTTCATTCCAATTCTCAGAATGCTTTGAAGAATAGGCTGTTGTATGGAGTTGATTCAGGGTGGTGTGTTTTAGTGAGGAGAACTTGAAGAACTAGCTCTGCCAAAAAGCTGGCTTAGTTTCTTGGACGCAGTGCTACTCTCCAAAATCTGATCCATTTTGTGCTGGTGCTTGGCCCCGCAGCACAAAGGGGTGGTGGTGAAAGTGTGCCTTTCCCTATGATCAAGACATTCCAGTGGCTTTGTACATACTAGGAAGGGCAGCATTGGTGGAAGGTGTGCACCTGGTCTACTGTCAGATGCTTTAGGGATCAGCAGGGATTACTCCCTCTATCTCTCAGGCCAGCAAATTGCCTATCTACTGTCAGTTCTGTGTTGAGCCCAGGGTCTGGTTCAGCCAGAGCACAAGATGTCCAAACCAAACCTCAAACCCACGGCAGGTGGGGCCAGTGATTGATACCTGTTGCTGTTAAAAATGTGTACATTCTTTCTAGTCTGAATTAGTCCGGGTTCAGCTTCCAGCACTTTTTTTGCTCTGCCTTTTTCCTCTGTCAGGAGTCCTTTTCTTGTGTAGGTGCCACTACACCATGACTGAGTCACCTTCTACCCTTCTTCTGGGGAAACAATAAGGTTGCCTTCAGGGTCCACGCAGCTTTGTTAGGCTAGTGACCTGTTGAAACAGGTCACTAGCAATAGGAACTGTTAAGTCTTAGCTCCTCAGTCATCTGTCCCTTGAACCTAAATGTTCCTCCTAATTGGGCTTGTTTCTATTGTTCAGGTATGGGCATGTCCTCTGCGGTTTTATTGCTGGGGAGGAATCTGAATTCATGGAAACGCTTACCGATGCTGAAGTTCTTGCAGCTTTAATGCACATCATTCACAGACTGACAGGTGGGGACTGCCTAGCAGAAGGCACTCAGAGATGTAGGAGGGCTATTGAGTATGTTGGCTAAACTCACAAAGCGACACTTATTCTGGACACTAGCTTGAGTTGGCTTTGAAAGTGCCTAAGAAGTGCTGGGCACCCCCTCTGAAAAGTGGAAACTCTTTAAGTGACTCTGGCAAGAGGCTCCAATTCATGAATCACTTCCAAATGCAGGTCACAGATCAGCAGCAGCCATGTCTGCCATGGCAGGGTGATTTTGGGAAACCACCTGGGATTCAGCTTTTGTTGTGTTAGTGTGCTGTGCTGCTTTACCTGGGGTGCAGCCTGGCTGTCAAGGTAGAGACCTCTGGGCTGTGGTCTTTCGTTTCCATCTCGTTATACAAATCCTATGAGCAGGTGGTCTCCCCTCTGTTCCCATCCTGAGAAGGGCCCAAATTATCCCATGTTGCATAGAAATAATCATACTAAGCTTTCCTTGGGGAAGACATGGTCATGACCCTAGAGACCTGCAAAGCCTGGAGTTACAGAAAAGCTTGCTGCCCTACTGCCTGACACTGTTAAATCATGCTGCTTCCTTATAGTGAGAACTGCCATACCAAGTGCTTACCTGCTGTCTTTGCCTGTGCTCCAGGAAATCCTCATCTCACCCCACCAAGGAAAGTTCTGAGATCTGCATGGCACAGCGACCCCTACATGAAAGGTTCCTATAGCTATGTGGCCGTTGGCAGCTCCGGAGATGACATTGATGTGCTTGCTCAGCCCCTTGCTGAAGAGGCATCTGAGTTTGGGGTGAGAACTTTGGTCTGTTGTCAGTTTGCCAGAGCAGCCCGGGCCCCAGTCACTGTCCACAATCCCTGCACAGAGCAACTGCAAGGAAGTCAGGGTGCAAGGACTATCCTTGCTTAGGAATGGGGCACTCCTCATTCTGTATCCCTGTGCTTTCTCTGTTGATTGGCATGTGGCGTATGAGCAGGACTTCCTCTCTGCCAGCCCTGATGGTGCTCAGGAACTGCTGGATATGTTTAGGGTGGATGAATTAGATTGAACCCTCAGACAGGAAAGCAAAGCCTTCATGATGTGCGAGGTGACTGGGGCCTAATGCTTACAAGGCCAACGAGAACCCATGACTTAACCAGCTGCAGATCCCTGATGCTTGGAGATATGCTGAGGTCAGGGCCAGCAAAAGAATTGTTGCTGCCCTAGGCAAACCACAAATTATATGTCCCAGCCTGCTTCCTGCTCTCAGCACCATTCATCTGAATCTCCTTGCTTGGCCAAATCACCAGAAGGGCATCTGGATTGACAGGTTGGGGTTTGCTGCCATCCCAGGCAGCCTTCTGTGCTGCCTCTACAGGCAGCCTGTGCGCTAGCCCTAGCTAAAGCTGAGAAGTGCCCCCACTTCCCAGCAAGCTGACTTGCTGGGAAGTGAGCATGGACAGTACAGTTTTGTGTTGGAAGGGCTTGGGTGTCCTTGAGAAGTGGATGGAAGCTTTAAACAGGCACTGTTACTCAAGTCTTTCATTAGACTTTGGATTTCTTAGGCATTTAAAGGATGGAATCTGTCTTATCAGTCTCAGGGCAATCAGTCCCAAGCATGTTAATCATGCTTGGGACTGATTGCCCTGAGCCTGATAAGACAGATTCCATCCTTTAAATGCCTAAGAAATCCAAAGTCTAATGAAAGACTTGAGAATTCACTCAGTAAGCAGTTTTGGGGCGCAGTCTGGCACTGAAGCCAGACTACATGCCTGCTGAGGCAAAACTCCCATGGCACCAGCACAGTCTCTGTTCTCCCAGGCAACCTTGGATTAGATGAGCCTTCCCCTGTGCTTAAATGAGAAGCACCACCTTAGGCTGGTATGAGGTCTAGGCTGGCAAGTGCATAGATGCACCAAGATAAAGTTGTGGGTGCTGTGGAACCAAACTGTTGGCTTTCCAAAGGAGAGTGCTAGTCTCCTCAGTAAAGAGTGTGAGTGGAATGTCACTGAGTGAAAGTTTTACTTGCAAGCAACGTGTAGAGCTAACAAACTGCTACTCTTCCCACTGCAGCTGCCACAGGTGCTCTTTGCGGGGGAAGCCACACACCGGACATTCTACTCCACCACTCATGGAGCCCTGCTATCTGGCTGGAGAGAAGCAGATCGGCTCATCAGTCTGTACAACTCATGCGAATCCCAGCAAAAGCCCAAGTTCTGACCCATATGATTGCTGCTCTCGCATATAGTCGGGGAGCTGGCAATTCTGATTTCCAATTTGCACTGGCCTCAGCCTTAAAAATCCACTCGCACCCAAACTGCTATCAAAGACGACAAGCTTAGTTTGACTAACTCATTTTTGTTATGTGACAATGTGATCTAGTGAGTAGTTATCTGTGCAATGCACTGGGAGTTGATACATTGGAGTGAGGGGATGTGGCAACTGAAAATCTACCAAAACAGGAACAGATTGCATAAAATAAAATAAATCTCTATTCTGGGGTTTGTTTCCATTGTTTTCCCAAGGAGTCGCTTTCTGTCCTGAAAGAACCAGACCCCCAACTAGTACTTTTGCAGTGACACTTAAAGTGATTTCAGACGTTACAGGCCTCCCTTTTACCACAGTCAATCACCTGTGGTGGAGGAGGGCCCGTAACGTCTGAAGGGTTTCCTGCCAGAGGTTCACCCCAGTGAACCTCTCGCGGGAATCCGAATAACCACCATTCCAGAGGGGAGGCGCCCGCCCGTCTCCAGGAGGGCGGGTGGCTGGGGGAGCATGGCTGTGCGGCCGCACGTCGCGCTGCACAGCCCCGCCCGATCCCCAAGCGGAATCAGGCTGGCACATCTAAAGGATGGCCAGACTGATTCCTGTCCGGGATCCGAAATGGATCCCGGACCATGGCAACGAGGGAGGCCGGCACGTCTGAAATCACCCTTAAACACTAGGCCATCAGTGGGAGTCAGATTCAGCCAAGACTTTCCCATTGATCCTACTGGCCTGAAGTCTAAACTGAGGCCTCAAAGTTTCTCTGCTGCAATTGGGAGTGAGGACAAAGATTCCTGGCTTCGTGTGTGCATGTGGGGAAGGCTTCGTTCCTCCATAGATCCAGGTGGAGAAGGGAGGGACGGTATGCAGGTGTCTCATTCCTAGGAAACTTGGGATAATCTCTGCTGGTTTCAATGTTCTGAGGCAAAGTAGGGCTGAGCCATCTAGGTACATGGAGAGTCCCTCACAATCGAGAAATGATACTTGCACCCGCACACCCTGGAGAAAGCACTAGGTAGATGCTTAGTAGCCTGGCAAGGACTGCTCCTCCAAGAGTCCCCTATCAATAAATTCCCTTCTTCCTAGAGAACAGCTTGGATATTCTCTCCCAGCACCTGCAGAAGAGCCCTGCACAAACTCATGCTACTGGTGAACAAAGCCTCAGCTGTACTCCAAGCACCGTGGCAAAGATTAGAGCCACATAGCTGAGCCTTTGTCAAGCATGCCTGGGCTGCATTTATAGATAGATAATTTATTGGCTCAACCAATTGGCTTTAACAAAAGAAAAACATTATACATAATATTAAAACCATACAAACAAACAAAAATCACAAGGCAGACATCCCCTATTATACATATAACGACAGTATCTAAAACCAAAACCAGAGGCATTAAAATATCTGAGTTTACAAACCGCATGGGATACCCAATCCTGAATTAAATAATACTAGCAAAATAGAAAGATTCGTCTCTTGCAAAGTTACAAAAAACTTCCCCAACAGCACAGTTGGAGCTTTAACAATGGTTGATACCCCAGTTGCCGGCTGCATTTATAAAGACAGCTTTCTGTGTCCTAAGTCATGGCCAGAGCAAAGACAGAGACTAAGAGACTGATGAAGGACTAAATAAGGATTTCAGCAGCAGTAAAACTGAGGACTTTTAGCATACACAGCAGGGGATGCAAAGGAAAAGTTACGAGCCAGCTGTGATATGGAGATCCTGGAGGGAAGCATGGGCTGCAGCTATGATGAAGAAAACTCCTCTCATCCAGGAGAATTTAGCTGTTCCGCTACTTCCAGGAGTCCCATAGTCTCGTTTACTTGACCCAGAGCCAACAGGAAAAGGGGACAGGCTGGAGTCTTTATTATAGAGCCTGCAAGAGTCGGCTCTATTATTTAAGGCGAGTGGCAGGTTCCATTGTGTGTCCGGCTATCTTTTACACTGAATTTTCGTCCACTTTGCCTCTGGGAGGCGAACTTTTTTTTTTTAAGGATATCTTTTTTTTTTTTTTAGTTTGTGAAATTGACTGTGGTAGAACATTAAAGTTGATTGCCTTCTAATCGCTGTGGTTTTAGTGAAGAAAGGGTATTGGTATGATACATAGATTGTATCATACCAATAGTAGATCACTTATTTCAGATGGCAGCCACTTGTGCTCCTCAGTGTCTCCTGAGCTGCCTAGTATAGTGCTTCTATTGTCCTGCCTCCTACAGCTGCTGTGCTGAGCTTCTTCAGTCCCCATGTCTCACACCCCAACTAATGGGGCTGCAATTGTAGCAGAGGGACTTGCTGAACATGCCAGACATCCCCTATAGGGGATGAGTCAGGGAAGGGTTTTGGACCGGAGGGCTCCAGGTCACATGGTATTAGCATGTATACACTGCCTGAGCTGATTGTGGTGCTGATGGATTCCAATGCAGCAGCAATGCACATCCCAGGACAGAAGCCACTTAGGGCTCTGTAGACAGACTTTCTTGGCAACTCTGGGGGATGGAGGGAGAGTAGCTAGGGCCAGCCCTGGGCAGGAGCCAGACCCAGGTGATAGACCAAGGATGTAAAGAGGTGCAGAAAGAAAGGGCTGACTAGGCTAGAAAGGCAGAGGGGATCCTTTCCTCTGGATCTGGGGAGATGGTAGGAGGAACAGCACAAGGCAGAGACCAGGTGCAAACTGAGGAGAGGAGAAACAGCCATGTATTTAGGCAGCTGTAAAATGAAGGAACCCGTGTGCACCTCAAACGAGGAAACTGAGTAAAACAGAGGCTTGGATGGTGCAGCCAGCTTTACTCCCCAGGCTCTTACCTGTCTAGAATGACACTGACAATTAACCAGGCTCTCTAGGCCTGTCTGATTGTCCCAATCAAACCTTCCTTGCCTTTGACAATGAGTTGCCAGCAGCCATCTTGCACCTGATCTCAGAAAGCAAGGACACTGCAACTAAAGAGAGCATATGTTCCTTGATTCTGCTAGGGAGCTCTCCAGCTATAGCACACTAACAAGGCAAGGTCAGCCTGCCACCACCAGGAACCTCTTTGCTAGTGTCCAAAGCCAGGCTGCTCCTGGTATCATTAGACCACCGCCCACCCAGTGAAACTGTCAGTGCTTATTCACAGGCAGGCTTGAGTCCTTTTCCCCTTGTGCACAGGGGCTGGGAACGGAGGCAGTAGCACTCTAAGCACTGAACCATTTGCAGGAGACTGCCTGGGAGGGTTTGCAATGTGTGTGTAAGAGAATTCCTGCCAACAGTCACAGCTTCCTGCAGCACCTGCTACTGGTAAAGTTGCAAAATGCTTTCTCCTTTCCCAGCCTGTTCAAATGCAGCACTTGGCCACTGGACAGAACCCACGTGTATCCCTCCCCAGGGTCTGCTATCTTAAACAAATTAGCAGTTACATGTCCCAGACTTCACTCCAAAGCTTTAAATTCAGAGTACTAGGGCTCCTCCCTCGCAACTGGCTGAATGGTAACATCAGAGCCAAAAAGTTGTCTTTAAAAAAAAAAATAGAAAAATATTCTAAATGAATAGTTTGGAAGTAAATAGGAATGAGCATAGACCTTGGCAGAGAAAGTATAAATCCATTATATGGCACACAGGCCAAGAGGAAATTTGAGGAACAACTTGTTAAGGATACAAAACCCAGTACCAATTTTTCCCCCCAGTACTTCATAGCCAGGAAACCTGCTAGAGGAGATATAATTGGTCTGCTAGATGATCTGGAAATAAAGGAGGCACTCAAAGCTGTTTAGAAGCAAAGATTAGAGAGGCACTCAAAGACCATTGCTGAGAAATGAAATCAATCCTTTGCATCAGTTTTTACTGTGGAGGATGGAGGTCTAGTACTACACCAGAAATATTTTGGGTTGGTGATGAATCTGAGGAATTACCTGAAATTAGCATCATGCCCAAAGAGGTCTTATTACAAAGTTACCCATGCCAGTTGGTTTGCTACTATAATTAATATGCGATGTTGCTAAAATCCTCCTCTGCGCCAGAAGATTAGAGGTTAGCAAATGAAACACCCATTTTTAAGGATTCCAGAGGTGATCCTGGAAACTACAGACCAGTAACCCTGAAATCAGTACTGGGCAAACTGGTGGAGACCATTGTTAAAAAGAGAATTACTAGATATTATTATTATTAGCAAACATTTATATAGCACCAGCAATGTACCTGGCGCTTTACAAAGTAATTTAATAGACACAGTCCCTGCCCTAGGGCTTACAATCTGAGAGACGGGGGCACTGACAACATGCTTATTACCAGCAGCAGAGCTCTAGGGCTGTTTCTGGGTTGTAAAACAGCCCTAGAGCGGGCACAAAGAATTTGTCAGGTTTACAGCTTTTGCTGGGTAGGACAGAAACTCTGATCAAGCCAAGTTCTGAGCCTCTGAAAAGTATACATTGTGCATTTGCCATGGATTATGTACCTAGGTCCATCCAAAACTTCCAATACGTGCAGCAAAGGGACATCCTGTTCTGAAAGCCAGAGAGAGGAGCCAACTCTAAACATTCTTTGAGATGTTTGGCAAAGATAAACTGCACACACACACACCCATAAGCCAGATGTCTGCCATATAGGGAAGGTGTGGGCAGGAAAACCAAGGCCCAGTATAGGCTAGTACCAGTTGGTACAGGCAATGAGATAGCGCACATCATCCAGCAATGCTTCAGCCCAAGCAAGGCATGGCTTGGATACCTCTTCAGCTGGAGAGGCGGGCACTATCCCAGCTGCAGGATCTGTATCCAATGAGGTGGCAGGTGCCTCTGCACGGTTAGCACCAGTCCCCAGTGACCCCTGGTTCCCGGCTGCTCCCACCTCACTCATCCCTGCTGTGGTAAAAAGAGAAATGTCAGGACACCACAGGTAGGGTTGCCACCAGCGTACCTTAAAAATAAGGAACAAGGGCAGAATCTCCCAGTTACTCCTTGCCTTGTGCCAGCGCCCGCCACCCCTTTCCTGCGCCCAAATCCCCGGATCCATCTCCTTGTTCTTCCACCACCCTTGCTCCGTAGCGCTGTCCTCTCATATTTTAAGTATCTCCCTCCCCTCTCTTCTGATGTTCAGAAGAGCATCAGACCCGTCAGAGACTGTGCGCATGCGCTTCCTTCTGCGCGTGCGCACTCTAGAAAGGGGACCGATGTGCACATCGGGGATCGGGCAGGTCTAACGGGGAAGACCCGGCTTCAAAGCAGGTTAGACTTTTAAATGACGGTTTAAAAGCCCCCTAACCTCCCCTGGGGCGGACCCACACACCGTACCTTTTGCTCTTGCCGCTATCCCCTAATTCGTTCTCTCTAGAAACGCGCCGACGCAGTAGCGGGATACACCCAGTTGACGTCTCGGGCTCCCAGACGTGATCCAGTCCATCTCGTGGGGCGGAGCCTGCACCGGAAGCAAGGGTGAGAACGGTGTTCCGCTGTGCTATCCGGGTTGCCCCAGTGCTGTAAGGAGGGTTCCGGGAAAAAGGATGCGGCTGGCGGCGGGTGCGCTGCGGAGTTTTCGAGAGCGCTTCGACTGTGCGGGCCGGAGCGTGGCTGCCTGGTTCCCCGGGCACATGGCAAAAGGTTAACACCGGGAAGAGGCAAGCCCCCTCCCCTCCCCCCAAATCCTTCCCTGAAACTCATTCTCTTTCTCTCTCCCCCCCAGGGCTAAAGAACATGAAGGCGAAGCTGCGCGGCATAGACTGCCTGGTGGAGGTGCACGACGCCCGCATATCCTTTTTTTGCTTAGCATCGTCTTATTGCTCGGTCTCCTTCCTTATCCCTGCAAGAGAGTGTCTAGCTTCTTCCACGCTGCTAACCCTCTTCAGCTTCCCTCCCCCAGCCTCCTTCATCCACTTAGGCTCCCCTCATCTCCCCAATACCTTGGCATTCCCCAGCTCCCACCATCCCCTGCAACAGCTCCCCCTCATTACCACCACTACTTCATACAAAAGGTCCTGTACCCTGACCCCTATACAAATGGGAAAATGACTTGTTCTGCAGTTTGATGGCTGTGATGCCTTTGCATTTCTGGTTTTTCAGAAGATGAATGTCTGTTATGTATTCAGATGAACTCCAGTAATGGAGCCTTGACCAAACATTGTGAAGTTGATTTTTGCCTCCTTTGTGGTAGAGTAGCCCTGCACATGAGGGTCCGCTGCTGTCATCATCTTTGCCCAAAATGATACAGAATGTGTGGCAGTACTGATTCCCATTATGTTGCCAAACATTGGCACGGTCATCTTTAACTGCTGGCCTTGCCTTATTCCCACAGATGGGAATCTGTAACTACATTACATGTGGTTGTCACAGGCCAGCAAGCTTACAGTTGACTTGTTCATATCATCCTTGAACTCAGTCACAATACTTATCCTTTTCCCTACACTGATGGAAAACGTTCACGCTGGATCAACAGGGCTCTTGCAGTTTCAGTAAGACTCTCCTGTCGCAGGGTTAGCACCGGAGATGGAGAGCACACAAGAAGGAAAACCTAGCTGTCAGTTACTGTGCTGCCAGAATCCTATAGAGACCAAGGCTATTGCTTGCACATAATCATTACAGCGTTCCCCACTCAAGTCAGAGTACCAAACTCTGCTGCTGTATGTCAGACCATGTACATAGGTTTTGGTTAGGTAATCTCACATTCTACTTTACATGTAGCCTTCAGTGTTACCCCCCTCCTCCCCCCCCCCCCCCCCCAAATAGCTGTGGCCACAGGCTCCTCCCCTGCTACAGTTAACCCCAGCATGGGTTGTATCATGGACCCAACAGAACAGATTCCTCCAGGCCTATAGGCCCCCACAGGCCTATAGGTCCCTTTCCTCCCCCAGCTCCATAGAATAGGCACCCCACGACTCCTAAAGCACAATTTTCACAAGTTCAATTCATGGACATTTGACATCCGGGTCCTTTGCCAGCCTGGAGTCCTTTGAAAGCCCCCCTTCCCAACTCCCGGTCTGTCTTGGAGTATTTTGGGGTGACAACAGTAGTCTTGCTGAGGGGCTGGTTTCCAGCTGGTGTGTCTGGAAGCAAGCTCATGACATCATGCACTGCTGTTTGGCTCCTTAGTGCAGCTTGTACCTGCCACTCTCTGGCCGGAACCCACACTTCCAGGAGGCACTGGGCATCCGGCCACACCTGCTGGTGCTGAACAAGATGGACTTGGCTGACTTGACACAGAAGCAGGTGAGCCTGTGAGAGAGAGTCTCCGGTGACCCCATCATGCTGGGCTTCGTTCAGGGTGAACCACAGCCACCTCTGCTTGCACTACGGGGTCCAAGAGCTGCAAACAGTTATTCCATCAGTCTAGTTAGGTAGTAAGGCTCACTGTAGGTATAAGACTGATTGGCAGGCAGCTTTGGGGGAGGAGTGCTATCTCCTGTGGCCCCAACATGGGTCTCTGGCAGACAGTTTTGGAACTGTGCCCTGGCTTGTGGTTCTGCTGTGAATTCCTAGCTGGCAGGTAGGGCCCTACTTTGTTTTTCCCCTACTGTAGGTTCTGGAACAATAAGGCTGGAAGGTCAAGGTTCACCTAGTCCAACCCCCTGCTTGGATGCAACCATCTCCAACAAGCCTCTTTTTAAAAACCTCCAGTGATTGAGAACGTGCAACTTCTTCCTCCCCCCACCCTAGGCAATTTATTCCATTGCCAAACAGCTCTGTTAGGAAGCTTTTCCTGATATCTAGCCAAAATCTAACTTCCTGTAACTTGAGCCCATTGTTTCTAGTCCTGCCCTCTGTAGCAAAACAGTTCCTTGTTGGCAGCCTTTTAAATATTTGAACTTACCTGTTCTCTCCTTAGTCTTCTTTTTGCTAGACTAAATATACGCAGCTCCTTCAAGCTTTCCTTCATAAGATCTGCTTTCCATACCCTTTATTTTTGTCACCTGCTTTTGACCCCACTCCAGTTTATCAATGTCCTTCCTAAAATACTCCAGGTGAGGTCTGAACAGTGCCTAATAGAACGGAATTTATTGCTTTCACTGACTTGGCTCCATTCATGCAGGCTGGGCTCCATTCATGCAGCTTAAAACTGCGTTAGCCTTTTTTGCAACCGCAATCACATTGCTAACTCATGTTCAGTTTGCAAATAACCACAATCCCTAGATCCTTTTTACATGTGCTACTGCAAAGCCAGGTATCCCATATCTTATACTTGTGCATTTGACTTTTCTTTCCCGAATGCAGAACTTTACGTTTATCTTAGTTGAATTTAATTTTGTTAATTTCAGCCTAGATTTCCAACCCATCAAGATTTTTCTGAATTCTAATTATATTTTTCAAGGTGTTAGCCACCCTCTCAGGTTTGTGTAATCTGCAAACTTGGTAAGTAGTCTCTTTATGCCTTCATCCAAGTTATTAATAAAGTTGCTGAATAGCACTGGAACAAGAATAGAACCCTGTGGGACCCCACTCAATTCCTCCAGTTTGATAAAGAGCCATTCAAGATCTCTCTTTGAGTGCCGTGAATCTGTCTTGTAGTATATTCCAGCCCGCACTTTGCAAGCTTGTTAATAAGGATGTCCGTCAAAATGTCAAACAGTTTACTGAAATAAAGATAAACAGCATTCCTCATATCCACTAAGTTAGTTAGTTAGTTACTCTATTGCAGGAGACAAGGTTAGTCTGATGCAACTTATTTCTGATAAATTCATGCTGGCTTTGAGCAATCACTGCATTGTCAGTGAAGTGCTTACAAAATGACTGTTTTATAATCTATTTTAGTACCTTCCCTAGTATTGAAGTCTGTCTAACTGGTCTATAATTTCCTGAATCCTCCTTTCCCCCCAAATATAGAGACAACATTTGCCCATCTCCAGTCTTCTGGTACTTCATCTGTTTCCCAAGTATTCTCAAATATGAATAAGGAAGGTATCACAGAGTTCAACTTACTGGAGAATAAGTATGTGCAGGATCAAGGCCTCGGGAGGGCAGACACTTGAGGGTTAAAAGTCCAAACTTCAGTTTATTCCTACATGCAGTCCATAGGCCAGGTACCAGACCTTTGGCCAGTCACTAGCAAGCACCTAACTCAGTTACATTCAGATTAGCTTAGCCACACACTAGCTAAAATTAGCACATCTTATCTCTTCTTATCAGGCATCCTTCCCAGCACCCATCAAATCAGCATCTTCTCTGACAGCCTCCCAAGAGATGTGTCCTCTCTGGTGCTCAGGAGCAGACTGCCCTTTTCTTGGGTCTGGCTCTTCTCTTATAGCACAAACCACGTCCCAAACTTAGCCACTTCCTGTGGTGTCCATCTTGGGTTCCTCATGGCAGGTGCCGTTTTGTGGCTCAGTCCTGCCACAAAAGGTTTTGAGTGCTTCAGCAAGTTCTTTCAGTAACCTAGAGTGTAACTCATCTAGCTCTGAAGTCTTGAATTCATTCAGAGTAGCCAGGTATTCCCTGACCACCTCTTTATCTGTTGTGGCTTGCAATCTTTCCCTCTTTGTCCATTTCCCATCTTATCTGTTGCCAGGCTGGACACAGTTGCCTTCTTCTGCAAGGACTAAGGCAAAATGGGAGTTGAGAAGTTTGTCTTCTCTTTGTCTCCTACTAACATTTCACCATCTTCACTGAGCAGCAGACCCACCATTTCCTTACTCTTCCTCTTATTTCAAACATACTTTTAAAACCCTTTTTGTTGTTTCTAACATCCTTAGCTCTAACATCCTTAGCCTTAGCTCATTTTATGCCTTGGCCTTCCTGATGCCACAATTATATGTTTGGGCTATATGTCTGTACACATCCTTGGTAACTTGTCTTTCTTTCCATTTCTTGTATCTCATTTTTGATTTCTTACTCATTAGTAAGCTTCTTGTGCAACCACTTTGGCTTTTTAAGACATCTCCTATTTTTCTTTTTCGTTGGGATTGTGCACGATTAATTGTGCCTTCAGTATTTCTTTTTTTAGAAAATCCCAGCCTTCTTGGACGTCTGTCCCGTTTAGATGAGCTATGTGATTCCACTCAGTATTTATCTGGGCTTACTAAAATCAGCTTTTTTTTTTGAAGTTCACCTTGGCTAAAGTCTAGGAAGAGCCTTTTTCAGTGTGGCTAGAGCTCTCTACTGCAGTATTTTGACTCTAAAAAAAAAGTCAGTGGGTTTGTATTGCGGTCAGCTCGGCTGACTTGCTGAATTCTGCACGTGTGACTGACAGGCAGGTGGAGAAGCTGCACAACTATCTTCTGCTTGAGACACCTGCCTCCCTTGGGTCAGGTCAGAAAGGCATGGAAAGAGACAGCCACTGAGAGCAGGATGTTTCTTTCAGGAGCTGCCCCAAGCTGACTGAGCCTGGTCTCATGACCCCCTGGGAGCTATAGTGGGTTTGGCAAGTGCAGGATTGCTATTTACAGATGGGAAAAGAACAGTAGAGGGCAGAAGGCACTTCTCAAGAGTGCAGGAAGTGAGTGGCAGAGCTGCAAGCCTCATCCTGCTGGAGCCAGTTGGCCTTCATCCTCCCTAGCAGCTCCCTTATTTTCCAGCTCTCTTGAAGGGTCTTGCTGGGGTTGCAGAGCCCACCCACTGCCCAGGTAGCATCTTTCATTATAAAGGAACCCAAAAAATGGCTTTGCGATATGATTGCTGTTCTCTGGTAACATGGGGAGGTATGAAGTCAGGCTGCCCAGGTTCACTTTACTCCCTGTGATGTGGAAATTTCTCCTTGATTTATTTTTAGCGAATTCTGGAACGTTTGGAGAAGGAGGGCCTCAGACGTATCCTCTTCACAGACTGCCTAAGAGATGAAAATGTCAAGAAGGTATCGCAGCCTCTCTAAACAGCAATTGTGCTTGGGAGATGGGGATGCAATAGGGGAGCCCCTCTGTACCTTGCAGAGCAGCTTCCTGGGCATACTTGAGTCCATGACAAAGAGATGTTGCTCTTGGGTCCATTTTGGAATGAATGCCTAGGGCTGAACCGAGTAGAAGAAAAAGTGTTTTCGAACAGTTGAGTTTTCGGAAGCTGCTTGGTAATACTGTGAATACCTGGTACCATTCGGTACTTGGTAAAATACTCAGTACTCGGTAAAATACAGAGTATTTTACTGAGTCCCCTAAGTGGTGGGCAGAAAGGGGCAGCAAAGCAAAATCACAGAGAGAGCACAGCCTGTGGAGTCGAAGTGGAGCAGTCTCGCTGCCTGCTGGTGATGGTGCTGCCAGTGAGATCCCCCAGCGCTGCAACCCCGATGAGGTGTCCCAGTGCTGTACGTCTCCCAGCTGCCATCTCTTCTCTGGGAGCGTGCTGGGAAATGTAGTCTAGCATGTTCCCAGATCGCATTTGAATGCTGGCTCTCTGGGAGCATGCTGGACTATATTTTCCAGCATGCTCCCAGAGAAAAGAGGGTGGCCCAATCTCCTGACCTGCAGTTGGGAGACATGGAGCTCTGGGGTACCTCACTGGAGTTGCAGTGCTGTGGGGACCTCACTGGTGGTGACAGGTGTTGAACCAGTTCCACTTCAGCTTGAGATGGGCTGCATCTTCTCGATGAGTTTGCTTTGCTGCCCCTACTCCGTTCCTGCCTGCCAGATTAGGGGACCTGTGCCTACCCCCTCTTCCTGCCCGCCATACCCAATTGCTTGATCGAGGAGTTACCGAGTACTGTGACCATTATTTGGTACTTGGTAAAATCAAGTTGAGCACCACAATCCTCAGTAAATACCTAGTAAAACTGAGGACCAGGTTTCAGCCCTACTGTTGACTTCAGGTCTCTGTTGGCTTTCTTTCCAACTCCCAAGGCCTTTGACTGTCTGAGTTGAGCACTAGTGAGTTGTTGCCATTAGTGCTCAACTCCAGCTTTGTTCTCCAAGCCAGGAGACTTTCATAAATCCTTTCTATTGTAAATGGGGTGCACATGATCAAAGCTTGTTCAGAGAGCAGCAGAGTGGTGGAAGCTCTACATTTTTAGAGCTTCCACCACTGCATTGTGTGGGCAAATGCCTCCTGATAATGAATAAAAATGAACACCAGGAAATTGGAAGCAGGGAACATTGCAGAGGATCTGTGGGGAATAGCATGAGCACCTGTGAAAGTCATGATTACTCCTGAATTTTTGTTTTCCAAACAATGCTTCTGCATGCCGTAGCTTCCATTACCTCATACTTTTCTGGGGCCTGTGCAGAAGACCTGTGCTCTGCCAGTAGATTATTTGAGCAGATGGTGTCTTCCTGGCTGCTGGCAGCACCAAATGCTCAGTTACCAGGGTGTGTGGGACATGCCATCTCCTGAATGGTCTTCCTGTTCACTTGTCTCTCCTGTGACCTGCTTTGTTCAGAATTCACTGGTGGGAAAGTGAAGACTAGTTAGCTTTCCAAGTGGATAGAGTCTTGTAGAAGGAAGTGTCCTGTCTCTTGGTCCCTGGCTCCCTTATTATAGTCAGGAGTTACTTGGAACAAACCCAAAGCCTTTGAGTTACAGTTCTTTTTGTGTTTAATTGCAGGTTATCCCTCTCGTCACAGAACTAATCTGCACTAGCCAGCGTTATCAAAGAACTGAGGTCAGCTAACTGGGGAGAATGGAGTGTTGTGAGCATCCATGTCTGGGAGAGAGATGCTGCTACGGTTCTCTGGCTTGATGTAGCCCATACATCAATTTCAATTCAATTTGTTTATTTGGGCACTAGCTTTCGCTCTGACCCAATAGCCCATACATGTTCTTTGAGCTTCCCTGAGCTGTTGGGGGTCAAAGGCTGTGGACTGAGTTCATGCCTTGTATGCTAGCAAGAGCCAGGTGTGCAGATCTGCATGCTAAGTTTGTGTGTGCAGCTTCCAACCCCACCTCCTGTGAGGCCAGTGGGAGATAGCAGAGCCTTGAATGCAGCTCCCTGTAACCTGCTGGGCTCTGCTCATCTGGCAGTGCAAAGAAACTGACAGGGATGTAATCGAGATGGGATTCCCATCCCTCAAATTTTCTGTGGAACATTACTCTCTTGGGACGGTGGGACCTTACCTTTTGCCCCAGATCCTCTGCAGTGAACTGCTGTGACATCTGTTCCTCTCAGAGGCTGGTCCTGGGTTCCCATGTTTCTCTTTGTACCTGAGCTGGATAAACTCCTCTTCCTGTTGCTGGGGCTCACGGTTGGGCAGTTGCTAGATTGCAGGTTGTGACTGGGCAAGTTCTGACACTCCTTCTTGGTTCCAGAATGTGGAGTATTGCGTTATGGTCATTGGTGTGCCGAACATGGGGAAATCCTCGCTCATCAACTCCATGAGGAGGCTGCATCTCAGAAAGGGTATTTCCTTTGCCTCTGGCATGTGAGAATGACACTTTGGGGGGTGTGTGTGTGTGTGTGTAGGGGAATGACACTGAGCTCCATACTAATCCCTTCGTCTCTTAATGGGCAGCAACTAGCCACAGACAAGTGCAGACTGGACTGTTCTGTTGCTAGCTGTGCAGAGCTGAGTTTAATCAATAGCTCTAGCAGTGCATCTGGTGCAGAACAGTTGTGATTAGAGACAGATCCCTGCCCCAACGGGCTTACATTCTAGGATAGATTGTGAGGATTGGGATGCCTTGGAAGGCCTCCAGGGAAAGAGAACTTGCCCTTACTCATACAGCTCTTTTTTCATTGTATTTCTTTTGTACTCTGCAAAGGTTTCTAAGGGTGTTTTAAATGAGATGCTACCCTACATGGCCAACCGGGAGCCACTCCTCTGACCGCCTGCCTGAAGGTGGAGCGAGGGAATGCGTGCTCCTGTGAGCACGCAGCACCCACTCATGGCCACACACAGAGTACTGCCAAAGAATCTGGAATGCACCATGCAGGGCAAGCCAAAAAGGTCCATGGTAACAGGTGCCCATGCATCCCCTACCCGTATAAACTGGAGTGGCCAACCATGCCAGTAGACCGGCTCACTGCTCAAAGGCACTGTGAGTGGTGGGACACAGCCTTTGCAAGTCACAGGAACTGGCCACGAGAGCTGGGGAGCCCGGGTTCCCAAGCACTAATGCTGGGACATGTCACTTTGAAAAGCCAGCCTGGTGTGCTTCCCTCTCCCCCATGATCTGTGACGGGGAGTGTGAGGTGTTTGCTATGGTAACCACACTGGGAGCCGCCTGCTAGCATCCCTCCACATACACTCCACCTGAGTACCCACTGCAGCTATGCCACTCAGTGGCCATGACTACACACACACACACACACACACACACACACCTTGCTTGTTTGAAAACACCTTAAGAGGCTGGTGATGGCTTGTCTAAGATTGCTATTTCCACACAAGATGTTTAGACCATCCTGTAGTGAGTTCTGTAGAGGAATCAGTACATCTTCCCTTCCTCACTTAGAATCTCTTCCCTGTAACTAAGTTAAGCATGTGCACCTGCATTTTCTCAACCTCATTAATATATCCTTGTCTCTCCTTGTCTCACCTCTCCCTTGTCTTCCCCTTTCTTGTCTCACTTAGATTGTAAACCCCTTGGGGATAAGGAACTGTTTATAACTACTGATTTGCCAGATGCCCTGCTGGTGCTATATAAATAATAATAATAAATAATTAATTGTGTGCCAGCAACAGAGGGAAATACAAAAGAAAAACCCTGGAAGCTATATTTAGACTGGGAGGTTAAAATCCAGAACTTCCATGCTAGCATTCTTGGAAATCCTTCAGCACTGTGCATAGGGTCAGTAAGGTGGTCAGAGCTACAGAGGCTCAGTGCACAGATGAAATGGTGGAGTTTGTTTATTAGGAACTGGGAAAACCACAAAATAAAGATGAGCTCCACCTAAACCAAAATGAACCCAGACTCTAGAGAAACTTCATAATTAAAGAGAGGGAAATATGACAAGTATGGTGAAATATGGCTGAGACATTCCCTTAGGGTTGATGTTATTAGAGGGGAAACTATCCTACTGAAGAGGATAGACAAGAAGTAGATAAAGCACATATAAAAGCTGGCAAGGAACCATCAAACCAGGAATTTTTTTACATTGGAAGCAGGGAGTCTGGCAATAAGTCATTGGGGTCATTAGTGTGTGGAATAGCAGTCCAGGAGAAGAAGCCCATAGCAGGCAAGCCAAAGGAACTCTTGGTATTGGTCTTGGCTGCAGAGGAGATTAGGGAGATGCCCACTTAACTGAAGAACAGTCACTAAAGGCAGTCTTAAAGTGCAATGATTTTCAAGCAGCTGGAATTTCATTAGGTGGTGAGTGCACAGTGAATGACTGCTAACCAATGGCTTGTACCTCTGCCCACTTTTCCATCCCAGATGATACCTTAAGGTGTGCACTGTAAAACATCCTTACTGAGGCTTTTCTTTTCTTCATGTTTTCCTTGCATCTTGATGGTCGTTGGAGGGCTACTGGTTTCATTAATTTGTTACCTTAGCTTCATGTTAGCAAATCATGTTGCCTGTAGCCCTATTCTAATGAATAGATGAACTGATGAACCCAGTTTTAGCAGATGCCCAGTTCCATAGTAGAGGTTTTAAAGACAGCAGAAGTTCTGGGCGAATAGCTGCTTGAAAGATCTAGCATGCAACAGAGCCCAAGCTGAGTCAGTAGTAGAGGTTCTAATGCAAATTGATGACCTAAGCATCAACAAGTCACCAGGACTGATTGTATTCACCCCAAAATTGTGAAAGGACTCAAATATGAATTACAGATCCATGACCTCATAAAGTAGGTAAACTGTTACCAACCTCAGCCTCTGTACCAGAGGACTAGAAGAGAACTAATATATGGATCCGGCTGTGACCCAGTGTGCCTAACTTCAGCACTAGGCAGATTCGCAGACTGTAGTGAAGACTAGAATTGTTAGACATGGAGAGAAACCGGACATGCTGGGGAAAAGTCAGCATGGCTTTTGTAAGGAGAAGCTATGCCTCTCCACTGTAAACATATGCCTCTAGAGGAATCTCACCAGGAGGTTTTTTTCTAACTCCCTTCGCCTTCATTTACACTACTAACACGGCAATCCACAACTAGCAACCTAAGCAAATCCATGGACACCAGGCCCATTGTTTCCCAGAGATCTCTCTTTCCATGAAGTGGGCCAGATAAAGGAGTCTTCTGCTTCCTTGGGCTCCCCCATTTCAGGACCTTCTTGGCTGCCAATTACTCCTCAGCCCCAGGTGTAAGCCTTCAGCAGAATCCGTGACAGGCTCTGGCTGTGTGCGAGGGACCCAATCCCACATTGATTTAGTCACATCAGTAGTCTGTCACAGGGTGTCAACAAGCATGTAGACAAGGGTGGTCCAATCGATATAGTGTACTTGGGCATTCAGAAAGCCTCCAACAATGTGTTTTGCCGCTGGCTCCTTAAAACGTTAAATCATGTGGAAGAATTTTTCATGGATCAGTAACTGGTTAAAGTTACAAATGAAAGGAGCAAGGCCCCCGTGTACTGTGCAACAGAAATGTCCCAATTCTGCAACCAGAAAACCTAAATTATGTAGACAGAATAAGTTATGCTAAATAAGCAGCTCTGGGGATAATGTCATGGGGTTAAAGGTAGCCCAAAACAAGTTCCTCAGGCAGCTGCTACGGGTACCACAAGCAGTGCCAGGGTCCACCGTAAGGGTGGATAATAAGGTGCTGCCTCATCTATGTCTTATGGAGAAGCTCGAAAATGCCAGTGGGATAGGGTGCCCGTTGCTTAAGTCCCTATTTGTATACCTAGCAAGGGCGGGCCTCTCTGTCCAGATGCTGTGGCAAATGTCTCCGGCACAGAAAAAAAGGCAACTAACAGAGAGAATTTTGGATCTAGGTAGGCAAGAGGATGTGACAGCCTTGGCAGATTGGAAGGCAGCACCTTGGTTTAGTCGGATTAAGGAATCCTTTGGATTCGAAGGCTATCTAGATGTACTGAGCTCATGAGAGCTTCGTAGGAACTTTACCAGGCTGCGATTCCAACTTATTGAGACTGCAGTGATTCAAGCTCAGTATAAGGCACTTCCAAATGACTGTCATAGTTGTATTTGCCAGGCTGGAGAAAAGGAAACAATAGAACATATTTTATTTAAGTGCCCTCTGTATGAGGTTATAAGGGAATCATGGATTACCCCATTATTCCTCAGGAAGGAGCATCTGGATTTGGTCCATAAAACAAAATATATATTGAAACTTTCCAAGGAGGCCGAGTACAAGGCGGTTGCCACTTTTGTCCAACTTGCCGATAAGATCAGTATGTGAAATTTAAAAGGACAAGGCTGTATATCTGGCTGCCTCGGTGAACTGGTCAAAGTTGGAGCATATTGGCCAAAGTGATGTAGTCTTAGGTACCTTAATTAGCGTTAAGCTGGAGACTATCACTCTCCTCAGCAGGGACCAAGCTCTGCCGCAGTAACCCCCGTAGAAGAGCAAGGCATTTGTTTTATTAACCTGAGCGTGTGGAGTATAGAGATATGAGTATATCAAGTATAGCATAGATACTAGGATGCTGTATCAGTCCCAAGCTTTGTATGGCAAGTTGTTTATGTTTATTATTTATGTATTTTTAATTTTTTCGTTGTTTTTTTGTGGCAATGGCAAAAGCTAGCCGTAAATAAATTCAATTCATTCATTCAAATAAGCAGTTCATTCAAATTTGTTTAATTTACATAATTCAGGTTGCAGAATTTAGGTTGCTTTGGAATTTTTGATGTACAGTACTTAATGGGAACAAGACAGGGCAGGGAATAGGGAAAGGAAGGAAAGGGGGCAGAAGTACTGGGTGGGGTGGGAAGGGGGTGGAGGCAGTAGCCATGAGAACCCGGTGCTCCTGAAGGAAGTAGTCCCAGCTTCCTTCTGGCACTGGCAGCCACCACCCATCCATGGCACAGCCTCTGTGGAAACAAAGGGTGGGGGACAGGGTGATTGCTGAATCTGGCTGCTCCCCAAGGTTCCTGCAATGGCTCTGAGGGGTGAGAGTGAAGGTTGCTGATCCCAGTGTGGAGCTGTCCTGTTACTTGGCTGTTAGTCATGTGATGAGAAATCACATTTCTCAGCTACCGCTGTCAGATACAGGAGAATGGTGAGATAGATGGTCTTACCTAGTTTGACACTGCTTATGTCTTGGCTGCTCTCTGGTGCTGGTCTTGCATCCTCTCTGGCTGTGCAAGGTTCTTGAGGCTGGTAACTAGAGCAGGACTGCTGGGAGCATGTGTAGAGTACAGCAGGGATGGGAGGCAGTCCTCCCAGTGCTGGGTGCACCTGGTCCTCCCCATTATGACCCAGCTCCTGATACTGCAGCCACAGGGCCAGGCTCCAGTGATGCACATTTGGTCTAAAGCCACATTGTATGAAATTTCCATGGTATCAGAATTGCAGAAATCATAGGGCCATGTAAATGGTCAGTTTTCACTGGGAGAGGAGAGATAACCCCACCCCTCTTCAACAGGGTGTCCCAGGATCTGGCCTGGCACTTATGTGACTTAACACATTCATTAATGATCAGGAAAAGGGGGTCACAAAGCTTACTGATGGCAGAAAAGTGTTCAGTAGCATGGCTGCTATGTGAACTCCCAGAGAGAGAGCAGTCAAAGCATTTACAATAATTTGTACCAGGGGCGTAGCCAGCTTGGGATGGACCCTGGGACAAGAAATGGCCCCTTCCCCTCTTTTCTCCTACCAGCGGTGAAGCCACCGGCCAGCCTAGGGGCACCTCCCAGCTCGGCCAGGCTAGGGGCACTGGGCTGCTGGTGCTTGGGACTTGCATGCTCTCTGCAGATCTGATGGAATGCTATAGTCATTCTGTGGAGGTTACATGGTTAGATATTACAACTTCTCAGAATGGTGATTTATAAGCCTGATTTGTGATGATCTGTAATAGTACTAATATGCTGATGTTTGGTAGATACTTGGGTGATAAAGATTCTTTACTCGATATGATGTAATGATTAGATTCTGTAAGTATTATGAGGTAATAGACTGGTTCAGCCTTGAGATTTAGATCTATATTAAGAATAGATTATTTTAACTAACTGTGTGTGAAGAAGTAGAGGGAGTAGATAGAGGGTTCAGAAGATCTGAATCTGCTTCTTCCTGTTAATGTTTTTTAAATATATTACCAAGGTTTTACTGTTTTATTGGTAATACTTGGTCCTATGTATAATTAATGATATCAAGTATTGTTTTTATAGAAATGATTGTATGAGATGGCCATGGCAAGAGCTAGTGCCAAATAAAATTGAAATTGAATTGCTCTCTACAGAGTCTGCAGTGTGCTGCTGGTGGCCCGCTGCTGGGCCCATCCATCGCTGGGGCCAAGCGCAGCCAGCAGCAGCAGTGCTGTTGCTGCCGCGGCCTACTCGACCAATCCTGGGGGCTGGTCGGGCAGACTGGGCCGGCTCGATGCAGGGAGCGCCAGAGCAGGAAGGTGCCTGGTGACAGTTCCACTCAGTTGAGCCACTGCCAGGCACCTTCCCGCTCAGGCTGGGCCTCCCTCAAGCTAGCCCTAGTCCGGACTGGTGGGGAGGACTCCTTCGTGACGCGACACCAAGGGGGCAAGCCAAGCTGCGAGGCTTGTGAGTGTGACCTGACCTGATGCTAGGGTGGCCATACCTTCCCTTTAAAAGAGGGCACTTATGAAAAATACATGTTGCAGGGATGCATTGCTTCCAGTGCAACCCTGCACCATGCATTTTTCATAAGCATCCTCTTTTAAAGGGGTGGTATGGCCAACATTGTGCCTGACACAACGCTGCAACCGCGGGCAGGGAAGGGGAGGAGCCCCATGCAGCAGTCTGCATTGGGTAGGGTGGCCATAATGTTGCAACTGTGGCCAGGGAAGGGGAGGGGCCCCATGCAGCAGCTGGAAGGGCCCCCAGCCAGCTCAGGTGGCAATTTAAAAAAAGAAAAAAGGTAGGGCAGGGAGGGTGGCTTAGCTACCTTGGATATTGGGCCCCCAGCCAGTACAGGCCCCGGGATGACTGTCCCTGTTTGTCTAATGGTAGCTACGCCCCTGATTTGTACAAGGCCAGCTTCTGTGAGAGAAAGTATGCAGGCTTTCCAGCTTGACAGAAATGGAGAAATTGAAAGCCTTGCCAGCAAAAACTGTCACCTGTCACTCTGCCCCTTGTCTCTCAAAATCATAGTCCAGGCAAACTGAAGCGTTATATAGTGACCTCACAAATCTTGGTGGTCAGGCAGTAAAACAGCAGATAAATTCAGTGTGGAGAAAAGTAATTAGTTGTTACTCAGGAAAGAGAGATCTTGGAATCGTGAATTGTTAGCTGAAAACATCAGTTCAGTGTGCAGCAGCAGCCCCAAAGGCAAATAATATTAGGAGCTATTAGGAAAGGAATAAAATGGAAAATAGCTTGGAAACAGGATGTTGGGCTAGACCCAGTGTGACATCTGCTATATTCACAGCACCATGGAGGTTCTAATAAAGGAAAAATTTAATCTGAGATTTTCAGTCCCGTGGGTCAGGGCCCAGTCCATCCCCCTGTGAGGTCAGTGGCAGTTTCTACAGGTCTGTTGCCTAGCTGGGTGGCTTTATGAGTGGCTTAATTCTAGATTGCAAGCCCCTTAGGGAAGGGGCCTCTTCAGTGCCAGTCATATTGCTGTCACTATATAGATAACTATCTCTTTTTCCTCCAGGCAAAGCCTCCAGGGTTGGTGGCGAGCCGGGTATCACTAGAGCCGTACTCACAAAAATCCAGGTACTGTAACTGTATTCTGGGTCCTACAAAAACAGAAAGCAAGAGGGGCTACAAATGAAAAGCTTCTGCTCTTTGGGTGTGCAAGAGCTGTGTCATGGTGTGGTGAGATAAAGCGAGCAAGCTGGGTGCACAGTGTTCATGGCAGGAGTCAGAACAGTATATGTGATAGCTGTTCTTGGGGTGGGGGCTTTGTAATGTGCACGCTGAAGGAGGTGGGTGTGTGAACTGTGCAGGTGGTGCAGCAGGAACCTGGGCAGTTTTACTGCAGGTCCAACAATGCTGAGTGTCTGTCTCAAAGCCCCTGCTCTCAGGTTACTGTGTGTTACTGCTGGAGAAGCTTGGGTTCCACTTTTAGCATCAGTCTTTTGGGCCTGCTGACGGCAGAGAAGACCCTGGCCTGAATGTACCTCTGAGGGTATTATTATTATTAAGCATTTATATAGTGCCACCAATGTACCTGGTACTTTACAATTGTAAGAAAGAGACACGGTCCCTGCCCCAGTGGGCTTACAATCTAAAAGAGACAAGGAGGGGGGGAGGGAGACAGAGGAGGGGAGGGGAAACCGAGGAAGAGACATGGTGTATGTATATGTTTGTATATACATGAACTCGTGAGGTCTCAGGTGCGCATGCTTGGCTTAGTTACAAAGGTGTAGTTACTCATTTAATGTTACACAAGATACGATGATTCAGGATAAGTCAGCAAGGGGGCGAGGGAAATGCAGAGCCAGGGGAAGCTTGACAGAAGAGGTGGGTTTTGAGGAGGGATTTGGAGGGAGGAAGCCGAGCAAATGAGTTCAGGGAGGGAGTTCCAGGCATGGGGGGCTGCCAGGGCAGGTGAGGGTGGTAGCAGAGGAGGAGCAGAGCTTCTGGACAGGAGTATAGTGGGAAATGAGTGCTGAGAGGGGGGGAGCAAGGCCATAAAGAGCCTTGTAGGTAAAAAAACAGTAGTTTGTGCAGAATGCGTTCAGGAAGAGGGAGCCAGTGGAGAGAGGAGAGGAGGGGCTGTACGTGGTCAAAGCGGCAGGCAAGGTGGATGACCTTGGCAGCAGAGTTATGAACAGAAATGAGAGGAGCAAGGTGAGAGCGAGGAAGGCTAGTGAGAAGGAGGTTGTAATAGTCAAGAGATGACCAGGGCATGGACCAGGGTTTTAGCAGAAGAAACAGTGAGGAAAGGACAGATCTTAGCAATGTTGTGCAGAGAGAAGCAACAGGATTTGGCAACAAAATCAATCTGAGGTTTAAAGGAGAGGGAGGAGTCAAAGATGAACCCTAGGCTACATGCCTGAGGGACAGACTAGATATTGACTCCATCAACAAAGACAGAGAAGGAAGAGAGAGGAGGAGGATTAGGGGGGAAGATGAGTTCGGTTTTAGCCATGTTAAGTTTGAGCTGAAAATGAGACATCCAGGCAGAAATGTCAGAGAGGCAGTTAGAGTTGGGTATCATCAGCATACAGATGGTACTGGAAGCCATGAGTCTGCCTAGGGACAGAGTGTATAGAGAGAAGAGAAGGGAGCCAAGGATGGAACCTTGGGGAACTCCAACCAAGAGGGGAAGAGAAGTAGAGGAGGCACCAGTAAGAGACACATTGAAGGATCGGTCAGAGAGGTAGGAGGAGAACCAGTTGAGGAAACCAAGTCATGGAAACCAAGGGCGTGGAGGGAGTCAAGTAAGAAAGAGTGGTTGACCGTGTCAAAAGCAGCAGAGAGATCGAGGACAAAAATGGAGTAGAGGCGATTGGATTTTGCTAAGAGACGGTCGTTAGTTATTTTAGCAAGAGCAGTCTCAGTAGAGTGGAGGGGTCGGAAGCCAGATTGGAGAGGGTCAAGGGAGGAGTTGGCGGAGAGGAAGTCAAGGCAACAAAGACAGAGAAGGAAGTTCCAAGAGCTTAGAGACAATAGGGAGGAGAGAGATGGGACAGTAATTAAAGGAATTGGAAGGATCAAGGGTAGACTTCTTGAGGTTAGGAGAAACAGTGGCATGTTGAAGGCACAGTGAAAGGAGCCAGTAGAGAGGGAGAGATTGACTATGAGCAGGAGGGATGGGGAGACAGAGGGTGCGATAGAGGTCAGGAGGCGAGAAGGAATAGGATCAAAGGAGCAAGTGGAAGGGTTGGAAGTGGAGAGCAGGGAGGTGATTTCTTCAGGAAGGGGGAAACTGAGGGGATGGAGAGGAGTGGGAAGCAATATCAAGGTGGAGTTATCTACCTTGTTTGTGAAAAAGGAGGCGAGATCGTGAGCAGTGAGGGAAGAGGGGGATGGAGGACAGGGGGCCTTGAGAAGGGAATTGAAGGTTGAGAAGAGGCGACCAGGATCACGAGAACAGGATTCAGTGCGGGTGGCAAAGTAGTGCTGTTTAGCAAGGGAGATGGCAGAGCTGAAGGAAGAGAGGTAGAACCTAAAATGAAGAAAGTCGGCATGACTGAGATTTTTGCCAGAGGTACTCAGCAGCACGAGTGCAGGAGAGGAGGTGGTGGATGGAGGGTGTAAGCCAGGGTCAGGGATTGAAGGAGTGGGTAGGGTGGGAGGAGAGGGGAGCGAGGGAGTCTAGGGTAGAGGACAGAGAACATGACGTCATAAGAGAGGTCGGAGACAGAGCAGTTTTTAGAGAAGATAAGGTCAAGGGAGTAGCCATTACAGTGTGTAGGGCAGTGGGTCTAGAGATGGAGGTCGAAGGAGGAGGTAAGAGAGAGGAAGTGGGAGGTAGTTAGAATGGGAGGGGACATCGGTATGGATGTTGAAGTCCCCAAGGATGAGGGTGGGAATGTTGTCAGAGAGGAAAAAAGTGAGCCAGGAGCCAAAATCAGACAGAAAGGAGGAGAGCGGACCAGGGGGGGCAATAGATAACAGCAACATGAAGATGGAGTGGAGAGTAGAGACATACAGAGTGAGCCTCAAAGGTAGAGAAGAAGAGAGAGGCTGGAACTGGCAGGATTTGGAGAGTAGGAAGGCCCACACCACCACCATGACCTTCTGGGCAAGGTGAGTGGGTGAAGGACAGGCCTCCGAAGGAGAGGGTAGCGGGAGTCGCACTGTCACATGGAGGAATCCATGCCTCAGTAAGGGCAAGAAGCTGGAGGGAGTGAGAATAAAAGCTGATTTTTGATGGTGGAGCGGTAGTTCCAAAGAGAACAGGAAAAGGGGAGCTGGTTAGAGGGTAGACAGGGTATGGGAATGAGGTTAAGAGAGGGGAGGCGATGATGGGAGCAAGGGATGGGGTATGAGGATGGGGGGAGGGGTGGGGTGGAAAGGCTGCCTGGGGAGAAGATGGCTTGGAGCAGGATTGGGGGTTATGGGAGGGTAAGAAAGAAATTGAGTGAAGAGGAGGTAGAAGGAGGGGGCAGAGAAGAATAGAAGGAAGGCAGGAACTGATGGACTGGAAGGGAAAACATAGAATAGCCATGATAGCAGAGGAAGATCGCAGAGAAAGACTAACTTCAGCAGTCCAATTCACAGGCCCGCAGAGGAGTTGTTTTCTAATCCCCCTAACTTCTGCAACCAGGGGTTGGCGGCACTGGAGGTGTCTCTGCTCACTCACCTGAGCAATGGCCGGCTTCAGAAGAGCCTGTGGCAAAAGCTGGTTTGTGGTTTTGGAAGTGCCCCTCTGGGTGTCCTCTTGCTATGTATTCTGTGATTTGTGACACAGCAAGGAGGCAAAGGATTGAGCTACAGACATGGTGGAGAGAGGCATGCTGGGAACTGTACTTTGAATTGCTATTAATGGTATATCATTGTGTTGGTGGCTTCAGCAGGGAGACGGTTTATAACTGTGATTCAGATTGCATTGGAGTGATGCACACCCTTCCTCTTTAAGCCTGAAGTGGGAAAATGCCTGGGCACGCTCAGGGGCGAGTGAGCCTTTGTGCCATAAAGACAGCAAGTTACCCTGGAGAGAAGGAGCCGGGAAAGTGCCATCCTTAAGCTGTTCACCACAGTTCCTCTGAGTGGAGCGGGGCATCCTGTAATGCTCTGTCAGTCTGGAGCTAGATCCCATGGGCTGGGCTTGTAGCACCTCTAGGGATGGGCAGACTCCTGATGGATTTCTGAATGTTGCAGGTGTCCGAGCGGCCCCTCGTGTTCCTGCTGGATACCCCTGGGGTGCTGTCACCCCAGATTGGGAGTGTGGAGACTGGACTGAAGTTGGCCCTATGTGGTGAGATGGCTGCTGAGAGGAATCCTAGAACATGCCTGAACTTCTGGCTGTGCTCCTGGGGAAAGCCAGACATGACATGTCTTGTGCTCTGTGTGCAGCATACTCTCATGTGTCGCATCCCATTGAGTTCCAGTGTGGTTCTGCTTGGGGGACTCCTTGGAGGGAGTTCTGCCTGAGCAGAATATGTACAGGGTGTAGGGAATGCCCAGCAGCCTATACTCTGCATCTGAGTCTCTTGTCTGTGGCTCCGTGTGCCCCCCTCCCATCCTCCAGCAATTCCCTGCCTAGATCAATAGCCATAGACTTCCCCAAAGAGTCAGTGGGCCTGGCGCCCCTCTCTGCACTGACCCTGACGTGCAGAGGTGGCCTCTCTGTTTGGCTAAGCTGGTGCTTCCAGCTACACAGGTTGTGGGAAGGGAGTGCAGAATGTGTGACTGGGTGCTGGCAATTGCTTATTGTCTGTAGCCCTGACATGGCCCCTACCCCCAGAAGCATCTGACCCACCCCTCTTGCTAGGATGGACTTGTCTGGTTCCTTGGTTAGTGGCTGCATGACCCCACTGAGCTCCCTAATTGCATTCTCCATCTGCCTTTGTGTTTTTGGACTGAGGAGATCCTCTGCTGCTGCGTAGGGGGAGGTTTGTGTGGGTTCTGTGTTCTGCTTGCTGCTGCTCAGCCTGGGTGTCTTTTCTCCCACCAGGGGCGATCCGAGATCATCTGGTGGGTGAGGAAATGATAGCCGACTATCTGCTGTACACACTGAACCGGCAGCAGCAGTTCAGGTGAGGTGCTGCTCTCTGCTGGAGGGTCCCAGGGTGAGCTGGTTGGCAGGGATGTGTCTTGAAGCTCAGCATAGTGATGCTGAGGGGAATCTCCAGGGCTCTAACGCCACTTCCTGTCCCTGCCACACAGCTATGTGGAGCGTTATGGGCTGCCTGAGCCCTGTGATGACGTGGAGAGCGTGCTCAAGCACATTGCACTGCAACTGGGCAAAACTCAACGTATCAAGGTGCTGACAGGCACAGGTGAGTGGAGGGCTCCGCCACCCTGCCCCGCTGGCTCTGGCTCAGGCTGCCCTGGGGAGAGAGCCGTCACCACAGGAGACACAGTGGCCCTGTCTACAATGTAGTGATTGCTGCTCACACATGGGCCCAGGGATTCTGTTGCCATTGGAATTTTTGTGACAATGTTCGAAGCCATCTCGAAGAACCATATTTACAAGGTAGCAACCTTCTGCTACAAGGTAGCAACCCCCTTTTATTATTATTATTATTATTTATTATAAACATTTAAATAGTGCCAGTCATGTACTTGGCGCCGTACAGAACATAGAAATGGACGTGGTCCCTGCCTGTGGCGTACAATCTAAAAGACAAGGGGGAGACAGGAAGAGGGGACAGTGGGAGAGACGGGGGAGAAGACAAACAAACATTCAAGTGGATGCAAAGTCTCAGGTGCATCTGCTTGGCTTGGTTACACTGAGGTTGGTTGCAGCAGTCTGCAGAGGAGGGCAGACAGTAAGTATATGGGGAACGACTAGCAGGCATTGGGAAAGGCAGCGAGGAAAAAGTGCGTCTTGAGGAGGGATTTGAAGGAGTGGGGGGGGGGGCAAGGTGGATGTGGGTAGGGAGGGAGT
>QEPC01010139.1:892435-911103 GCA_003113815.1 Sphenodon punctatus | reverse complement strand
CAGAGTGAATGACCTTGGCAGCAGAGTTTTGGATTGCGATAAGGGGGGACAGGTGAGAGTGAGGGAGGCCAGCAAGGAGGAGGTTGCAGTAATCGAGGCGAGAGATAACCATGGCATGAACAAGGGTTTTGGCTGAGGAGGTAGAGAGAAAGGGGCGGATCCGAGCAATGTTATGGAGGGTGAATCGGCAGGATTTGGCAACAGAGTCAATGTAAGGTTTAAAAGAGAGGTGCGTGTCAAAAATGAAGCCCAAGCTTGGAGAACAGGATGGATGGTGACTCCATCAATGCAGATGGGCAGGTTAGAGGGAGAGGAAGAGGAGGGAGGAAAAATGAGGAGTTCAGTCTTGGGCATGTTGAGCTTGAGTTGACGTTGGGACATCCAGGCGGAGATATCAGAGAGGCAGTTGACAAGGCGTGAGCGGACAGAAGAGAAGAGAGGGGGGGTAGAAAGATAGATTTGGTGTCATCAGCGTAGAGATGATATTGGAATCCGTGGGAGGCAATAATTATGCCAAGGGACAGGGTGTAAATAGAGAAGAGGAGGGGGTCAAGGACATAGCCTTGGGGGACCCCAACCAAAAGGGGGAGGGAGGAGGAGCTCGACTCGGGGAGCAAGAATTTAAAGGAGCGGTCAGAGAGGTATGAGGAGAACCAGTCAAGGACAGAGCCACGGAAGCCCAAAGAGTAAAGCGAGTCCAGTAGAAGCAAGTGGTCAACAGCGTCCAAGGCAGCAGAGAGGTCAAGGAGGACAAGAATGGAGTAGAGGCACTTAGATTTAGCGACAAGTAGATCATTGGTGATCTTGGCCAGGGCAGTTTCAGTAGAGTGGAGGGGGCGGAAGCCGGATTGGAGAGGGTCCAAGGAGGAGTTGGCAGAGAGGAGGTCCAGGCAGTGGGAGTAGACACGTTCCAGAAGCTTTGAGGCAAAGGGAAGGAGGGAGACTGGCCGGTAACTAGAGGGGTCAGATGGGTCCTGGGTGGGCTTCTTGAGCATGGGACAGTGGCATGCTTGAAGGCAGAGGGGGAAGGAGCCTGTGGAAAGGGAGAGATTGATGACATGTAGAAGTACGGGGGGGGGGTGACAGTGGGAGCTATAGAGGTCATGAACCTTCTGCTACAAGGTAGTAACCCCCTTCAGTTGTGACATCATCCCCTTATGTGTCCCTCTTCCCCGGTGTTCTAGGGGTTACCCCTTTGGGTATGACATTTGGTCCCTGTGACGGAGCACTGTCACTCCTGTCAGTTCCCTAGCCAGAGCAATAACCTTGTTTCGCAGGCCAAGTCTATCTCCATTGTGTTGACTTACATTTTCACTCAAAGTTCTCAGTGACAGCCTCTTGTATCCAGAAGAGCCCTCTGTGCAGACTACCCTGGCACTGGGCACCTGTCAGGGCAGGTGTCTCTTGCTAGCCTCAGCTGTCTGCAGCACCTTCTCAGCTGGCTGAGCTGTCCCTTCTGCCTGGAGCTCCCACTGCCTTGTGGCTGCTTTAGCTTTCCCATAGCAGCATCAGTTGGCCCTGGTTGAGTGACAGGCTGGGCTTCGTGAGGGAGCTAATTCCTGCAATGACTTGCAACCTGTTATGTCCCTCCCCAAGCAAAGTATTCAGGATTAAGCAGGTTGGGGCAGTTTCTGGGGATGGGTAAGCAGGGCATGTGCTCAGCTTTAGCCTCCCTGGTCCTGCTGTGTGGGGAAGACAGCTGGCTGTGGTGTGAGCCCTTTGATCTCTCTCTCTGCAGGGGATGTAACCGTTACTGCACCCAGCTACAGCGTGGCAGCCTATGAGTTCATCCGTACCTTCCGCAAAGGAGCACTTGGGAAGGTGATGCTGGACTGAGCCCTCTTTTCCCCTGGCTATGCTGCACAGCAAACGTGGCCATGTCTCTGCCTGGTGCTGGAAGAAAGGAGTCTCCACTGTCATGGCAGCTAGTATTGCCAGTGCAGTGATCCACTCATATGAACCAGTCAGCACAGAGAGCTCCCAGCGTCGTTCCCCTCAGCTGCAGTTCCAGACAATCCCCTTCCACGGGACCACTGCCAGACATCCCTGTTCTGGAGGAACCTCTGCCGTTTGACCTAGTGAGCGACAGCATCAGGTCACTTGCCAGAGAGGAAGTGTTCCACCGGCCCATCTCCCCCCTAGCCGCCTTTGTGGAGAATTCCATGTGGTCTGGGCAGGAGCAGGCTCTCCTAGCCCTGGGACAGGTGATGGAGAGCAGCCTTAGTCTTTGTTGTAATGGGTCCTGGCTTTTACAGCTTCTGAGCCCTTTTCCCAGCAGGAGTGCACTGGATGTTGAAGGAAAGGCCTGGGCAGGCTGCTGGAGCCCTACGGAAGTTTCCAGTGTAGAAGACAGGCAATGCCAGCAACTTTTCCTCTGAAATGCTTTATTTCCACACACCTTTTAAAACCATATATAAACATAGAGTGCTGCAAATACAGGGGTGCCAGAATGGTCTGGCTGGCAGGTGAGAAGGACTCTTGAGTGCAACTTTATACAGAAACACCTCACGCAGAATCCTAAGTGCACAGAGCAGAGATGGATACGCAAGATGAACAGGTGGAGTCCCTACACTTCTGAGAGGGCAGTAAAAGCACACTGAAGAGCTACTTCATATTTACTTTGTAAAAGCTACTGCTATGTATAAAACAAGAACACTGATGAAATTTGGTCCAAAATGTATGTTAGGTTTCAAAAGAGAACTCTCAGCTCCCTTCACCAAATCAAAGAGCAGGAGGGATACGGTGTGCTCTAGCTCTGCTGGTGGTGCAAATATTGCCTCCTATTGTGAGTGCTGGGTAGTTCAAGCAAAATTGACTAGAACATGGGTAGAGCTGTGAAGGCAGCCAGGGCTTTGCTCTTACTCAGCATCTCAGGCTCAGAGCAGTTCTGGGAACAGCATGCAAGGAAGCCAAGCCCTGGCTGTTTATAGAGCTCTGCAGAGAGAAATGGAAGTAGGAACTCTTGACTCTAAAGAGAAGGCCCTGATCCACTTGCATGGGCACCAGTGCAAGTGACAGGAGTTCTGGTGCCAGCCTTGGTGCAAATGAGACAAGGATTCCTTGTCTCCTTCCTTTATCTGGGTGAAGGAGAATCCCTTCCCTTCAGCACCATGCAGAAATGTGCCCACGAGTCATGGGTAAGACCCCATTTCTGCAAGGCTGAGTCTGCCCCCCCCCCCCCCTTGCTGTTTTTATCATCTGAAGAATTCTAGGAACTACTCATATGTCGGCTCTACAGGGGTAAGTTCTACCGGAGACAAAAGGCCAAAGGTACCTGGCCCAAGTAGACAATGTTCAGCCACCCAAAGTGTCTGTACCAGGCACAACTGCTCTGGCTTTAGTGCAGGGGCAATGCTGCCATCTTAGGTTGCATCAATGGAAGTGTATGCAAGACCAGAAATTGTGCCGCTCTACTCAGCTTTGGTTAGGGTCCAGCTGGAGTACTACAGGTATTTAAAAGGTGGCCATAAAAGAAGAGGGAGAGCCTGCTGACCTGTGCAGAGTCCCCGTTCTGTATGAGAACAGCTGATGTTGCATCATTCCCTGCCTCTAGGCAAGTGAGGCAGCCACAAGACCTGCTATGGAAGTGGGGAAGCCACAGGAGTGACCAGGGGAGCTGCTCTGGCTTAGAGCCTGCTGTGGAATTAGAGGAAGTCACAGGAGTGAATGTGGTCTGGCTCAGTTCTGCGTGCCCAGTTTTTTGTTTGCAGCCAGGCAGGCTAGCCTGCTCTATCAAGCCCTGACAGAGATTGGTTTTAAGCTTCAGCCTTAAAACGGTGGGACCTTTCCTGCAAACCAGCTGGCTAGCATTAGGCAACAGTTTGAGACAGCTTCTTAGCAGCAGTATGGGAGTGTGGTTGCAGGAAGGGTGTAGTTGCCTGGTTGGCTTGAAGCTTGCTGCATCTCTTTGAGTAGTGCTTGCCTGAATAACCAAAGTCCCAATAGAATCAGCGTGCCTTAGTGGAGCAGTATCAAAAGATAACTGTGACCAAAGCTGCAAACCAAGCCAGCCAGGCAACAGCCACAGAAAAAACAATGCATCCCTCTCACCCCCTAGTTGTAAGCAGGGGCGATGTGTCTGATACGGTCATGCCCTACTCAAGGCATTCATATGAAATGTGGCTAAGCAAGGTTAGTTATGGGTGCAGCTGCCCTGAGCTGTTTTAGGAGGGGTGGGGTAGAAATTTTAAAAATAAATAAAACCCTCTGTAGCTGTCATATGATCCCTATTCCATACACAGTAAGTTAAATTCCCTCCTGCTTAATATGATTAATAAGCAGGATAATGAGGAACTTGCCCTCTTCACCCAAAAGCATTAACATAAACCCTATCCCTGGACAAAGTACCACCAATGACCACAAGCAGGCCACATGAAATTGCCCCAGGCAGAACTCCTTTGCTCCTTGCTGCTTATATGGATATGGATGCCCCTCAGGGGAGGAGCATATTATCCCAGGCTTAGGATCCCATGTGAACAAGCCTCTACTGTTATAGCCCCATGAACACCTTCACTGGGTACTTGCATAGTGCTGTGTGAGGAGGAAGCATCCCGTTTGCTCCAGTTCCCAGCAGCCAGGGCTTTGCTTTTACTCAACATCGCTGAACAAAGGCTCAGGGCGGATCTGGGAACAGCATGTAAGCAACCCAGGCCCTGGCCATTTTAAAAACTGCAGAGAGGGAAATGGAAGTAGGAACAGTTGACTCGAAAGAGAAGGCCCTGACACGCTGGATAGGTAACAGGATTCTTGGTATGGGCACCAATGCAAGTGGCAAGAGTCCTGATGTCAGCTTCGGGGGAAATATGATGGAAATCCTGGCGCTGGTGCACGTGAGACAGGATTCCTGGTGTTTGGTCTTGGCCCTGGCACAGGTGAGTTGGGAAGCCAGAACTAAATGACTTCCTGCCTGGTGAATCCAGAGCCTTTCAGCAGCCAGGCATTGACTAGGACTAGGCTATGTTCAGGTTTTAAGGTGGTGAGAGCAGGAGCTTTCACATCACCCCACCCTTTAATGAGCCACAGCCCCCACTCCCATGCAGCCTCTGCTGCAGTTCCAATGTACACAAAGCTGTTCCAGATGCTGTTAAATCCCCCCCAAGCCCCTATGCAGGAAGGCAGGTGTCCGTGAGAGGAAGGACCTTCAGTGCCTGCTGCCAAGGGTGGTGTCCGAGTGCCTCAGGGAAACATTCAAACGCCCAACTGTGGTCCTCATGGCAAGCAGCAGGGACACAGGTGGGCTCTTCCATGTCCCATGGGGGTCCTGCTGTCTCTAGTGATGTGGACTTAGTCCAGTGGAATAGAGGAGTGCCCAGCCTGGAGCAGTGAGTTCTCAGGGCCTGTGGGGGATACACCATGGAGGAATAAGGCCAGGCCCCAGTACTGGTGTGGCCCTTAAAAAGGAAGATACCAGAAGAAGCTGGTGGCCAGGCAGAGCAGCCAGGCTGGTAGGTGCAAGAGACCCTGGGGCTGGGCATCTGAGATCCATGCCCGGTAGCTGTAGCTGCCCTCTCCAGTGCTGTTGCCACGCTGGAAATCACTATCATCTGGGCTGCTCTCCCCAGCCAGCCTCATCCTCCTTGCAGCCATACCTGCTGCTGCTCCTGCTGCTGCACCACCTGCTGCTGCCGCTGCCACCCGCAAAGCTGTGCCCGAGGATCCATAGCGTGGAGCTGACTTCACTCGTACGCGGGTAGCCCCCCGTGCACTGCCCCGCGCGCTGCCTCGTGCCCCGCCCCGCCCTCCTTTGCAGGCGACGTTGTCACAGAAGAATGCAGCCAGTAGAATAAGTGTCCAGCAGGTAGCAGTGCATCGTCTCATTGCAGCAGCAACACAAGCTGGGCCTGCAGAAAAAAGAAGCTTTTTATTTTAACAAATTTTGTTACCCCACCCCTCCTTAGACCCAGGGTAAAAATTACAGTATGGGTCCTACATCCCATCCTACATGGATACACTAGGTTTGAGTCCTAGGAATCCTGGAGGACCAGCTCACTGTTTCCTGTTCCTGGAATCTCATGGCTCAGCCCTTCTAGGTGTCATAGAAGACCAGCTCACTGCTCCTGATCCCTGTCCCTGGGATCCAATCCCTCAACTTTTCCACACACAGATGCAAGCTACTGTAGAATAGATCCTTCCATGAGCAGTTCTGTCCTGTTTGACATAAGTTGTGGGGTCTGAAGCAGAACCACAACAGAAAACACAAAACCCACTGACTTTTCCCTAATTATTATGAATTACTACTATTATTATAGATTTATAATACAAAATCTCACTGCTCCCTGTCTCTGGGAGCTCAGGTCTCCTGGCACCCTGGAGCTCTTCCTTGTTAATTTCCCCAAGGATCCCAGTAGCCCTTTCTGCCATAACCTTGCCTGGGGATCCTATAATCAGTTGCTTAATGATTTATAGAATGATAGAATTGTAGGACTGGAAGAGACCTCAAGGGTAATTTTGTCCAACTGCTTGCTCCATGAAGAATATCCTCAGCTTACAGTGTTGTGGAAACCTCAACTGGATTTAGAAAGCATCCAAGGAGTGAGGGAGATTCCACAACCACCCTGTGCAGCCTATTCTATTGCCCGACAGTTCTTACAGTTAGGAAGTGTTTATTATTATCTAACAAACCTACATTCTGCAATTTAGCTTATTCCCTCTTGTTCTCATTACTCAGAATAGTATGCAGTACTAAGTCCAGTGCTCAACCCTGTAGCTTAGTGGATAAGTTATTGGCACTTGTACCTGGGAGATTAGGGTTCAAACCTGTACTTGCTAGGTGGCTTTGGGCAAGTCACTGTCTTTCAGCCTCAGTTCCTCACACATAAAATGTGAATAATAATGCCCTACTTCACAGGGTTGTTGTAAAAGCAAAATATAGATTAAAGCACTTTGAACACTGAAAGTGCTGTAGAAATGATAATTATATCAATTCAGTTACTCTAGTAACCCAGTATCTGGCCTCTCAGAAATTGAATCCAGGAGGCAGCCTCTCAACTTCCCAGTCAGTCCAAACCCCTGGATTATGTCAGGCACAGGGTTCTTCCTGATGGTGCCAGTGGGAATGGTCCCAGTAGGTTCTGCCCCACAAGCTCTCCAGTCTCCCTGTGCCTCTAATGCCTGCTCAGGGCCAGCCAAGATACCCAGCACTCCCAGGAATTTGAGAGCAGCTCTTAGTTCCTGGGACATATGAACCAAGTTCCTAACAACACATGAGGTGGGGGCCATGGGCTCACCCATGGCCATTCCCCAGGAGGCAGCAGGAAGACTATGGGGTCTGTAGCTTCGCCCTTTATCAACCTACTCTGGGAAGCCAGGGTCTCAACCAGGATACTCGCTCTGCATAAACCCAGTGTTGCCTGCTGAGTGTGTGCAGCCTGAACAACTTCCTAGAGGAGCCTTCTCAAGCCAGTGCCAGCCATCCCCAGGAGCTCAAGGTGCTCCTGGCATCCAACAGGACACTGAGCCAGCCTAAGAATGCACTTGGAGAGAAACAAAGGGGAGACCTTGGCCCATGGGAAAAGACTGCTGGGCATGACAAGCTCCAGCCAGTCCGTACAACCACACCACCTCCCTGCACCAAGTGCGGGGAGAGAGCAGTGATTCAGAGGTCCAGGTCTGCTATCAGCCTTTCCTACCCACCTCTACCAGTCTGCATCCCTCCGCTGAGGTCAGTAGCTCCTCTGCAGGGAGATCGTCCAGCTATGCTCGCTCCACTGAGCTCTGGGAGACTGTCATGGGTTGGAGGTCCAAGCCCCCACTTTACCGGGTTTGAGTGACTCAGTTTCCCTTGCGCACAGCCCTCTTGAATTAGTTTCTCTCTCTGGCTAATTCAAGTCTGCCGCAGGAACAACTCCTTTGTCACTCAAGGGCCCGATCCTTCCCGTTTACAGACTCTTTACTCTCTGGGTTCGCAAGAGCTTGAGGCCTCTTGTTGCTCACTTGTGTTCCAATGTTAGACACAGACACTTCTTCATAAAGATAATTAAGTTTATTGATTACATAAGCAAGATAGTTGATACAGAGTGGTTACTAGAAATCAAAGGTAAATATAACGCATTCCTGATCTATACTGGTTGAGTTCCTAACCTAAATCAGCATCTTACCCTACAAAAGTCCATAAGTTTCTCTCTGTCCTTTGGTGTAAATGACTGGGCACTGGTTTCTTAGTTGGTAGAGAGCAAAATCATGCCTTTCCGTTCATGGTTTCCCCAGCCTTGCTGCTGGCAGGCTTTTCGTATGCAGATGCTCAAGATGGCTCTGGGAGAGAACTCTCTTAAGGTGACTTACTGGCCTCTATAAGTAGTCTTCCTCTTTCTTTGTCTCTGTTCCCGCCTTTGGGGAGACCTGAAATGTGACACGTAGGTAACCCAGGCAAACATAAAGGTTCATCTACATCACAGGGTTCCATCTGGCAAGTGTTCCCAAATACACATTTTTGGTATCTCTTTGCATTTCCTGTAGCTTGGTGACGTGTCACAGCTCTAATTTGAGTTTTACAGTTCTCAATTCTAATATTACATACATGTGGAACTTTTTGCATTACATATTTACCAGACTTGTAGTCTACATGTAGTCCCATGTTACATGTGTGTGACCCTATGTTTCTCCGTGACAGCCCCCCTGTAAGATTGCATTGTGAAGTGGGCACGTCAGAGTCCCGTAACATGCTGAAACTGGTGTGTCTCACTGGTGTGTGTAGGGATATGCAACCTCCCTACCTCCTTTCCATATGGTTGAATCCTATTAAAGTTAGACCTTTGGTTTTCCAAACCCTCTGTCAGCCCTGTGGGGCTATCATGTTCACGTGTTTTCCACCATGTCATAGTGGAGTGATCCTGTGACCCATACCGTTCAAGGTACATCAGTAGGTGTTTGCATAAGACTGTGACAAATGGGTGGGAATGCCATGTTAACAGCCTTTGTTCCCCAGTCACAAACTTTGGCCATGTTTCCAGATTATCTGGCAGCCTGTTTCTTACTGGCTGTATGTCTGTTCCCCATGTGATAATTTCTTTGTGTGATCTATTTGGACTAACCAGAGTGTAGATCAGAAACAGTAATAGGAGACACAGGAGGGAGTATGGAGTAAGTGTGACACTCCATACACTAATGAGCACCCCCCTTCTGTTGCCTGTGTAACTCTGCATTTCCAAACACTTTTTACCAGGAGTAATGCTGTAATTCCCAGTGGGTAGATTGTTATCATGTGGCCTTCGCATTTCCCCCTTGGCTGTGATGCTGTGTGTGGATGTCTTTGCATTCAAATCAATCACCCAGCCAAAAACTGCTTCTGTGGAGGGGCGTTTGTCAGCAACCTCTCTTGTGCCCTGCCCCCAACTTCTGTTTGTACATCCAGGATCCCCTGGGTCCGTATAACCCTGTCTTTCTCCTTTTGCGGAGTCTGACTTTGCGACATGGGTGTGAGAACCCCCAAGTATCCCTTCAGACCTCCCCATGCCAAATTCCAGAGTATTTAGTTTACCAAGTGCAGCGGTGTGACTCTGGACACTGAACCGTTTCCTCCCCTCCAGTCTCTACTTCAGCGTTTCCCTGGTCCTTCTTAAGTAAGGCAGAGGCGCACAGTTCACTCTGAGACTGATGCTCCTGGCCCTTTAGGATTACAGGGTGGTGCATTTCTATCCCTGGGGAAGAGATATCCCTCGTTCCCCCCTCCATCCCAGGAAAGGTTTCCTGCACATTCCCGCCTCCTCCTAAGGTAGAATCCTCCACCTCCCGGCTTGCCTGTATCCACTTGGGTTCAGTTAGCCGCTTCCCACCTTCTCTTAAGGTAGGACAACAAACTTCCGGGTCATTGTGCAACCCCCTGGTTTGAGTAGGGGCGTTTGCAGCCTCTAACTCTCCCCCTGCAGTGGTTATTCGGTTTGATTCTGCAGGATTGGGTCCCTCCTGTGTAAGGTGAGGTGCCAAGTCCTGGGCTTCAGAATCAGGTTGACCCATTGGCTTCACTCCCTGCAGTTCCCCATGTGAGACAGCATGTGGTTCACTCCCTGAGTCTTGTCCTCCCCTGCCTTCTAGCTGGTTTGGGGACTCCTCTTTGGGGTTTTCCTGCTCCTGAGTGGAGTTTGGGTAACACTAATTTGAGCCACATCTGTTGCGGGATGTGTTCTTGAAGAAACACGTGATGCATGGTTCTGAAGTAGTCTATACCTTGATTTCCCTCGCATTGTGGGATCAATGGGGCGTAGTCCCGAATTCTACCTTCTGCATTGTTTCCCGTGTTGCCTAGTGGAGGGAGTTGAAGGTTCATTCCTAGGGCTGCCTGTGTCTTCAGGATTTCAATCTGGTGCTGCCTCTCTCGTTCTCTTTCTCTCTCTCTCTCTCTCTCCTGTTGTTTCATTTTCTCAAGTTCGAACTGCATTTGTTGTTCTTTTTCTTTTTCGTCTGCTCTCATTTGCACTAGTTTGAGCTCCTTGTCCATTCTTATTTGGGCCATCTCGAGTTCAGGGTTTGAGTCTAGTCCCCCTGGCTGCTGGTCAGTTGGAAGGGGGTGTTGAGGCACGTTTGTTCCTAAGCAACAAATGCATTGAATCCTGCCGAAGTGCACACCCTGAATCAGGTATGTGCTTCCCCCAGACTGAGACAAGGACCCTTCAACCTCATTTAGAGGAAAAACCTCTACCTTTTCTGCCCCCTGGGAGCTTCTGCCCTACCTTCTTAATCCTGGAGCTGAGGCACCACCGACCTGGCAACTGATTGCAACTAAAGTGAGGGGGAGGGGGACAGCTTCCATAGGAGCTGCACATGCTCCTACACGTACCTCACTGCTGATTTAACTGCTTCCCTTCTGTGCCCTACAGAGACACAGCCCTGCATGCTCCACCCAGCAGGGAAAGATTTAAGAGTATTCCCTGCCCCCACTCCCTCTGCTGTGTCAGTAGTGGTCTGCGATCATGTACCTACGCTGTCCCCACACCCTCATCCTGCACACCCACAGTACCCAAACATTCTGTCATGGGCAAAGGAGGCCAAACCCCAGTCCTTCAAGCAAGGTCAGCCTGCTCACCACAGTAAACAACACAAGCAGCCCCTCATTCATCTATCACATGCACACAACTAGCTCCTCACACTCAAATAACCAGCCCCACTCTCATACACACATAACAGGCCCCTTCACCCATCCTCACACACACAACGCACTCCCTTAAAGGGACTGTCCTACTGGGTCTGACTGAGGATCCACAAAAATAGCTTCATTGTATTCCTAAGCACCAGACTGCCAACTGTTAACAGGGTGTGGCTTGGGGGACAGGGACAATTTAGGGGCCCAAATTTTGCTTTTATCCTGGACCTCACAAATTCTAAGGCCAGCCCTGCCTTCAGGTTCCTAGGTGAAAATGCTACCACATGCCACTATGGAAGCAACCACACACATGAAGCCCAGCCCTCTGGATTGGTTGATAAGGACCCAGCCCTGAATGACCACACAATCCTATTTTAGTTCCTGAGTCACAAAAGCTGTTTGTTCAGAACAGCCAAGGCAGCAAACCAGCCTGTTTCTTGTGTATCTCACCATCATCCCCACCTGCTTCCCACTGGAACCAATGTCCACCATCACCCCTACCTGTGTAACACTATAATCCCTAGCTGCTTCCCACTGACATCTCTGCACACACGGCACCATAACCCCCACCCACTTCCCACTGACACCGTTGGCACCCTCACCTGCTTTCAACCCTGCCTGTTTCATACTGGCACCCCAGCTTGAATGGCACCTTCACCCCTTCCAGCATCATCACAAGACACCCCCATTCCAGAGTCCCCCCTGCTCACCTGACAGCAAGCACCCTACCCGGCTCTGTGCCTACACCTCTCCCATTCCTGGTGTCATTTGCGCTCTGCCCCAACGCCTGCCCCGGCCCCGGCCCCTCTCTTCTCCCCGCTGACACAGACCCGCGCTGCTCACCGGCCAGAGGTTGCAGCTGCACCAGCCAACGCTCCAAGGCTCGCCCTGATCTCTGCGGCGGCGCAGGTCTGCCAAGCCCACCGAGTCTGCGCTCCGCCTTGGGGAGGGGGCGGAAAGGAAGGCCAGGCGGTCAGACCCTCACCCCCTTCCTAAACTCCTTGCTGCTTAAGCAATGGCAGACCTGCGGAGAGCGGGGATGGGTCGCACTGTGTGTGTGTGTGTGTGCGCGCGCGCGCGCGTGTGTAAGAGAGAAATGGGAGGACGGGGGCACAGTGTGTGTGTGTGTGTGTGTTGGGGGGGGCGCTTTGTGCGACTGGGGCGCTTTGCGCGCGCCTGTGTGATGGGAGATGGATGGGGCAGAGTGTGTGTGTAATGGCGGTGGAAGGGAAGGGGTGCTTTGTCAGTGTGTTAGAGAGACGGCAGGGGAAGGGGGGCGATGTGTGTGTGAGTGATAGCGGGAGAAGGGGCGCTGTGTGTGTATGAAGAGGGGGTGAAGTGCCCTGTGTGATGGAGGTGAGATGCACTCTGTGTGTGCCAGCGCTGTGTGGACTGGGAACTGGGATTAGGTGTGTGTTTTATTCTTACTGGGCTGTAGGGTTGCTGGGATCAATGGGGGGTACTGTGCGTTTTTTGGTAGGGGTTATCAAGATGCTGTGTATGTGCCTCTGTTTATGCCTGTATACATGCTGAATCATGATTTAAAGTACAACAGAGCCTCAATCACTACAAGCAACGGGACCATGCAAGGCCTATCTCCTGTTTAGGGTGTAAGCTGCCCCCAAAATATCATAGGCCTCAATTCAGCCATATCACAAGGCTAGACTTTGCAGAGCAAAGATATCCCAACATATTGCCCCAGTGGATACAAAGGATTACAACTGCATGCCCAGGAGTAACAAGAGCTTGGGGCTACTGAAAAGTACATCTTCAGACTTCACCACAGCCAGGAGCCAAATTCCAATCTTCTTAGATTTGCCATCAGAACTCCACCTTTGTGCTCTGTACATCACACCAACCAACCCCTGCCCCTACCACCACAGCCAGGACTATTAGACAAACATTCCACAGGAATCTAGCTATTTTCAGACACTGAGGAAAATCCTCATCTGTGGCAACGTGAATACTCATGCAGAACTGGGTTTCATTCCCCACTGAAAATTGACACATCTTTGGAGATGACATACTTAGAGCAGCACCCTTCAAAAGAGAAACAGCTATCATGATATTGTTACGCTAAATGCAAAATAAACTCTTAGGCATGTGTCGAAGCTGGTTTCACCTACACATTCTTAATGAGAGAGCAATGGACATTCCCTAGGCAGATTTACCTTTCACCCATGAAACTGCTTTTATGAAACTATACTCTCCACTCTTGAAAATCCATCAAAGCCCACTTGGCATACTCCTGCAACAGTAGAAGAATGAAAGGAATGTCTTAAAAAACTTATACCAAAGAAATCTTGTGGCCCAGACAATATCTAAAAACAGTGATACAGCCCTCCGTGTATCCTGACTGCATTTATAAAGCTCTTTATCCCTCACTGCCCCCTTGCACTTCTCTGCTTCCCAAAGCAGGGCACCCTACCCCTTCCCTATTTATTTATTTGCATTTTTACCCCACCTTTCCCTGTAGGCTCAGGGTGGCTTACAAAGATATAAAACAAAACAAACTACAAAACAAAAACACCCACTCCAACCCCATCCCACCAACACCTTCCACCTAATCTCTACCCCCGCCTGCCAAATGCTTTTCTAAAAAGAAAAGTTTTGCACCACCTCTGAAAAACACCCAGGCTCGGACTCAAATGGACCTCCAGGAGGGGGGAGTTTCACAATACTAGGGCAGCAGCTGAGAACGCCCCCCTGCAAGCACACATTGTACGAACAAGAATAATAGGTGAAATCCACTGGAGAGCACACCCGGCCAGTGCAGACTCAGGAACATTGGTGTAATGTGTTTTTGGTGACTGCAGCTTCTGAACAATCATCAATGACAGCCCTGCATAGAGCACATTACAGTAGTCTAGCCTCAAGGTCATGAAAGTATGGATGACAGTGGCCAAGTCTGAATCAAAAAGAAAAGGTCACCACCAAATGGAGATGGTGAAAAGCGCTCCTGGCCACCGCCGCAACCTGAAAATCCAGGAGCACTCCAAGGGTGCAGACCTGAATGACTAAAGGGGGCCGGACCTCCTCAATAATAGGAGTCCCAACTCCCCCCAAGTCACAGGGCCAGCCAACCATATTCATCTTCAGTCTTGTCAGGATCCAGCCTCAGTTGGCTCATCCTCATCCAGTCCCCAACAGTCACCAGGCATCCGGTAATCACTGAGACTGCAGGACCTGAGTTGGATGAAAAGGAAAGGAAGAGCTGGGTATCATCAACATATTGTTGACACTTCACTTTGAACTGCCAAATGACCTCGCCCAGTGGCCTCATATACACGTTGAACTAGAGGGGAACCTTGTTGGACCCCACAGGGAAGATTATGAGGGGACGATGAGCAATTACCCATCACCACCCGCTGAGACCTCCCCGACAGGAATGAATGGGCCCACTCAAGAGCACACCCCTGCCATATCCCCCAGATGTGTCAACAACACCTCATGATCAACTGTAGCAAAGGCCACTGAAAGGTCTAATAGGATCAACAGAGTACAATTCCCCTTATCTATCTCCAGGCACATATCATCAACCAAGGCCTCAAGCGCAGTTTCCATGCCATGCCCAGGACAAAAGCCTGACTGAAATGGGTCCAGGAATCCGATAGCATCAAGATGAGTCTGGTGCTGTCGGGCAATCGGGTAAAAAGAGAAGGTTAGAGACAGGGCATTAGTGATATGGACAGATCGATCATTACTTCAATTGCCATTTCAAAAATGGAGAAACATTCAATTGGAGAAACATTCAATTGTACCACACAAATTGATGGAGAGGAGACCACTGTGAAAAATAGGATTGTTCAGCACATTGGTAAACATGACATGATGGGAAAAAAACCTGCATGGTTTTTGCAAGGGGAAGTTGTGCCTCACTAATTTGCTGGAATTCTTTGAGGGTGTCCGTATACATGGGATAAGGGGAAGAGTTCTGTTATGGATTGGAAACTGGTTAAAAGATAGGAAACAAAGGGTAGGAATAAATGGTCAGTTTTCAAAATAGTGAGAAGTTGCAAAGGTCTGTACTGGGACCAGTGTTTAACCTGTTCCTTAATGATTTGTAAAAGGGGGTGAAGAGTGGGTCAAATTTGCAGATGACACAAAGTTATTCAAGATAGTTAAGACCAAGGTAGACTTTGTAGCTGTACAGGGATTCACACAGTTAGGAGAATGGACTACAAAATGGCAGTTGAAATTCAATGCTGACATGTGCAAAGTGATGCACGTTGGAAAAAATAACCCAAACCATACGTACACAATGCTGGGATCTAATACCGCATTCACACCTGACGCCTGGTGTTACTAAAATGATGCGCAGGCAAAGATGCGGCAGCGGGGAGGAGCCTGATGCTGGCAGTAGAGCCGGTGGGAATGGGGATCTGCTGCGGCTAGCCTCACGCATGACAGGGCACAAAAATCCAGCCCTGTACGCGGGAGCAAAGCCGCAGCAGAATCCCGTTGGACACAGCAGATCTTCGTTCGCACCAGCTTTACTGCTGGCATCGGGCTCCTCCCCACTGCCGCGTCTTTGATTGTGCATCATTTTAGTAATGCCAGGTATCAAGTGTGAATGGGGTATAACATAAGTGACCTTTGCGTGAAAACAGACATGCACATAACTCCACTTTAACATTTCTTGCAGGGTTGTATTGGCACCCTAAGCAGCCCTGCATCATACATAAGAAATGTTAAAGCAGTGTTAAAGTGGAGTTAAGGTGTGTGTCTGTTTTCACTCATTGATGTCATCGACTCAATGTGCAGTAGCAGTCAAAAAGGCTAACCACATGTTAACATTATAACAAAACAGAAAATATAATGCCACTATATAAATCTATGGTGCAACCACACGTAGAATGCCATGTCCAGTTGTGGTCACCTCATCTCAAGAAAGACATATCAGAACTGGAAAAGGTGTGATGAAGGGCAACAAAAATAATCCAAGGCATAGAGTGGCTTCTGTATGCGACAACAGTGACAACTGTGAGGGGACATGATAGAAATTTACCATGAAAGATGTGGAACAGGTAATTGGGAAGCTACTATTTACCCTTTCTGAAAACAATAGAACCAGGGGTCACTCCATGAAGTTAACTGGGAGCAGATTTACAACAAATAAAAGGAAGTACTTTATTACTCAATAAAATTGTGGAACTCACTGCTGGAGGATGTTGTGTAAGGCCAGTAGCATAGCACTGCTACTACTACTTCTCATTTCTATAGCGCTACCAGGCATACGCAGCACTTTACAGTCACAGAGTTTGGAGACAGGTTCCTGTCTAATGGCTTACCACAGTCTAAAATTAACAAGGGTGAGGGGAACACAAGTCGAGGCAGACACACACAAATTCTCATTTTAATTTTTAAATTTTTTTTACAGATGGGAAAATGGAACTGAGAGGTTATGACCTGCAAAGGCCACCCAGTGAGTTCATGGCTACAGCAGGATTCAGATCCTGGCCATCCAGGTCCAGCACCTTATCCACTATACCACATTGGTGTAGTGAAGGCTTTGAAGCAGGTTTCCAAAAGGGACTAGATGAAAGCCAGGTCCATTAGGGCAACTAGTTGGGTTGGTCAGAGGTACAAAACCCTTGACTGTTGGAAGCTGGGGGAGGATGGCAGGAAATGGATTACTCCATTGTAATCTGCTGCATACTCCCTTGAGGCAACCGAGACTGGCCACTTTCGGAGACAGAATGCTGTGCTGGATGGATCATTCATCTGACCCAGTAACTGGCACCACTTATGTGTTCTTAAGCAACTGTAGAGGTATCTGTGTTAGCAACAGCAGCAAACTATCCTATAGCATCCTTGAGAAGATAATTCAGTATCTAACAAACTAGTTGGTTTCTTCCCTGGAAAAAGAACCACTGACCACTACAAATACACATTAACAGGCATGTCAAAGCCAGAAAACAAGGGGAAACATTTGCCTGCATCATAGACTTCCAAAATAGCCTTTGATTTTTTAATTTAATTTACTTATTTATATTAAAACTTATATGCCACCCCCTCCTGCCTCAGGCATCTTGGGGCAGCTAACAACATTTTAAAAACATATTAAAATACACAATAATAAAACTAAAATTAAAACAACCCAAAAAACCCATACCCACCCACCCCACCCCAACTCACCCACCCCATCTCCCTTGATAAAGGCCCGGCAGAACAGCCAGGTCTTACACTGTCTGCGGAAAGAGGGGAGGTTGGTAAACAAGCGGACCTCCAACGGGAGGGAGTTCCACAGCCACGGCACAGCCACAGAATATGCCTTCCTCATGGTGGACACATGGGAAATCCGAAGGACCCCGAGGAGGGCACCCCTGGCCGACTGCAGGGGCCTATCCAGGACCCGGAGGGTAAGGTGGTCCTGCAGGTAGGTTGGGCCCAAGCCATTTAGGGCCTTAAAGGTTGTTATGAAATAATAATATTCCTGCTTGACAGAAACTATTGTAACTTGCTTTTAGAGATATATTGTGTAACCTTATATAAAGGCCCAGGTGTCTGTAATAACTACACTTGGACCAATGATCATACTTTAAAAATGGATTTGATATGTAACTATTGTATCAAAACTTTTTTTAAAAAAATTAATAATATCTTTATTACATGACCAAAAGGCCATTGCAAAAACCATGGTAACATAATACAAAATAAGATACATGTACAAATACCAAAAACAGCAACCATTTTGTCAAATAAAATGAATAAAAAGCAGCAATACAAACCAATATTGTCTTAAGACAGTACCAAATTTATCAACAAAGAACAATTTACAGCCCCTGGGTCAGTTTACTAGCGTAAACATAAAATAAAAATGGTGACACCTTCAGCGTAACCTCCGTATCAAAACTTTGAACACATGTACTGATCCAGTAAGCGGGATTTCTAAAAATAAACAGATAGACTAAGTGTGGGAAATAATCTCTCAGGACTTTCACAAACTCCTAACATATTACCATGTCTTGGAAGATCTGTGATTTACATCATCCTGTTGCTAACTCATCTTGACCAACTGCACCCAGCCTGGAACAAAGAACTGAGAGTGTTTAAACAAAGACACTTGATGAGAAGATGCTTTTATACAACTTGTGCAACAGGAAAGCACCCAGTGGTCAGCTGCAACAACAAAGGAGATTTCTCAGCAGGTATATCTGTTCCATGCCCGGAGGGGAAGGAGGAGATGTTCCTGCCCAGGGAGATGCCGACTGATAAGCAACAGCCATTCAAGCGACCACCCCCCCCCCTCGGCACCTGCCTGACGAAGGTGGTTGATAACAGGAAAACAAGCACCAGGAAATGGGGGCACAAAAAAATCAGCCAGGACACTATAAAAAGACTAGGGATGGGCGAACGCGGTTCGGAGTTCAGCCCGAACTCAAACTGTTTGGACGACCAAACTCGAACCTGAACCCGAACATACCAAACAAACCGAACGGCGAAATGGCCAAACAGTTCAGTCAGTTCGGATCGCGTTCGGATGAGTTCGGGTGGCAAAAAAAGGTTCACTGGAAGGTCAAACATTACAGGGAGGTGTCAGTCACTGAGGAGCAGACTTCCAGGCACCAGGGGTGGAGAGGCTTGCAAGAAA
>QEPC01010139.1:839576-882998 GCA_003113815.1 Sphenodon punctatus | reverse complement strand
GGGTGATGTACCCCAATAATCACCGTTCCTTAAACTTCAGGGGGAATTGGCTTAAAGACTTAAACTGGGGTCTCCATGTGTTCAAAGGATCAATCTGAGGACAGTACGCGCTACAGGCAGTTTTATGTACCCTCCCCAAATAGAAAGAGAGAGAAGGAGACAGGTATCCAAAAACAACAGGTTTATTGGTATATAACACAGAGAAACACAGCCCCGGTCTGGCTGTTGGGGTTTAAAACACAAGCGGTTTGTGGGGATAGTAGGAGAAGAGAGGGTGGGGTATTCCGGTGTTGGCTCAGCGAGGGGGAGCAAGAGAACGTGCTAGGGAGAGAGAAAGAGACAGGGAGGGGAAAAGGGCTTCCCCAGTTGACTGGGAAAGTCTGGACCTGCAGTTACCTTTTCCTGGCCTGTTGAGATGGGATAGGCAGCCCACGGACCAGCGGAGCTCGGGGTATGGAGGAAGATGTCACGGAGAAACATGGGGTCACACACGTGTAACATGGGACTACATGTTTCGTAAATGTGTGGTACCAAGGGTTTCACATGTACGCTATGTTACTACAAATATACAATATGTAATGTTAAATGTTCCACATGTTTGTAATGTTAACTCTGAGAACGGTAGAACTCAAATTACAACTCAGGTTGGGCCTCTCACACGTCATAAGTCTGCAGGAACTACAAGAGATAACCGAACGTGGATTGAAAGCTGGGTTGCTAGACATCCTATGGAGATGTTAATTAACTTCCATGTTTACCTGGGTTGCCTACATGCTCTGGAACACATTCCCTAGAGGTGGGAAAACCCAGACAAAGAGAGACAAATACTATATAAGGACAAAGATCCCAGAGGGAGAGAGACTGCTTGGAGACTTTTTCCTGCAAAGCCAACTTGAGCATCTACATGTGAAAGGGACCAGCCTAAACAGCAGGCTGGGGGGAAGATGAAGTGAGAGACAGCTTTCGCTCTAAGAAGCCAGAGCCCAGCCAGTTCCTTATGGCTGAGAAAAACAGAACTTATGGACTTGATCTAGGGTAAGATGAATAGCTTAGGAACTCAAAACAATATAAGTTAGGAATGCGTTATATTTACCTTTTATTTCTATTACCACTCTGTATCAACTATCTTGTGTTTATGTAATCAATAAATATACTTCTTACTTTATGAAGAAGTGGTCTAGAGTCTAATATTGGAACACAAGTGAGCTACAAGAGCCCTCAAGCTCTTGCGAACCCAGAGAGTAAAGAGTCTGGAAACGGGAAGGATCGGGCCCTTGTGTGACAAGAAGTTTCATTGTGGCACACTTGAATTAGCCAGTGAGAGAAACTGATTCAAGAGGACTGTGCGCAAGGGAAACTGAGTCACTCAAACCCGGTAAAGTGGGGGTGTTGAACCCCAATCCCGTGACAGAAGAAAGAAGGGGAAGACCAGAGTCTGTAAGAAGTCTTAACGCAGACACGCACAGAGCGACCTGCACGTATCTGGGCCTCAAGACTTCTCAGAGGTGGAAGGGAAACTATAGGGCAGTTATTGGGTACTGAAAAAAAAAGGTTTCTGGGAGGCTACGCAGGATTGCTTGGGGTGTACAATGGGCTGACGAGGGGAGGGTACCTCCATGACAAAGAGGGTTATACTAGATGCCCAAGATATCTTTGTCACAGGGAGAAACTATAAACAGAAAACGCAGGGATGGGAGACAAAGCTAACGACGGTCCTTTAGGGTACAATAGGGGTGTGTCTGTTTTTTCCTGGGAATGCAGGGATCAGAGAGTTTCTTTACTGAGTCATGGCCACCAGTTCCTTGTTACAACAGGGTGAATCCTCCTTCTTAATGACCCCATTCTTTACTCAGAGGGCCTTCCCTTCCAGTCCGTTTTTCCACCTTTGGCTAGTATCTTTCCATGAGTGTCTCCTTGTTGCTATGGCTAGTGTAGCTGGGCCCGATCCTTATTTTCTATCCGTTTTCATCTGCACTCCCCCTTTCTGCTTGTGCACCTCGTATGGGGAGGCTTCCCTGTCAAGCCTCTATCCCCATGTTCTCCAGCCTCAGTTGGTTCCTGGGGGCTTTTTGCATGCCCTTCTTCTCAGGTCCCTTGGCCTCAGTTTACATAGCAAGAGTCGGGGGTGGTGGTACCCATTGTAGGGGAATTTAGGGGTCCATTCTTATCACTTTCAACTGTGCCTTTTAGTTTCTTTCTAACTAGCTTCCTTATTTTGGCATAGTCTCCCTTTTTAAAGTTAAAAAACAGTGCTGTACTTTTAATTAACTTTCTCCCTTCAGCAACTATGTCAAATTTGATTATATTATGATCACTATTGCCTAGTGGCTTGGCCACAGTGACTCCTTGCACTAGTTCCCAGTTGGCTGTCTGGTAGCACCAGGAAGCTGAGATGGAACAACTCTCCTTTTCTGTTCCTGACTCCACCTCTGTGTGCTTGATACTTTCCTTGTTGCTTCCTAGTGCCTTGCTCTTGTCTCCCCAGTCTTGCTCCCCCTTTTCTTGTTCTGGTGTCCTGACCCTGTATACCAAACCATAGGCTATGTCTATCCATGTTCTAGATGCTCCTCACCCCACAACCCTTACAGTTGGTTCCACCCAGCTTGTGTGCTTTCAATAGGGTGGTCAGATATGCACATTTTAGAGGACACTTATGATAAATACAGGTTGCAGGGCTGCATTGGTGCCAATGCAGACCTGCAACCTGTATTTATCATAAGTGTCCTCTAAAATTTGCATGTTTTGACACCCTACATGTATGGACCTACCTCCCCGATTCTGGGGGGGGGGGGGGATTGTGGGCAGTACAGGGCTTTCCTGGTCCAATGCTGCCATCACCTCTGCACTGGCCTCATGCTTACCCCACTGACTTCACAAAGGTGAGGTTTGTGATTGGTCTGCTGTCAGGAGATGCCCTGGACTGGGCCTGTCCCCTTCTTGATCTTGCTTCTGAATAACTGAGGGTTTCACTCAGGAGCTTTTCATTCATGTTTGGTGACCCAGACTTTGTTAGTGAAGCTGCACGAGCTCCTCCCACTTCAGCGCCAGCTGCCCCAGTTCATCCTATCTGGGCTACTCTTTCTTGGACCCTGCTGGCCCCCATTCTTGCTCTAGCACCTTCATTGCCCCTGACTTTGTTGCAGACTTCGGCACTCCTGCCTCTTTTTCCTGCCATGGTGGTGCCCCAGGGATTGACACCATGTTTTGATGAGGTGGAAGCAATTCGTCAGGGGCTGGCACAGTCTCTAGCTTTGCTGGTGATATGGCTGAGGTTCTTGGCACCTGAGGCCTCAGGCCAGTGTGCCCACAAGTTTAGCCAGTGACTCAGACTCCTGGTCCACCTGCTGAAGCCCAGAGGTGACCCAGTCCCAGACTCCTGCTCAGTCCCAGAGACAGCCCAGCCTCCTGCAGCAACTCCTGCTGCCGCCTGGTGGCTGCAGTGCTGTGGGGTCTTGTGCAGACTCCTGCTCCCACCTTAGTGGGGCCTTGATGCCCACCTGGTGCCTCTGCTTGGCATCAACGCCTCTGCCCAGGCTCAACCTGCCCTTCCATAGTGCCCTCCCCACTACCCAAATCTGGTCTGTGAGGAGGCCTCTTCATCTTACTCAGTTATGGTGCAAGCCTTTTGCCCTCCTTGTCCATCACAGCTATCTCCTCCAGCCTTGGCCCTCACCGGCGTGTCCTTCCCCCATCCCTGTCCCATGCAGGACTGGCCTTAGGATCTGCGGGACCGAGAGCAGGGAAGAAACATGGGGCCTCAGTTGTTGACAGAAGCTGGCAGGGCTAGGGGTGCTCCCAGGCTCAGGGGGCACTCTCTGGCTCAGTCGGGGGGCGCTACCCAGACCTGGGCTCAGGGACAGGTGGAGGGGCACTCCCCTCCACCCATCCCCAAGTCCAGTCATTTCAAGGGCACTTACCTCCTCATCCATCACTGTGGAGTCGCCCTTCGGCATCCTGGGCCCTGCTTGCCAGCTCCCTGTGGCAGGTTCCGGTGGTGGTGGGCACAGCAGCAGCAGATTAAATCTGCTGCTGTGCTGCCTGCCATCACCGGAAGTTGCAGGGAGTGTGGGAGAGGCAGGGGCCTCTGCCTCTCCCTCACTTCCACTGGCCCCCTCTGCTGCCTGACTGTCTCAGCCAGGGGGAGTGTGGGAGAGACAGAGGCCCTGCCTCGCCCACATTTCCCCTGGCGGAGACTGACAGGCAGCAGAGGGGGGGACCCATGGAGTGTGGGAGAGGCGGGGCCTCTGCCTCTCCCTCACTCCGTGGCCACCCCCTCTGTTGCCTGTCAGGGGAGATGTGGTCAGTCGGCCAGGGGGGCCCTGTGCTTGGGGTCCCCAGCTCCCAGCCACTGTCAGACGAGTGTGCCCCCCCCCCCAGGAATGGGGCCCGGGTTGGCCACCCCAAGCTGCCCCGTGGTAGGGCTGGCCCTGATCCCTTGTTCCTAGTCTGTGTCCTGCCCTTGTCCCTTGACCTGTCTTTAGTCCCAAAAGAGGACCTTGGAGGGTAGGGGGAGGGTCATTGATGCCTAGAGGTCACCCCTTATGGGGGATACTGTCAAGACCCAGGTCTTGACCCCTCATTCCTGGAGTTCTTGGAACAGTGCCACTGTTTCACCTTGCCTCAGGCCCACCACTCCCCAAAGAAGTCTCCCTGTCTTGCCACACTCCCTCCTGTCCTTGCCATACCTCCTAGTTTCCTGGTTGGCTGCCAGCTGGTTGTATAAGGCTGTCTGATAGCACCAGGAATCTGGGTGGAACAGCTCACTGTTTTTGTTCCTGGCTCCACCAGTTTATGTGCTTGATCCTGTCACTGTTGCCTTGCTCTTGTCTCCCCAGTCCTGCTCCCCCTTTTCCTGTTGTAGTGCCTGGACCCTTTACACCAGACCCCCATGTCTGCACATATTCCAATGTCCCATACCCCACAACCCTTGCAGACAGAGACTGAACACACTATGAATTACACAAACACGGGGACTCAGAAGCTTCAGACTGGCTACTACAAGCTTCTTATGCAAAATAGAAGCCACTAAACAAATACATAAATCTGCTGCTAAAACATTTTAGCAGCAGCATCCAAATAATACTACTGAATGGAAGTGAAATATGGGGCCAGCCAGCCTTAAGCAGAATGATACAAGCTGAGATAAAATTCCTCCTATAATTACTGTATCTGAAACTCAGCAAGCAAATCCTCTCAGTCCATCGGAATGTTAGTAATGGAGCCTGTGGAGCAGCACTGGAACATTTTGTCTATGATTAACACACAGAAAGCACCAGAAAACCAAAACTGAAACCCAAATGGAAACACTGCTTGAGCTAACTGTGTCCACAAATATTGGAGCTAACAAACAAACTAGAGAGATGTTCAGACTCCTTGGTCTAACATCAAAACAACAATCTGTCAGTAACTGGAAAGAACAAACTAAAACTAGCATCAAGCTGAGCTTCTTCCCCTGCACAGGACTGTTGCACTAGTGGCCACAGTACTGTGGTGAGATGCATAAAACAAAGACAGACTCTCACCAAGTACAGAGTCAGCGACCACCATCTAGAAGTGGAATCCCTGCACAATGCTCTCTGGTGTGATAGAGAGGATGAAAGAGAAATTCCCTTCCTCCTCTGAAAGCCCAGATGTGAGGATGTGATACTCAAACTCTCAGGAATTAGGCAATGCTTCACATCTAAAAGTGGTCAGAGAAACTGCACCTGATTCTGGGAGAAGGCAGAGAGATGACATTGTGCTACAGAGCAATCTGCCACTGGGTCAGGAGTAGACAGAGATGGCCAATTGACACAAGAGTTTGGGGGTCCCATTCAGAATACTTGTTTCAGGGTCAGTGGGGCTGTGGCCCCCAGGCCCCACAGTATTTAGGTCCCCCATGGCAAACACCTGAGAGGGAGTTCCTGCAGCAGGAGCAGGCAGTGCCTGGCTTGAGAGGGAGCCTCTTGGGGCAGACACTTTCTGTGGGGTCCACTGCTCAAGGCAATGGCACTCCTGGGGCTCCTCTGGAGCAAGGATGGCAGCAGTGGAGTGGTACTGTGAGTCTAAGGAGTGGAAGTAGGGTAGGTGCTTCCCAAAGGGTCCAGCCACCTCATGCAGGTGAGTCTTGCTGCCCCCCTCCAGGGTAGAGCTGAAATGGTTAGTGAATTTATTATTCACAGGTATTACCCACATTTCCAGGTAGCCCTTTGGGTACCTGCACATTATCTGTTCCACAAACAGGTAAGAACATAAGTAGTGCCATACTGAGTCAGACCAATGGTCCATCAAGCCCAGCATCCTGTCCTCTGACAGTGGCCAATCTCATGGAAGAAGAACCACCAGTCACAATAGGCAATCCATTTCCCGTTGTTCACTCCCAGCTCCCTAGGAAGTTCATCCCATAAGCTACTTATTATATTATTATAAGCATTTATATAGTGCCAGCGATGTACCTGGCGCTTTACAGAGAACAAGAAAGACATGGTCAATGCCCACTAGGAATGTGTGAATGCAGTTCAGAAGTTCGGAGTTCATCCCAAACTCGGTCCATTTGAATGACCTAATCCAAACCCGAACCCGATACCGAACTCTGAAATGACTGAACAGTTCGGTCGGTTCAGAATCGATCGAGTTGGGGAGAAACTCGACCCCTGCCTGACACAGGGACGGGTGTGTGTGTGTGTGTGTGTCAGCGGAGAAGCAGACTTTCAGGCACCAGGGGTGGAGAGACTTGGAGTAGCAGTCAGCCTGCCCAATCACCATCCCTTTTCTCCTCAGACCACTGGCTTCACAGGCTGCGATTGGCCACGAGCTAGGCTGCACGGAGCCAATGGAGATTGCGGTGAGGCAGGAACAGCAAGTAACAAAACTCATTGCCCTCCCCCCTTCCCAACTCCTTCTGAGCTAGTCACTGTTCCTGACAGCAGGTGTTTTCAGAAGGCTCCCTCTCCCAGCAGTTTGTGTGCCTCCCAGCTCCCCAATCCATTGCCAATGCCATCCTCCTCCTATTTCACCCATCCAACCCATTTACCTCTATATTATCATTTATTTAGATTATATTAGATTATATTTAGGTGTTATTTTTATTTTTTACCCCATCCTGTGTTCTTCCTCCCCCCTCCATTGAATCCTTTCCCTTTCCCTCTATATATTCCATCCCTGATTCCCTTCCTGTCAGAGGGCTCGCCCGCACCCCCTCCACAGGCCAGGCCCCTCCTTGCAGCCACCGGCTGCAAGGAGGCTACACCACGCGGCTACACCTGGGGACTCCAAGTGTTGGCCAAGGCAACCCACCCTGACGCGGCAGTTGGAAACATGCCGTTGGGGGCGGGTGGTGATGCGGGGGTGGGGCCTGTGTCTCCACGCTGTTCCGCATGCCTGCAGGCATGGCTAGGGGCGGAGTCTACACTAGAAAAGCCGGCGCTGCAGGACACACAGTGCCGGTGATCGGAGCATGGAGAGACTGGCCCCTGACTGACCTAGTGTGGAGAGAGCTAAGTTTGGTTTCCTGTTTCATCCTTCTTCTTGTGCAACTGGGTAGTTTCAGTTTGGTAATTGATTGTGGTGTTCCTTGTCCCTACCTTCACTTGATTGTGAGTGGGCATGTGAGTGAGAGAAGTGCGAGTCCTCTACCCCACCTGGGAGTCATCCCCTTCTCCCCTCACCTGGAGCGACCGATCCCTTGTCCTCCCTGTGGCCCTGGGACCCTGCCCCCATGCCCACGCTTCCTGCACCCCTCTTTTCCTTCCCGCCTGTGGACTGGGCAGTGGAAGTAGTGAGTGTGCTTGGTGCACAGTCATACCTGTCTCATACTGCTCTGCGCCCAATGATGATAGAGGCCTGGTTTCCTTGGAACCATTAGGCCACACCACTATCCTGATGGGCATTTTCCTCCGAGGGGGCCCTTCCTGATCTGGTACCGAAGGGGCCGCGCATGTGTGGGTGGAATCCACAGCTGTCCCGACCCCAAAATCCCCCCCTTACCCATGACACTTCCCCTGTTTTTGGATTTATTTACAGTAGGATTATTAGATTGATTTAGGTTTCATTTCAGTTTTGTACCCCTCCCTGTGTTCTCTGTGTTTTCCCCCAGATCTCTGTCTAATATTGGATAGATAGATAGATAGATAGATAGATAGATAGATAGTTGTAGTAGGAATTAGCTTAATTATAGAGATAGAGATAGTGTTAGTGTGTAGTTATTCAGTTTTGATATTTTAGAGTGTGTTTGTAGGACTAGGCCTTTAGATATAATATTTACTTACATAGATTTTAGAATAGTTAATACTATAGTTAGAGTTAGTGTAGATAATATTAGAAAAAATTGAATTTTTTTAAATATATATATATATATATGTATATAATTCACATTTTTCTAATATTATATACATTATTATCTAATATTATCTACATTATCTAATATTATTTTCTAATATTATTCCTGCCTGATGGGAAGCTGGTCTGCTTCCCGTAAGATGGGCAATGGGGCACATGGCAGAGGTGGTGGTAGGGGCCATGCCAGAGGAGTGGCAGCATGCAGCAGCAGCAGCAGCAGCAGCCAGAACCCACCCAAGTTTCGCAGGCATGATTTTGGGAGACAGGGTTCAGAGGCTCCCAGCAGTGGCACTAGTCTAGGGGTGGTTCGGCGGTGCCTCCTGCCACGCAGGGTGCTGGAAGGCCTGCAGGACATGAGGCTGCGGCTGTCTCTGCTGCTGCAGGAGCAGGTGCTGCTTCTGAAGTTCCTCCAGGGCCACCAATGTCCCCTATTGTTGAGGTGATCCCCAGCAGTCCAGGGCTGGTGGATCCTACCTTGGCTGTTAGAGGCAGGGCCCAATACCCAAGCAATGGCAGCAGGGAGAGGAGTAGCAGCAGCAGCAGCAGCAGCTCTAGGGGGCACAGGGAGGAGAGTGGAAGTAGCATGGTGGGAAGTCAAGCCTCAGGGTTCCAGTACTCCCCTTCATGGGACATTGCAGTGATTGAGGACAGTGAGGCAGGAGAAGACACTAGTCCCACAGAGGAGATGTCTGGAGCTGAGGCAATGGCTGTCCCTCCTCCCAGAGCTGTGTTGCCACCAAGTTCTGCCCCTCCCAGCAGCTCTGGCAGCAGCAGTGCATCACCTGGGGTGGGCCAGAAGGCAGGAGGGGAAAAGAAAATCCTCTGTCTGGGCACATTTCAAGCTGGTGCGGGCGGATGATCCCAAGGAGGTGCAGTGCACTGTGTGCAATAAGGTGGTGAAGCATGGGCAGGTGCTCGCCAGCCTTGGGACATCTGCCATGGCGAGGCACCTGAAATCATGCCACAGCACTCTGCTGCTAAGTGGGAAGGCAGGGGAAGTGGATGCCAGCGGGTTCCCAACTGCAGCGGCCAGTCGCCCGCCTCCTTCAGCAGTCAAGTGTCCTGCACCAACTGCTGCCTCTAGCAGCAGGAGTAGTATTCCTGCTAGGGGGGGAAGAACAGCAGCAGGAGCCTCACCAGCAGCATCAGTTCACCATGGAGGAGCTGGGGTGGGGGCAGCTGCCAAGGCCATTGGCAGCTGGAGGGCAATGTGGCTTTCAAGAGAAAGCCAGGTGCCTGTTGGGTGTGTCGAGGAATAATTTATACTTACACTGTTGGTGAAATCTGTCAGAGTCTTTATTGATCTCAAAGCGCTGAGAGAGAGAGAGAGAGAGAGAGCGACACTGTCTCCATGCAAGGAAACAGGCTGATCTGCCCCTCCCAGGATACACAAGTATTTTATAGGCAAATATATACAGACAAATATACAGGCATGTCAATCAAAGTGCTACGTAATACAGTGATAGAAAACTACTGCATTACATACAATGTTTACATATTTGGACTGGTTCTTCTCAAAACTATATGAGCCAAACTGTTTATAATATATGGTGCCTAACAAGATTAATTTGGCTTTCCAGCTGCAAGGTTACTTGGCCTATTTGTTATGAAAAACACAGGTGAAAGGAGTCTCAGTGTCTAGGTCTAAGACCTGCGTGCAGCACTTTCCAAGGCCTTATTTTGCAAAGCAGAATACAGAAAGCAAATAGCTCTCTGTCTAAAGGGCGAAGGCATAGCTTCTATTAAGAATTAAGTTTTACCCAAAATGCTTCTGTGTCATCCATTTTGTGTTACCTTCCTTTTGGCTATTGTAATTCAGTTCCATAGGGTCCCTTATAAAATTTCCTCCACAGGTGAAATGATTGTGCTGGATGGGCCGCCCTTCTCCATTGTAGAGGACATGGGCTTCAATTGGCTGATTGGGTTCCTGGCCCCCCAGTTTAAGCTGCCATCCCGCACCACCCTGAATCAGAATGTGGTGCCAGAGCTGTACAGGGCTTTGAAGGAGTGGGTGAGGGGGTAGCTGTCAGGGGCTGGGGGTGCCACCATACACTTCACCACAGACCTGTGGTCCAGTAGAAACGCGCAGCACACCTATCTGGTGGTGACGGTGCACTGGAGGCAGGACCTGGAGGCAGCTTTGGGGAGTGGCAGGAGGGGTCCCAAAGCAGGGTATAGGTGGGCCCTGCTTCAGGCACAAGTAATGGAGAACCCCCACACTGCTAGGAACATCGAGGCAGCTCTGACCACCATGGTGAGGGAGTGGGTCACGCCAGGCGTGCCCTTCACCAAGGGGTGTGTGGTGACGGTGCACTGGAGGCAGGACCTGGAGGCAGCTTTGGGGAGTGGCAGGAGGGGTCCCAAAGCAGGGTACAGGTGGGCCCTGCTTCAGGCAGTAATGGAGAACCCCCACACTGCTAGGAACATTGAGGCAGCCCTGACCACCATGGTGAGGGAGTGGGTCATGCCAGGCGTGCCCTTCACCAAGGGTGTGTTGTGATGGACAACGCGGCCAATATACTGAAGGCAGTCCATGACAGAGACTTCACCAGCATCCCTTGTGCCACACACACTTCACCTGGTGGTCAGGGATGTTCTCGGCTTGGGGGAGAAGGGGATTGGGGCAGGCACCCTTAGCTCCCTGATCAAATGGGGGAGGAAGCTGGCAGGGTTCTTTAACCGGAGCATGAAGGGCAGCGAGCTCCTCCAGAAGGAGCAGGCTGAGCAAGGCTCCCCAGTGCACCAGCTCATCCAGGATGTCTCCACACGGTGGAATTCCACCTTCCTGATGCTCGAGTGGCTTCTTGAGCAGAAAGCCACCCTGCATCAGGTTCAACTGGTGATGGACAGTGGGGCACTGCAAGGGTACGATGGGGAGGAATGGGAGATCCTGTCTCACATGGTCTTTGTGTTGAGACCATTTCTGGCCATGATGGAGATCGTGAGCAGCTCCACCACCACCCTCAGCAAGGTGACCCCTCTGGTCCAGAGTCTCCACAGGAGGCTGGACAAGATTCTGGGGGTGGGGGATTGTGGCCCTCAGGGCAGGAAGCTGGCCGATGAGGTACTTGACCTGGTGCAGAAGCTGAAGGCAGGGCTGAGTGCGTGTTTTGATGAGCTCCTGCAACGGGAGGAATATGTTCTGGCAACAATGCTGGACCCCAGGGTCAAGGGCAGCATGGCACACCAGACAGTGCTCTATGGCCACTAGGAGGGTGAGCTACTGGACAGGGTCTGGCGGGCAGAGCGGTTTTTGCAGCATGACGTCCCTGGGATGGTGGAAGCAGCCACCCCTTCCAGCCAGCTGGGTCTATCCCTGCCCCCAGCCCTAGTGGTAGCAGCACCAGCACCCCTATTGGCAGCAGTAGCAGAAGCAGCTCGGCCTATGTGCAGGCCGCTCTGGGGAGCATGGGGTCCTCCGCAATAGGACAAGCAGCATGGCTGAGGGTAGTGGTGGAGGTGCTGCCCATGCAAAGCTACCAGAGGGAGTATGATGGTGCCTCAGCAGCCATGGAGACCTACCTGGAGGAGGAGCCATGCTTCGATCCCAGAAACAATTCCTTGACCTACTGGGGTGGCAAGGCCAACCTGTGGCTGGCCCTGTCAAAAGTGGCCAAGGGTATATTGTCCTGCCCACCAATGAGTGTCCCCAGCGAACGGGTGTTCTCTATGGCAGGGGACATTTACTCCCCGCACCACCTGAGACTGGGGGCCAAGTTGGTGGAGCAGTTGTTGTTCACCAAGGTGAACCTTCCGCTGTTGGGATTCCCCGAGTTGCCCCTGGACAAGGATTGATGGTGCAGTGACACATGCCATCCCATGCATGGGGCAGTCTTGCGATGGGGCTCCTCTTCCTCAGTCTGGGCTAGGGCTACTGCTGCTGTGCTGCTGAGGTGCTGTCCATCCCTCCCAATGCCCGGTGCCTGCCCTGCCCCCCCTCTCTCTGTCTCTCTCTCTCCCTTTCATACTAGAAGGCCTCGCCTGGCTTATCTGAATGACTGCATGATGCAGGGTCGCAGCATTTTGGGAAACAAATTGTAAGCCTGCCAGCCAGCCTCTGACTAGATGATCTCGTCCCGCCAATCTGACTGACTCTCTCTCACGCGCGGTGCACAGTTTTCACTAGCCTGAGTGCCCTGCCAAGGTCCCAGCCTGCCTTCCGTACTGCCTCTCATGCCACGTTGCCTGGCTGCCCGCCCAGGTTGCCTAGCTCAAAGTCTGCCTCAGCCCTCCAGCCTGCCTCTCATGCCACACTACCTGTCTTCCCACCCAGGTTGTGGTCAAGCTCAAAGCCTGCCTCAGCCCACCTTTCTGCCTCTCATGCCAAGGTGCCTGCCTGCCCACCCTGTCAACCCTTGGTGATGTGCCCCACTTGCCTGGTAGTCACACTGTTGCTGTCTGCTGGTTCATGGTGAAAGAGAGAGAGAGAGAAAGAGAGTCTCCCCACTGCTAGAAGGAGAGACAGACACGATCCCATCCCACCCATGCTGTCACCTGCACTATATGGCCAGAGAGAGAGAGACTTCCCACTAGAATGAGAGAGATGGGAGTGGAGGGGGAGAGGTGTATCCAGCTCAAGCTGCCTGCCACCTGCCAGAACCAGCGAGAGCTCTCATCTGCACCCACATCCACCAGCAAACCTACCAGAATGAGATGAAAATAACAACACACAACATATTATATGTGCCTGCCTGCCTGTGTGCGTTCCTGCACCTGCTATCACCTATCGCATGATTGAATGAAGCATGCCCAACCATGCACTAGTAATTCTAGGGACATCATTCAACTCCCATAGGCTGTCATTCCACTATACCTGAATCAGTCATGCCCGCCCGCCTGTCCCAGGAACCATCAACAAGATTCTGGGACCATCATTCCATTCCACTGCATCCAGAAACCCGGTGCCCACATGCCAGCCGGCCCCCCCCAGCCTACTCACCACACCCACACGTGGATGCCCGCTGAAGCTGCTGGAAAAAAAGCCCCTCTGTCCACCAGCACCCACCTGCTTCCCACTGCCAAGGAGCCTTTCTCTCTGGCACACGCACACAGACACAAACCGTGCCCCTCCTGGGGGGCTGCTGCAAGTTGAGACCTTGCTGCTGGTACATCTTGGGGCTAATACGCTAATGCTACATCTGCTGCTGCTGTCAGGTAGGGATCGGACAAGCTGTATATACAATGAGATTCTGCCACCTGCCAGAAGCAGCACAGAGGGATAAAAGATTGGAAAGTTAAAACAAAGTGGGCAACAACAACAAATAGAACTTTTATAAAAACTTTTCAAACAACCACAACACCACATTTATAAAACCAAAAACAAACATTGAAAGGAAACTTAAGGGGTCTACTACTCTTAGTCTTTGGGCCTGTCCCCCGGAACTTGGGGGAAAGGCAAAAGGGGTACATGGGACCTAGGGGCTGGCACCTCATGCTCCCGCATTTGGTAGCCGTTCTGGAGGGCAAACTCCACAGCCCCTGCCACGGCCGCCTGCCACCTGGAGACCGACTGGTGGTAGAGTTCCAGGTCGACTATCTTGGCAGAGACGTACAGGGAGTATGCCTCGACCTTCTTTTTCTCTACTTCGACCTCCTGGAACTTTTCCACCAGCCGGTTCTCCATATTGATGGCTTGCAGCTGTAGCCTGTCCATAAAGTTCCGGGTAGGCCTCTCCACTTTGGCCCAAAAGGCCCTTACCGCTGAAGACTCCTCCTGGGGGGACTCCTCAGCAGAGCTGGAGGAGGGGGAAGGGCTTTGATGGCATAGCTGGTGTGCCTTCCCCCCCTTCTTCTGGCGATGACACTCCATGGCCACGCCAGAGTCTTGCCTCCTCACTGTCTTGCCGTGGACTTTCTCAACATGGGCAATAAACCCATGTTGTCCCCTGGCTGGCCCTTTTTAATCTTTTGCTGCATACCTAAAGAACATAAAAAGATAGGAAAATAAGAAGTGCCATACTGTGTCAGACCAATGGTCTGTCAAGCCCTGCCTGCATTCTGTCTCCACAAGTGGGTGGGTGGGTGGCCAATCTCTCTCTGCAGGGGACTTCCTAACAGGTCATAGGGCAATCATTCCCTGTTGTTCCAGCCCCCGTGCCTTACCTTGCAGACGGTGAATCCAGTATGCTCATCATACCACTGCCAGACATTGGACCTCATGCGCCCACTGTCTGGCAGTGGTGACCTCCGCCTCAATGGTGTCCTGCATGTGGCAGTGGCACCAGCACCGGGGGAGACATCATCACCCCCTCTGAAGCAGTAACACATAAACAACACCTAGTAAATAATATTATAATATCATGCATTTATTATTATGCCTCTAGTCCTCCCTCCTTGGGGTGCTAGGGATGGCAACAGGAGATGGTGACCCTGACTGGCACATGCAAATCCAAAAGATTCTGACTGGCATGTGCAAATCCTGCCCTTCTTTGGGTGCTAGGGATGGCAACTGGAAAGACCCTGGCTGGCACGCGCAAATCCTGCCCTCCTTGGGGTGCTAGTAGCGATGGCAGCTGGAAAGACCCTTGCTGGCATGTGCAAATCCTGTCCTCCTTGGGGTGCTAGGGGATGCTATGGATGGCAAATGGAGAGACCCTTGCTGGCATGTGCAAATCCTGCCTTTCTTTGGGTACTAGGGATGGCAATGGAGAGACCCTGGCTGACACGTGCAAATCCTGCCCTCTTTGGGGTGCTAGGGATGGAAAATAGAAAGACCCTGGCTGGCACGTGCAAATTCTGACCTTCTTTGGGTGCTAGGGTTGGCAACTGGAAAGATCCTTGCTGGCACGTGCAAATCCTGCCCTTCTTGAGATGCAAATCCTGCCCTTCTTGGGGTGCTAGGGATGGCAACGGCTTGCTATCTAGCCTTATTAGATGGCTGGCATGTGTTTGGGTGGGTGTTTCCTTCGGCTCATGCCTGACTGATGGAAGAGTGGAAGAGACCCCCACAGTACCCTCTCTCTCTGTGGCAGACATCCACTGCCACCTGCTGATGCCCACTGTTTGTGCCTGACTGCCCGCCACCAACCCACACACCCACCCTCATGCCAGTGAGCTCTAAAGAATAGTATTCTATTCTTCTTGACCTCAAAGTAAAAATAAAGTTTACAAACCTGGAAGCACCTCCTGTGTCCAGCTCTTGCTCCTCTGAGGAGCCAACCTCCACCACTGATTGTCCAGTGGCAACCTCTTCCTCCTCCACCAGCTCCACCACCTTGACCCAGGTCCCTCTATTAATCCTCACCCTCTTCATTATTTTTTTCCAAATGAACAACAGCCAAACAAAACAGTCACCCACCAACTCACTAAACAGCCAAACCAACACAGTCAACAACACACAGTCCAAAACAGCCAAAACACAGCAAACAAAACCAAACAGCCAGCCAGCCACAACACACACGCTCTCTCTCCACACAAGCTCCGCACGCACTCGAATTTCCAGTTTCCGGTTTTCGACGTGATCATGGAACCAACTATGCGATAGCTAGACCAATTTCCGAACGACCGAACCGAACACTACCGGACCAATCCTGAACTCGGTCCCCAGACCGAACGACCAAACCCAAACTCAGCTCCTGAACGACTGTTCGCACATCCCTACTGCCCACAATCTTGGTTAATAGACATTAATGGACCTACTCTCGAAGAACTTATCCAGTCCTTTTTAAACCGGCTATACTATTGGCCTTGACAACATCCTCTAGTAACAAAATCCATGTTAATTATGCGTTGAGTGAAAAAGTACATGCTTTTATTTGTTTTAAATCTGCTGGCAGCTAGTTTCATCGAGTGTCCCCTAGTTCTAGTACTATTTGAGAGGGTAAATAACCGTTCCCTATCTACTCGTTCCACACCACTCAAGATTTTATAAACCTCTATCATGTCCCCTCTCAGAGCACATTCCCACATACAGCAAACTAGCGCTTTTTTCTTTCCCATGCATATTTCCTTGAAGTGTGAAAGACTCTAGCAATTGTTTTTTAAGCACACTGACAAGCGGCCAAAACCTACCTTTACAAGTGTGAGTTTGAAATGACCCGCATAAATCCTCCTGTCAGAATGCCGGTGTCCGCATGTCAGTTACACAGTGCCTCGCTTTCCGGCTCTCAGCTCCACTTCACTCCCCTCTTCGGGAGCTGAGAGCGGAGGCGTGGTGTAACTGACATGTTATTGACTACACTGGTCAATATCATGTCAGTTACACAGCGCCTTGCTTCCCTGGCTCTCGGGTCCTGGAGAGGGGGATGGAGCTGAGCCAAGAGCTGGGCAAGCAAAGGCTGTGTAACTGACATGGAACTGACTAGGCTAGTCAATATCATATTGACTAGCCTAGTCAGTTCCATGTCAGTTACACAGTGCCTTGCTTCCTGGCTCTTGGCTCTGCTCCTCTTCCCTCTCTGGGAGCCGAGAGCCTGGGAAGCAAGGCACTGTGTAACTGACATGACAGCCGCTCCTCCTCCTTGCCCCCCACCTCCACCTGAGGGACTTGTGGGAATGTGAAAAGTGCATTCTTTAACATTGCTTGAATGCATAAATTAAATGCTGGTGTGAATAAATGCAAGCACGTTTTTAAATTGCCTGCATTTAGAAATACCAGCATTTTACTGTATGTGGAAATGCGCTCTTAGTCTTTTCTTCTCTAAGCTTAAGAGACCCAGCTTGTCAAGCCTCTCTTTGTACAGAAGCCGTTCCATACCCTTTTCATTCTCGTTGCCCTTCTCTGTACCTTTTCTAGTTCAGCTATGTCTTTTTTGAGATGGGGCAACCAGAACTGCACACAATATTCCAGGTGTGGTCGTACCATTGATTTGTATAGAAACATTATGACATCTTCACAGGGGCGTAGCTAGGTTGGAATGGGCCCAGGGACAAGAAATAGACTTTGCCCCCCCCCCCCCCCCATCACCATAGACTCCCCTGTCCCTCTCCCTCCCTCACCTCAGTGTCCTTATTGCATAAAACTGTCAACAAACATACGTATTAAATAAAATTGTATTTATTAAATAAAATTACAGGGTTGGTAAAGAAAATGTGTACTCAGCTACTCAGAGAGGTTGGATCCATAGCAATGCAGTGGCAGATCTGCAGCTTTTGGTGTAAAGCAGAGATGGGAAACCCATGTCACAAAGGCCAAAACTATCCCAGAGGTTTATTTAGTCCCTTTATAGTTCTTGGATTTGGTCCATTCCTATCTGCAAGCTGAGAATGAGCTCTCACCTAGGGAAGGGATCATATATGGGGGCATGTACTCCAGGACAGGGGATGAATCCATGATCTGGCCTCTCCCCTACCTTTCCCTATACTAAGCACACCCCTCGATCACTCTGCCCCCAGTTCCTATCAGGCCCACAAAGCTTGTACTAATCTCCAAAGTGAAAGTGGCTGTGGGAAGGAAAAGGTTCCCTGTCCCTGGTTTAAAGGGACTCTAGTGTGAGAGTTTCCGTTTCAGGTGTGATTCACATCACTTGTCACTTCTTAATCCTTGGGGTTCCATCCAACACCACTGATTTCAGCACTGGAGTGCATGGCTCTATCCTGCCTTTCTTTTCAAGTGCCTGAACTCTGCCTGAAGAGGGGCAGGCAGACCTTAAAAGGGTCTGTGCCTGTTCCATTATATTCTCCTGTACTAATGCCTTGAAAATAGGCCTCTCTCTCAGATCCCTTTAGCTCAGCCCCTTCTTCTTTCAGTGCTCACATCCCCTCTAGCTACAGAATGGGGTGAGACTGAGTCCTGGTGCTTTCTCACTCCCAGATTAAAAAGGGGAGAGATTGAGATGCAAGCTGCACCCACCCCCAATCCCCCACCCCAAACCTGCTGAAGTAGCACAGATACAAGTAACAGTAACAAAGTAACAACAGTAGCACAGATACTGCTACTCTTGATTTTACCTTACCAGAAAGAACCGGATTAAGAAGTGGACAAATAAGACAATCATATAAGGGGCTGAAGTGCTGTATCAGCCATTCAGGCAGAGTGGATTACAGGCCTGACCTTGGCATGCATTGCTAGGATGCTGGAGAATTCCATCCTGGTCTCCTCCAGGCTGCTGCAACCAACCAACCAGCAACCAGCCACACGCAGGAGCATCTTTCTCTGCCCTTCTGCTGGGCCCTGGGCCCCCTGACAAACAATCCTGCACTGATGCCCACTGTGACCCACCCATCACCACCAGCCCAGCAGTGCTGTTGCTGCTGCCAGCAGCCAGCCAGATCAGTCCCAGTGTCCTGCCGCAGCCGCCAGCACAGCATCCCATTCACTGTCACCCCCACCCTCTGCAATGGAAATGCGTGCCCGGCACCGGCCACCACAACACCCAGGCCAGTGCCCTGCCACACAGCACCAATACCCCCACTCCCCGTACACAGCTGAGGCGAGGTGGCGCTGCTGAGATTTAATTGGAACATGTGCATGCCACATTCCTCCCCCCAAATCTCACCATTTGAGGACACAAACAAATGCCACAAACAAATCTCCCTCACTTGTCCTCACGCATGGAGCAACTAGGGGAAACAGCAGTTGTTCCGCGGGTGCGGTTGAGTGGGGGGTGAGCAAGGATGCATGTGCAGCCATGTGCACATCCCGCTCATGCACTGGCATACCCGCAGACACTCCCCCACACAGTGAAGCCATGTAAAAATGACCTGTGAGGAGTCACTCGAAGAAGAACAGAAGGTTGCTGTCTTATAAACAAGGTTCTTCAAGATGACTGTGAACATTCTCACAACACCCACCCTTCCAGCTCTGCATGGAATTTTCTTTTATTCCTAGAAAGGGTTGGAAGAAACTGTCATTATGAAGAGGAGAGTGCTTTTTATACTAGAAGTGCTCAAGACCATCATGTGATCTATTATTTTAATATGGTGAGCATGCCATGCGCAACCCAATTGTGAGAATGTCAGGACCATCTTGAAGAACCTTCTTTTCTTTCAACCTTCTGTTCTTTGAGTGACTCCTCACAGGCTTTATCTCCCAGTGTGAGGGGTAAGGGGGTTGAAAGGGAGGAAGGGAAGATCCAGTCGCTCACCACGCACTCCCCTGAGACCAACACCCAATGGGTGGAGTGATATTCCCTCAGGATCTTGTGTGGCCTTAACACTCCCATTCGGGAATAGGCCAGATCATCATAGGGAGGTGGAATCAGGAATGTGACACCCAGGGCTCACATGCCCTGTGCTCGCCACAGCCCACCACACACGCCCAACACCCACACTCAGCCACTCAGGAAGGTAGAGTGCTCAACCAGTGAAGGGAAGAGAGAAAGAGGTTCCCAGGCTCACCGAAGGGAGGAGAGGGGTTCTCAGTCACTCAGGGTCAAGGAGGTAGGGGAGGCCAGGTTCCAGGAGGGGTAGAAGGGAAGGTTTCTTGAGTAACACACAAACACTCACATCCAGGATCACACGGTCCACACTCACCTATCACTCTCTCACACTCTAGCACTATATTTAAGTCTGCATGCAATACTCATGCACTCAGGGCCAGTCTGTCACAGCACGCTTATCACCGGCACGGTTCCTGAGCTCTCCCTGCCTCTTTATGCCCTGTGGTCGCTTCCTGCTGTATGCGCAGGTACGCCGAGCATTGCAATGCTGGCGGTGTCCCCACCCTATTGGGCTCCACCCCCACTACCTGGGGGTCTGGCTGCACATCCATGTCAGCATGCGGGGCGGGGTCTGGTAACCCCGCCCTGCTCATGCTGCCTGAGAATGCCGGGCTGTCATTGTGACTGTGCAATGACAGCCCTACAATGACACTCCTACAATTGCCGTGGTGCCACCTGGCACCCAGCCCGATGGGCTGCTTCTGCAGCATTATTAGCACTGCAGGCAGAGACAGGTGAGGGATGGGACCAGAGCATGAAGCCTTGGAAGGAAGGAAGGAAGATTGTTGCCAAATCTAAGCACCACTACTCCATTCTTGTCCTCCTTGACCTCTCTGCTGCCTTTGACACCGTCGACCACTCGCTCCTATTAGACTTGCTTTACTCTCTGGGCTTCCATGGCTCTGTCCTTGACTGGTTCTCCTCCTACCTCTCTGACTGCTCCTTTAAAGTCTCGCTCCCTGAGTCAAACTCCTCCTCCCTCCCTTTCTCGGTTGGGGTCCCCCAAGGCTCTGTCCTTGGCCCTCTCCTCTTCTCTATTTACACCCTGTCCCTTGGCAAAATTATTGCCTCCCACGGGTTCCAATATCATCTCTACACTGATGACACCCAACTCTATCTTTCTACCCCCTCTCTCTCCTTTTTGTCCACTCACGCCTCGTCAACTGCCTTTCCGACATCTCCGCCTGGATGTCCCGATGTCAATTCAAGCTCTTTTTTACTCCCTCCCCTTCCTCTCCCTCTAACCTGTCCATCTGCATCGATGGAGTCACCATCCATCCTGTTCTCCAAGCCCGCAGCTTGGGCTTCATCTTTGATACTCATCTCTCTTTTAAACCTTACATTGACTCTGTTGCCAAATCCTGCCGATTCGCCCTCCATAACATTGCTCGGATCCGCCCCTTTCTCTCTACCTCCTCGGCCAAAACCCTTGTTCATGCCATGGTTATCTCTCGCCTCGATTACTGCAACCTCCTCCTTGCTGGCCTCCCTCGCTCTCACCTGTCCCCCCTTATCGCAATCCAAAACTCCGCTGCCAAGGTCATTCACTCTGCCCGTCGCTTCGACCATGTGCAGCCTCTCCTCTTCTCTCTTCACTGGCTCCCCCTTCCTGAACGTATCCTGTTTAAACTCCTGGTATTCACGTTCAAAACACTCCACAACCAAGCTCCCCCTTACCTCTCGGACCTAATCTCCCTACGCACTCCTGCACGCGCTCTCCGCTCTTCCTCTGTCCCCTCCCTCACTCTCCCTCGTTTCTCCTGCTCACCTAACCGCCTTCGACCCTTCTCCCTCGCTGCCCCCCATGCCTGGAACTCCCTCCCTACCCACATCTGCCTTGCCCCCTCCCTCCGCTCCTTCAAATCCCTCCTCAAGACCCACCTTTTCCTTGCCGCCTTTCCCAATGCCTGCTAGTCGTTCCCAGTATACTTACTGTCTGCCCTCTGCTGCAGACTGCTGCAACCATCCTGATTGTAACCAAGCCATGCACATGCACATGCACCTGAGATTTCGCATCTGCTTGAATGTTTGTTTGTCTTCTCCCCTCTCTCTCCCACTGTCCCCTCTCCCTGTCTCCCCCTCCTTGTCTTTTAGATTGTAAGCCACAGGCAGGGACCATGTCTATTGTATGTTTCTGTACAGCACCAAGCTCATGACTGGTGCTATATAAATGTTTATAATAATAATAATAATAATAATAATGAAGGAAGGAAGGGGGGCTCAGCCTCAGCTCAGCTGCCTGTTTAATTTTTTTTTTTTTAAACTTACTTTATTAAAGTTTTATTCTCTCTCAGCTAGTGCTGGTTGGGTTTGGGTCCTGGACTCCCTGCTGGTGTGGGCTGGGGCTGGCTGGCTAACCGAGATCTCCAGTCCTCTAGCTCCTTGACGAGGCATCACTGCCTCCTCCTCAGGAGCTCAGGTTTCCACGCAGTGGCTGCTCTGATGGGTTGGGGTGGGGTGGGGTAGGGGGAAATGCAGCACAGGCGGTTGTAGGGCTTGACTGGCTTCTTCTCCCATCGTGGACTTCGACCTTGCTCTCTGCTGGGGTGGGTGGGTGGTGGCTTTACATCCAAGAGTGACAGTAACGTCACTGTGGGTGGGACAGGGGCCACTTTCCCCAGGGGGGTGCTCTCTTTTGCTCTCCTCGCCCGTCCCAAGTCAGTCTCTGTTTCTCAGGCTCCTTGCTTCACTACTGCAGGTGCACCTCGTGTGCGGGCTGCAGACACACAAGGGAGGAGGAAACGGTGGAGCATACGCAGTCACGCATGCACAGGTGACTTTGCTTTACCCCCCCTCCAGGCTGGCGTACGTTTCAGGGCCTCGGGCCAAGTGCCAGGGGGTGGGGCTTAGGCAGTGTCAGCCACTGTCAGAGACAACGCGGGGGGGGTAGGGGAATGAATATGGGGTGGCCGGGCCTAGGATGATCGGTGTCCACATTTATTTAAATAAATAAATAAATAAATCAGAATTAGCAAGTGGGACTGCTAAGCAGGCCCATAGGGCCCCCAGGCAGTGTGGGCCCCGGGACAAACGTCCCGGTTTGTCCAATGCTGGCTATGCCGCTGCATCTTCAGTTTTATTCTCTATTCCTTTGAATAACTCCTAATGTTCTGTTTGCCTTTTTGACTGCTGCTGCGGATTTCAGTGCATTCTCCGCAATCACCTCCAGATCCTTTTTCCTGAGTGGTAACTCTTAGCTTAGTACCCAGCATTGTGTACACATAGTTTGGATCATTTTTCCCTATGTGCATCACTTTGCACTTGTTCACATTAAATCTCAGTTGCTATTTAGATGCCCAGGAACCCAGTGTCAGAAGATCCTGTTACAGTTGCAATACAGATACCTGCATAATATCGGTACCACAAATAGGCATCCACATACTCATTTGGGCTTCGAAAAGCAAATAAACTGTGTGTGTGCGCGTGCACGCACCTGTGCATGCATGTGTGAGAGAAAGTGACTATATATTTTATAAGCAGGGCCCTGCGTATTCTACTTTTTCCCTCCCCAAATTCAGCAATAGGGTGGCCAGATATGAAAATTTCATTTATTTGTTTGTTTATTTATTTATTTATTTAAAGAATTTTTATACCACCCCTCCTGCTGCAGGCAGCTTGGGGTGGGATATACATATATAATATACATATACAAAACAATATAAAACATTCATTAAAACAATTCATAACAATAGGGAGGTGTTAAAAAATATAAACAAAACCCCACCTACTCTCTACTCCCCTCTCATCACCCATCTCCCTCACCAAAGACCTGGCGGAATAGCCAGGTCTTACATGATCTTCGAAAGGAAGGGAGATCCAGGGCCAACTGGACCTCTGCCGGGAGGGAGTTCCACAGTCTAGGTATGGCCACTGAGAATGCCCTCTCCATAGTTGCCTCCAGGAAACACGGGGGACTTCAAGAAAGGTGCCCTTGGTTGACCACAGGGGGCGATCCAGGACCCCGGGAGTGAGGCGGTCCTGCAGGTAGGTGGTGCCCAGGCCATCTAGGGCTTTATAGGTAAGCACCAAGACCTTGAATCGGGCCCAGAAGACTATAGGCAGCTAGTGCAGCAAATGGAACACAGGTGTAATGTGCTCATGGCGGCCTGTCCCCATAAAAAGACAGGCCGCTGCATTCTGCATTACCTGCAGCTTCCGGACCATCACCATGGGTGGCCCCATGTAGAGTGCATTACAATAGTCTAGTCCAATGCAGTCCTGCAACCTGTTTCTCATAAGTGTCCTCTAAAATCTTCATATCTGGTCATCCTATTCTGCAACCAGGGGACCCAAATTCTGTGAGCACAAAATCCAGATCCTGTAAACAGACTAAATTATGTAAATTATTAATTCCTGCAGATTATGCATATTTGGAATGCAAATTAATTTTCCAGCATGCCATTCCATTAATTTTGGACGTCTCAACAAATCTCACAAAATATCATGCACATATATGCATACATACACAAAATATCATACATAACCATATTATAGCTTATGTGGGTCAGCATTCGAGCTGAAATAGGTATCTAATTTGGCACCTAGGGTTAATACCCACATTAAGAACATTCCATAGTAAAAAAACCCTACAGTTTATAATAGTAGTCAAGGCTCCTGCAAATTCAATCATGCTATAAAAAGGCTTGGAAATTGCAGGTTAAGGCTCCTGCCTTACCTTGCGTTCCATGTAAGCAGTAAAGAAAAGATGTTGTACAATCTCACATATTGTGCTTGATTCCAACTTAGGCTTCATGCCCCCCACACTTTGCATTGGTCTTTCAGTCCCAATCCTCTTCCTCTGCAGGTTAGGGGCAACCCTGAAGCTGGAGAATGGAGGGGGTTAGCAACAGACCTGAGGGGAGTCCGGGGCTGGGAGAGCAGGGACTGCGGGTGGGAATTGAGGTGCAGCAGGAGACCTGGGGAGACATGTAGGACCATTGCAGCAGCATGAGCAGAGTGGCTGGGGAACTGAGTGTTGCAAAGTGCTCATGCTGTTGCAACAGCCAACTCTCCTGATGCCCTCAATTTGGGTTCCCTCCACCTCTGCTGATACCCCTCAGTCCACACGTGCAGCCCCATGGATCCCACAGCACTGAGCTACCCCAGCTCTACTGCTGCTCCTCAATCCTCCCCATCCACATCCCCTGCTCCCTCAGTTTTAGCCTTCCCTCCCCACCGCTGGCCCTCAGTCTCCACCTGCATCCCTTGCTCTCCTAGCCCTGGGGTTCCCCCACTGCTGCTACCATTCAATCCCCACCTGCAGCCCCTACGCTCCCAGCCCTGGACTCCCCCCACTTCTGCCTCTGCCCCTCAATCCCCACCCACAGCTATGACCTCCTCCCCATCTCTGCCACTGCCCCATAGTCCCCACCCACAGTCCCTGCTCCCCAGCCCTAAACTTACCTCAGCCCTGCTACTGTCTCTCAGTCCACACCTGCAGCCCATGCTTCCCCACCCGAGCTCTACTGCTGACCCTCAATCCCAATCCGCAGCCCCATTCTTCCAGTCCCGAGTTCCTCCCCAACTCAACTACTGCTCATCAATCCCCACCCACAGCCCTTCCAGCTCTCTGGCTGCACCTCAATCCCCACTCGCAGACCCTGCTTACCCTGCCCCTCAATCCCCACCTGCAGCCTCTGCTCTTGCAGCCCAAGGCTCCCTCCAGCTCTGCTGCTGACCCATCAACCCCCTCCATTCTCCAGCTTCAATGTTATCCCCAACCTGTAGAGGAAGAGGTTTGGGACTGAAAGACCAGTGCAAAGTGTGGGGGCATGGAGCCTACATTGGAATCAAACACAGCGTAGCCATAGGCCATTGCTTAAACAAACAACATAAATACAATAAATATACACAAGTACATAAAATGTCGCCTACCTAAGGCCCTAAAAATAAAATAGTAAATTAAATTTATTTAAAACTAAAAATAAATCCTAAGAACTGGCATGTACTTCTTATTCTAATATTACCACATGTAGCCAAGATGACCAAATAAATCAACCCATAGAGTCTCGTACAATAGACCTGCATGTAGAGTCGACAGCCATTAATTCTTTGAAAATCGAAGCCCCTCTAGAAGGAAAACCCCGCCTGTTTTTAACAGAGCCATATTTGTCTAACCCAGGACTTAACACAATAGGACAATGAAACTGGGCTGTCTGCTGTTCTGACGAGAAAGGAATAGAAACTGGATCTGCTATAGGAACCTGAGTTGCAGATGGACTTGCAGTTTGGATCCTTACGGGGGCCTGAGAAGCTGTCATCGCAAAAGAAGACATATTGGAACTACCCAAAGGAGGAGCCCATGGGGAAGAATAAGCCAACTTAGGTGAGGCCAAAACCACTTGTCTGATAAACCCACCAGACAAAACTGGGGCAGTTGAAATAGCAGAAACCTCACTTTGGGTTTTGAGTCTGCAAACATTTACAGTGTCTAATGGAATATCTAACTTCCCCCTGGATGACTGAGTCAGAGTGGGATTTAGTTCTCGAGAAGCTGACGAAATCAGCAAAGCCTGTGGCAACAATGGAGCAATTCCCCTTCTGGCATAAATGTTAGCCAAATAGACCCACCACGGGTGGAAAAAGGAAGCATTAAACAAAAGCCTTTCCACTGTCTGGCGAGCGGAAATAAATAACTATCCATAATTCCCTACTTCTAGTTGGCAAATAAAAAAAAGAATTATGTGGGAAGGCAGAAAGGTACTGCCCAAGATGGAAGAAATGTGATGGGCGATCCAAAATTTTGTATCCCATGGGGGAAATAATCCAAACGACAAAGGATGAACTGTGAAGGTCAAGGCTTCCCTTATAGGAGTAAGCTCCCAGTCCTCAATAGGTCTCAAATTTGAGGGCCTAGGATAAGCCAAACCATTCAAAGGTGTTGTTTGGCATATCCGGTCCACTGTCTGAGAGCCCAACCCAATCCCATTCCCCCTAAGGTCATTTACACAATCCCAGACCCTAGTCATCTGCTGCTGAATGGCCTGAAGTTTAATATCAATCCCCTCAGTTCGGGCCATAAGTGCTTCTACTTGATGGAGGAAACTACGGACCTGGCCCTGAACCCCCTGGGTTCCGGGGGAATTATTTCTCAAATTTGTAGCAGAATCCATAGAAGTATTAAGAGATCCCCCCCCTCCCTGTATATCCTCTATAGGGGGACTCCATCTCCCCTAACTGCTGAGGATAGCAAGGGCCATAATCCTCTTGGATTCCAGATACAGGGGCTCTAGAACTAACTAACAACCTAGAAATCAGGTCAAGAGATCCCCCTTTTCCTACATTGGCGCTGGTTAATGGCTTCAATACCCCCCAGGACTCCCCAACCTGGTCTAAAGATGGAGGCGAGGACTCAACAGAAGCAACGGTCAATCCCAAATCACCCGACCCAGCTATCCGTGATTTTGACAAAAGATTATCCCTTTCCAAGTCTTGGGTAACTGGAAACTGGGATTCCATTTCCTCTATTTGGCCTCGGAGAGAACAGATTCTGTCCTCTATAGAGGGAACCCAAGGACCTGAAACAGGCCGAGAAGACCCCCGGAATTTGGCGGCCATAGCTAGCCATCTCTCTCCTTGCTGCCTGACGGCCAGGGCACACGTTAACAATGAAGAATCTGGGGGTGTCGGTTTAGATAAAATAGATGGCTCGGGCCCATCCCGAGCAATTCCTGCTTCCGAACTCTCGAATCCCTGACTCAGGAAAGGGGATAGAGCACCTAAACAAGCAACCGAAGCCCATCCTGGATCAGAAACCTCCAAAGGGGGGGCACATCGAAGATGGTAAAAGACCACCCTGCTTAGACCCGGGGGGAACTGATGCCGAGGAAAAACAATCAGTAAGCTGAAGTTGTTTGGCCCGGGCCCTAGTCATTGCCCCCAACTTCTTGCCCTTCTTGGTCATTTTACAAACCTCAAAAGGAGTGGAGATGGTTTAGAGAACTCTTCAATCCCACCCCAACACACAAAACCAAACCACCCTCCACCAAACCAACAACCAAGTCAAAGTCCAGCACCCGGGCGGCATGATGCTTTTAAGTTCTCCCGGCGGCGTGACTCCACCCCTCTTACAGCTGTTTTCAATGCGGTGAGGCTTGGCTTGACAGGGACCCTCCAGGGATCAAACTCGGGTTCCCACAGACTCCCTCCCGGGCAAAACCAACATTCAGGCACGAGGAATCAAGGGAAAAGGTGAGAAGGGCTCAGCTGTGCTGCGTGGTGCGATGCTTTTAAGTTCTCCCGGTGGCATGGCTCCACCCCTCTCACAGCTGTTTTCAATGCGGTGAGGCTTGGCTTGACAGGGACCCTCCAGGGATCAAACTCAGGCTCCCACAGACTCCCTCCTGGGCAAAATCAACAGTCAGGCATGAGGGATCAAGGGAAAAGGCAAGAAGGGCTCCGTTTGCAATACAGAAAGTTCCTCCTGCTTACACATTAGGAACATTGAGCAGCGTAACAGTAACATTTCTGATTTTAAAAGACTTATTATGTACTGAAATATGACTGCCTCTGGGGTGTAGGAAGCAATAAAACAGGGAAAGCTGGCAGCACCGCTCTCCCCAAACATAAAAATGCAGACTGCACAGCAGCAAATCAAGCACCATAAAAGCCACATGGCAAGGCAAAGCTGCCCCCCAAGCCCCCTAAGAATGCAGAGTGAACAGGAGTAAACCAACCCACACACATGCACTCCTGCCCCCTCCTCCCTCTCTCTCTCTCTCTCTCTCTCTCTCACACACACACACCCTCTTCTCCCCTGTACACACACACACACTTCCCCTCACTCACCCCCCCAACTAGACACACAGACACAGACACAGACACATTCCCCTCCAAACTCCCCACTCCCACTCACTGAGACATCCCCAACCAGACACACACACTCCCCCTACCAAACACACACACTCCACTTGCTCCCGCTGTCACCAATACCTGTGCTCTGTCAGTGCCAGTCTTAGACCGCGTAGGGCTAGCCATAGAAATTGTGGGCCCAGGGTGAAGACGAAATGCAGGGCCCCTCACTTTCCAACAGCCCCACCCACTTCCATTTGATGATTGGTGGAGGAGGGGGAAAGGTGTGGGGGTTTGGGGGGAGGTTGACTGGGTGGCCCTTACTTCAGATGCTGCTGGACCTGGGTCTTCTGTGAGGGCTGGTAGTCAGAGCAAGGCAGACTTAGGTTGATAGGCAGAAGGGGGGGGGAGCAGATCTGGTGGGTCTCTCCTTGGCTTGGGTGGCGGCTCTCTCCTCCCTTCCAGGAGCCATGATGGAGGGCAGAGGTGAGGGGGCAGCTATGGGGAGAGGGAGTCAGGGCACAGGGTGGGAGAGGGAGCAACCCCCCCCCTCTCTCACACACATACACACATTCAGTCACTCTCTCTTTCTTACAACCACTCAATCTCTCTCACACATTCTCTCTCTCATTCTCACACAGACACACACTCACTCATTCTCACACACATTCATTCTCTCTCTCTCTCTCTCTCACTTTCTTACACACACACACTCATTCTTTCTCACACACTCCCCACTGACTCATTCTTTCTCATTCTCACATACACTGTCTCTCTCATTCTTTCACACACACTCCACACATATGCACACTGCACACACAGGGTCTCACGCAGGGACAGCGGTGGTGTGGCAACAGCTTCAGGTGGAAGGAGGCAGTATTGCCTCCCCCTGGCTGCTGCCAAGGGGCCCCACTCAGGAGGGGGCAGCAGTGACAGCTTCAGATGGAGGGGGGGCTCCCCTCCCCCCATTACTGCTGCCAAGGGGCCAGATCAGGAAGGAGCAGTAGGAGGAAGCAGCAGCAGTGACAGTGTTCCCCCTCCTGACTGCTGCCGAGGGTGCTCAGCCAGTCTGGTGCTAGCAGAGCCTCTGCGGCTGCACACCTACCTGTTGTTCCAGTTGCCCACTGCCACCACTTTCAAAGCCCCCATGCTGCTGGCCCACTCCTGTGTACATGCTGAAGCATCTCCACGTTTTCTCTGTGGCATGCTGGGCCTATACTTCCCAGCATGCCATGGTAGGAGAGAGGGCAGTGACATACTGGGACTACACTTCCCAGAATGCTATAGTGAGAAACATGGTGGCACCCCAGCATGCACACAGGAACAGGTCAGTGGCACATAGGCATTGATAGTGGCAGTGGGCAGGGAGCAGCAAGCAACCAGACCAACAGGCAGGTGAGCACCGATGAACCAGGTAAGTGGGCAGGTAGGCAAGCAAGCGCGGGAGAGGTGGCATTAGCTCCCCCCCCCCCCCCGGCAGCAGCGGGCTGGGGCAGTTATTTACTACAATTTTAGTCTATGGGAGACTGTGCATGCGTTGCATAAGTTTTAGCTTTGCATGCCTTTCATTCACTAAAATGGAACTTTAAAATCTTTATAACTTTAAAAGTACTATTTAACGTTAAAAGCACTGTTTAAGTACTATCTAATTTCAAAAGCACTTAAAAAAATAAGCTAAGGCATCCCTGCCGGCAGGCTTGAATTTTCTAAAAGCTTGTCAGTTTCAAAGATGTAACCTTAAAACTCCCAAAGGCTTTCAGGTCCAGACAGTTGGAAACTGATCAAAAACTGCTCCTCAGCCTGCAATTTCTAAATGGCTGTATCTTACCCATTTTCATTGGATTTGCCTGAATTTTTTACATTTTCAATTGCTCACACAAGAGACCCTCTATGCAAAATGTTACAATCAGCTTGATTTTATAAGCAATAGATTGTTCATGTGTTATAATGGAAAGTGCTACATGTCTTAACTAGCATGCCTGGATAATAAGAAGTGCCATACTGGATCAGATCAATGGTCCATCAAGCCCAACACCAGTCTCCAATAGTGGCCAATCTTGGTTGCTTGGGAGAAGTACTCAACAGGTCATAATGGGGCTAGCCACTCTCTGTTGTTCACTCCCAGCTCCCTAAAGTAAGAGGTTATGTTACCCAAATCTTCTTAGTTAATAGCTGTATATGGACCTAGCCTCCAAGATCTTATCCAATCCTTTTTTAAGCCCAGCTATCATACTGGCCTTGATCAGTATGGAACTCTGGAAAGAAGTTCTACAACTTAATTGTGTGTTGAGTGAAAAAATACATTCTTTCATTTGTTTTAAATCTGCTGCCAGTTAGTTTATAGAGTTTCCCCTAGCTTCTAGTACTGGGGAAATAACTTGTTCCACACCACTCAAGATTTTATAAACTTCTATTCATATATCCCCTCTCAGTCATCTCCTCTTCAAGCTCAAGAGCTAACCTATCAAGCCTCTCCTCATATGGAAACCATTCCATACCCTTGATCATTTTTATTGCCCTTCTCTGCTTCTACTATACTTTTTTTTAGATGAGGCAACCAGAGCTGCACACGGTATTCATGGTATAGTTGCACCATAGATTATTTTGACATTTATATTTTCAGTTTTATTCTCTGTCCCTTTCCAAATAGTTCCTAACATTCTGTTTGCTTTTTTGACCGCTGCCACACATTGAGCTGAAGATTTCAAATGATTGTCCACAAAGGGTGCTTTTAGACAGCCAGCGCCCAGGCCTCTGCATGTCCTGTCCTGTGCAAAGGTGGGCTGCCATACGTGCAGGTGGAGCAGAGACAGAGCAGGCACTGCCTTCTCTGCTCCAGCCCCACTTGCAGTGCTCTGGTACATCCCGGAGCACTGCCAGAGGAGTGGACTGCCCAAACCTGGGGCACCGGTAGGAGGCGGAGCTGCTATCTGCTTGGGGGTTGTCCTAGGCAACTCTATGGAGATGTGGGCAGCAGCCTAGAGCTTCGGGCGATCCACTCACAGCTCTCTGGTATGGGAGAGAGGGGTGTCACATGAGAAGACTGCAGGCTGTGGTGGCAGCTGCCGGGTCTGTATAAATCTCATGCAGACAGGGCTGGATGCACGGGATGCAGTGCTGGCCACCTTCAGGTCAGGTCCAGGGGTGGTCTGTCTAAAAACAACCAATGACTCCAAGATCTTTTTCCTGAGTGGTAAACCCTAATAGAACCCAGCATTGTGTACTGGGTACACAATATGTACATTTTGTGTTGTACATATGTACAGTTTTCTGTGCTCTGTGAGGGACATGGGGTTGTCTATGTCAGGGAAATTATGGACACATGTTTCCCTATGAGCCTTGCTTTGATTTGTCAACACTAAATTCCATCTGTCATTTAGTTGCCCAGTCACCCAGTCTCCCAAGAGCCTCCTGCAATTCCTCAAAGTCTGCTCCAGTTTTAACTATCTTGAATAATCTGATCCCTTTATTTTCAATTTGATCCCAAATTTGATATTCTTTATTCCCTTTTCCAGATCATGAATATATTAAACAACATTAGTTGCAGTACAGTGCACTGTGGCACTCCACTGTTTACTTCTCTCCATTGTGAAAACTCACAATTTAGTCCTACTCTTTCTTTCCTATCCTTTAATCAGTTACCAATCCATGATAGGACACTGCCTCTTGCCAGAACTCATCACAGGGAGCTACCTCCTTGAGCACTCCAGAGCATGTTTGCGGCATGAGCAAAGTAATGTTCTACAGTCTGTCTTGACCTCAAGGAGAGGTGCAGGTGCTGATGAGAGGTCTGTAAGTAACAGAAGGAGTCAGCTGTCAGTATCAACTATTTTCCATCCCCAATCCACAGGCAGAAATGATGTGTTACCATGCCAAATCTGAACCTGGTAAAAAAAACCCAAAGGTTATGATACTTGGTTGCAGCTGATATGGGTGGAAGTGACTGAGGTTGCACTGATATTGTATTTTTTGCCACTTTCTCACAGAAACGCATGTAGCAAAGACCATTGAGGGTATCTGAAGGCTTGCCACCACACACAGCAATGATAATTGGGGGATGATAATAACACAGCAATGATAATTTCCCCAGCAGTTATAATGTCTTGCATGATAGATGTAGAGTTGTTGAATACTTCAGCATGTTGGAGGATTGATTAATCTTTCATAATCTTCTTCAGACCTTTACCTTTGCCAAATAACTGGGAGGTAGTGTCACATCCTAGAAGGGCATGGATGAAGAGCAAGTTGCAACATAGGTCCAAACCCAATGCTGACTTTATTGCTTGTATATTCCAAGTTTTGCTTTTGCTTGTACCCTGCTTTTGTTCTGACTGGAATAGCACTTGTCTACTCTGCAAGTGCACATGAAAAGAAAGTAGTAGCAGTATATCAGCGTCATCTGCAACTACAACTACATCTCTTTGTGAAGCAGCATCAACTGCTGTCTGTGCAATGAGGAGGTCAGCATCCCCCTTTGCATGTCTTGTCTGACATCCAGTTTGTTCCAGTCTGTCACTGAGCATGTGTAAAAATGTTGCTTGTTAATCTTGTTTGCTAAGAATTCATCCTTCATTGTCAGCATCATGTTTGAGTTGCATTTAACGACCCGTGTCCTTGAATCTGTACATCTCCTCATATGAGTTGCATCCTTTATCAAGGGACCATCTGAGTATCTATCAAACACAATTATGGATTTCCCGTACTTGTGCAGAACATAGCTGCTGCAGATGTTTGGAAATGGTATGCCAAAAGACTAGGGTAGTTGATGTAACAGGGAACCACTATCTAGCTAGCATATAAATTGGATCTGCGGCTGTGTGACTATATTCCACCTCTACCCACATAGTATTTGCCAGGACTGCCTTATTTGCTTGTCTTGGAAGAAGTGCTGTGTCAAACAGTGAGGCTGGGTAGTTGCATAGCTCATACTTAAATAGTTCCTCTGTTACTAAGCCCTTTACTGTGGCGATGATGGTCAAATGCTGAAACAGCAGTTGGGGGTCAATCTGGACTATTTCATGGTGTAATTTTATTTTGTTCTTAATTCACATGGTAACAACCTGTTTTTTATGCTTAAATGAGTATTCCTTTGAGTATTGCTTTTTCCCTGCATGGGCTGAAGTATCTGAACACCAACTTCTACAGCAGTGTCCACATAGACTGATTCATTGACCGAGTGGTTACTCCTGATGCGATGCTGTGTAAGGACTTATCACTACCGAAGGGGTTCATGTCAACTAGGAACCTCAGTATTTTTTCAGTATCAAGGGAGTCCCTCATTTGACTTGCATATGAAGCTTCTTTGTGTTGTTCACTTGTGTGATACATGACACCAGTGAACTCTTGCATGACACTGTTCACTTCAGTGCATGCTACCATTGACTGAACCCACACATACTGCTGTAGGTCTGTCATTCCTCTTCCCCTAGTCAGTCCTCCTTTTGACTTGATGCTCCTTATCAGTGCCTGTTCAATGACGAGATCAGCTGAGAGATCAGCCCAGAAACGATTACTGCGATGCACAACATGTAGATCTTGTTGGAACATGCTATGGACATGAGGATGACTGGTTTCAAGACCTTCCATTTCCTGCAGATGTCTTGGTGTACAAGTTGTGACTAGCTGCTGCAAAGTATTGAAGCATTTCTCTCAAAGAAAACCTGTTCTCCCTGCTCTGAGGTACTTTTTCAAGATGTCTACCATCTTCATGTACTGAACCCATAGAGAGGCAGTCCTACTTGCTATCTTCTTTTCTTTTGCCTGTTCTGTTTTGCTGTTTAATTCCAGTAAGTTGTTACATGACTCATCATCCATGCTTGTGACTGACACAACCTTTTATACACCTGTTCAGTGCTTGCAATGAGGTTGCTGCTCTCTTTCATGACAGCATTTGCATCATATGCAGCTGATGCTGCATTCATTCCTTCACTTGTCTGGGCACTATCTTGTGTTTGGAAATCTTTTTCAACAGAGTGAAGTGGCATGGGTAGTTTCAAAGCCTCAGCGATCAGGAGAATGTTTAGGGCAGCATCAACGAGGTTGTGTCCTCTTCTCGCTTTTGTCAATGCCTTGCCACTAAGCATACGCCCTAGTATAACCAGCATATATCACCTCCAAAGTTTCTTTTAAACCACAACTGTCCACGAGGTGACCTATGCACCCCAGAAAGCTCATCTCTGTGTACACACCACCAAGCATTAGAACCACTTGTTGTAGACTACGTTTTTTTTGGTGAATTGGTTATAATGGTAAAAGCCTTCCACCACAATGGTTGATCAAATGTGACAATTGGTGTGGCATTGTTCTGCTTCACTTGGTCAGAAAGAAAAGTGAGAGCTGAGCTGAGAACTGTCATATTGGTGGGATCCATGTCTACCATAGGCAAAAAAATAACTGATGATTTGCCAGGGTGGTGACCTCTGTGCACCATCTGCATGAATCCAGACCATTCTGGCCTTGGATATTGTACAAATTGTAAAACTTTCCATAGAACATCCAGCAGGATTTTCTTGGAATCTACTGCAGATTTCATATATTGCTGCTGTTTGTATGCCACTGGTTGAAATGCTTTGGGTAGAATATAATGATGAATCTTAATTCCCCCTGCATCAATTATTTCCCCTGTTGGTATAGCATTCTTGAGGACTACTCTGGATTTCTGATGTCCTGGAGTTACTGTGGCAATCATGCCCATGCCATGGAAAATGCCATGTCCATCAAGCATGTTGATGTTATGGCTGACATTGTTGGCCACATATTTTACAAATTGATCCAAGTCTATCCTCATGTCCAGGGAAGAAGTGCTTGTTGCACTTTTCTCATATTTCAACACTTCACTGTATGGGGAATGGAAGCTGTGCTGGTGTAGTGAATCAATGAGAGATCTTGAGCCAAAATGGTATTTGCACTGCCAGGCCTATTTGGAGAGGGACTTCAATAACTTGTCTAGTTGCTTGTACAATTGCATGGCCTATTGAAGCCACCTTCTTGCCTTTTTCGTGTCCTACAAGTAGTTGTAAGGACACTTTCAGACTCTCTGGTAAAACTGTATTACTTTTTCTACAGATGCCATTTCTTCAGTCACTGGATAAGAGTCATCAGATGTTTTAAGTGCCTTCACATCATTCCTAATTAGTTTTGCTGCTGTGGAAATAATTATCATTTTCTCCACATCAACACTTTTTTCTTTGGGCTCACTGTAGTGTTCTTGAAGGATGATGGAAGCAGTGGTTCTGAATGTTGCAAAATTTATTCTACCTCCCAAATTTTTTAATACTATCTTATCACCAAAGTGGTCTTGAACTTTCTGCTTCATGTACTGTTCTGTATATGGTTGCTCATATATGGGTCCTCCATTTCTTTCACTAAATTTATTTTGGTTATTTGTTCTCCATCACACCGAGGAATTAAGGTATTTCAAGGTATTTCATCACACCAAGGAAAATACTTCTCCTGTCTGCCTGTTCTGGCTGGCCCCCTGGTAATTGCAACTTTTCAGCTGGGACTTCATCATCGGTCCTGAACCAATGTGGAATCATTTTCCCAGTCCTGAAGTTAACACTACATCGTTGGTTAACAATCAGCAGCCGGTAGATCTTCGGCAAAAGCCAGTCAACCCGTTACTTCCTGACTCCAGAGACATTAGGGCCATTGCTGGTGGGGGTTGTCAGTGCCTCCCTTAGGGAGGCCAGGGTGTCAAGTCACCTCAAAGAGGCGGTGGTGAGACCCCTGATCAAGAAACCATCTCTTGACATTGACTCCCCAGCCAGCTATTGACCAGTCTCTAACCTTCCCTTTTTAGGTGGCTTGGCAGCTTCAGGGGCATCTAGATCAGATCAGTTTTCTTAATCCCTTGCAGACTGGTTTTTGCCCTGGGTTTGGCACAGAGACTGCACTTGTGGCTTTGGTTGATGACCTGCGCTGTGAATTAGACCGGGGCATATCTTTTATTTTGATTCTATTAGATCTGTCGGCTGCATTTGATACTGTTGGTGGCTTGGCTGCGGGACCGGGCTGGGGTGGGTGAAATTGTTCTTGAAAGGTTTTGTTCGTTCCTGGCCGGAATTGCTCAGCGTGTGGTTCTCAGGGAATGTACTTCATCTCTCCAGGACCTCACATGTGGAGTCCTGCAGGGTTCTATTCTGTCCCCCCCTCGTGTTCAACCTTTGGGCAAGGTCGTGAGAGGGTTCAGCGTGTGTTGTCATCAGTACACTGATGACACACAGCTCTACCTCTCTTTTTCTGCAGACCCAGGCCCAGAAGACTTGGTGCTCACCCAGTGCTTGGCAGATGTGGAGGACTGGATGAGGGTTAGCTGTCTAAAGTTGAATCCCGACAAGATGGAGGTGATGTTGGTGGGTAGGGCTGGGGTGGTGGTGACCCCCATCATCAATGGGGTCTGCCCCCCTATGATCACACAGTTCCATAGTCTGGGAGTGCTCCTTGACTCTCAGCTCTGCCTGGATCTCCAGTTGGAGGCTGTGGTGAGGGGAGCATTTTGCCAATTACATCTGGTACGATGGCTGCGGCTGTATGTTTTGGACTTGGCCACCATCATCCATGCCTTTATCACCTCTAGACTAGACTACCATAACACACTCTATGTGGGACTGCCCTTGGGGATGGTCCGGAGGTTGCATCTGGTGCAGAATGCAGCGGCCCGTTGTGGCAGGGAGCAGGCCTGTGGGGCTGCTGCCCCTTTAAGAAGGGGACTGCGTGGGCCAGCCAGAGAGCTGAACACACATGTAGGGGCCTGGGAGAGCCAGACCATAGCTATGATCAACCTGGGGGGCGGGGGGAGAGAACAGGTTGATAACTTCAGGGACAGAGTGGGCAGGACACTGGCCCTTTAAGGCTGAGGAGAAGAAACCTGGCCACACCCACTCTGCTGGGATATAAGGAGAGCAAGGGCGTGAGGAGGGGAGTCTCTGTCAGGAGCCAAAGGAGCAACATCTCCCTGAAGAAGCTTGCCTGCTCTATGCTATCCAAGGTGCTGAAGGCTGGAGAACCAGAAGGACCCAGGCAAGTGGGGGAGGCTGTGCCCAGGAGGGAGCCTCCTGCCTGGGGAAGACTTGGCCACAACTTGGGGGTTTAAGGTCTGGCTGAATGGACCTTTTGGGATTGAAATTGGGGTGCTCCAGAGCTTGAGAGAGACTGACCTTGGCCTGCAGGATGAAGGCGGACAAGCCGGCAGCCCCAGGTATTGTGTACACAGGACTGTACGAATAAAGACTGTGAACTGGATACCCTCTGGACTGTGTGTGGTGTCCTAGAAGAGGGTACCCCCCCTGTCTCAGGGGGGTTTTCAGCTGAGACTCGGGCTGAAACGGTGTGGCAGGTGGTGAGCTCATTCCCCAGAGTGTGACCCCAGTGCCCTGTGTGGCCCTGGGAAGACCCCCTGCTACAGCACATGGTAGAAAATGCAGGCATAGCGCCACCCACTGGTGCATACAGGAACTGCACCCAACCTTGGCAGCCCTTTTGTGAAAGGCACCATTTGGCTGTGGATTTTGGTTGGTGAGCAGCATTGGTGTGAGCTCCCTAGTGGAAGGTGAGCCCTGGTGCCTAAAGTAGACATCTGGTCACATTGGAGGGACGGTGCCCAGTCAGGGAGCAGATGCTGGGAGAGAGCAGCGGAGCTTTGCATCTGGACAAGGAGTAAGGAGTGCGCTGGGAGTAGCTCAGTGAGGACGGGCCTTGAGTAGACTAGAGTCAGGAAGTTTGGCCAATCCATGCAAGGGATGTGGATTCCAAGTGGTATGGCGGCAGGAGGCACAGGCTGGAGCCGAAGGCATACCCCAACTACCCTCAGCTTGTGGAACTTTGTAGAACTAGAGCTGAGATGGCGTGGCCAAGGATGGTGCCAAGCAGGTTCTGGGGACACAAGGAGGGAAGTACCATGCGGGCCTGTTATAATTGTGGCCAGCTGGGACATTGCTGGAGGGCCTTCTGGATGGAAGGGAAAGGCCTCTAGAACTTGGGGATGTCAGAGCTGGAGACAGGCCAAGAGAGCCAGAGTTGGGCAATGCTTGCTTGGTGACTCATGGGGCCAGGTATGGAGGGATTGTACTCAGAGAAGGAATCTCCATGGATTACCCCAAAGGGCTAAGTGGAAGCCCCGAACTGAATCCTGGGAAAGGAGGGACCACATTTACTGCTGGAATTTTGGGGTTCAGGAATATATAGAGAAGGTATGCCCCTATGGGCCAAATCCTCAGAGGGTGTGAAGGGACAGCCCTAAGAGGGAATGAAGGTGTTGGGTCTGTTGGAAACTGTGCCATGTGAAGAGAACATGCCCCAGTAAGACCCAGAGAAAGGATGAGTGCCCAGAGAAAGCTACCTGGAGGAAAAAGGGAGAACTGAGGGAGCAAGGGACTCAGACCGGCCTTGCAGGAGAAATGCTTGACTGGGTGCATGGCAATATGAAAGAAGTAGTACAGCGGAATGAGGTCCTAGAGAAGGAGCAGGAGACCTGGAAAGTAGGCAGAGCAGTTTTGAGGCCTGAGAGTCAAGAGACTGGAATGATGACTCCTGTCTCGGGAGCAACAATAGATAGGATGCTGGGTCATAGACTCACCCTAGTAGAGGAGAATAAAGTCCTCAGAGAGGAGGTAGAGGAATTAAAAAAAATACTGCAAGAGCAGGAGGCTTCCTCTTCTGAGGAAGACTATGGGGAAGTGATAGCTGCCTTTGGGGGGAAAAGAGTACCCCAAGGAGATAGATTCCTCATATCCACCTGGGGGGTTAAGTCCAGGAGTAGTTTATGTAGACATAACCACTGAGGTAGAAAATGTGAGATGCTGCCTAGAAGAAGGAGCAGCAGTAAGCCCTGGGAGAAAGTAGGTACAGATGCTACAAGAAGGTAGCTGTTAACCTGCCAGGATAGTCTGGCTTTAAGGGTCCCAGGGTGGAATAGTTGTAAGTCATGGGTGGGCTGCTATCCCAACCCCCCAAAAAGGGGAAAAGAGGCCTCAGGACCTGAAGGGCACCTAGTGACCTAAGAATGAGTGGGTACAGGGGGGCGATAGAGCTGGTACCCCACTGGTGCCTAAGAGGTAGAAGTACAGGGGCGATTGAGACGGTACTTCATGTGCCTAAGGGGAGCATGGGGTAGACGACTGAGCTGGCCACCAGGCACAAACCTCTGCCTTAGGAGGTAACCCAGCAGGGTGTAGACGATTGAGTTGCCTGGGACTGTGATCCAAGGTAAACCCAGCAGGGTGTACATGATTGAGCTGGCTGGGGAAAAACTGGATATGGTGACTATGGGTGGTAAGGTAGGCAACGGAGTCAACCACCAAAGACTATGAGAGCCCTGGGAGGGACTGTAGTATACTTATAGTACATGACCACAACAGTTAGCTTTGAGGATCCCAGGGCTGGGAGGTCCGGAAGGAATGGGTGGGCCGGCTTCTCACCCCAGAAGGGATCTCATATATGTGATGTGGAAAATCCTGAAAAGGTTGGTGGAGAAATGTAAGGGGCTGTGGAAATCCCCTAGAGTCTGTAAGTTGGGTGGAGAAATGCTCTCCAACAGGAAGAAGTAAATTCCCTGCAGCATGTTGGGTGGAGGTGGCTCCCCAACTGTTAGACCTGGTGGAATGGGACCGACTACAAGGGGTGAAGTGCAGGTCAGGAGGGTGTTAAAGCCTGTTTTGGGGTGCTAGACCCTAGTATAAAAAAGCTGCACCCTCCTAGATGCTGAAGCCAGTCTTCTCTGAGAGAAGCCTGTCTCCTTGAAGGGGGAGGGGTGTAGCAGGGAGCAGGCCCTGTCCATCGTCACCAGGCTGCTGTCCCTTTAAGAAGGGGACTGCGTGGGTCAGCCAGAGGGCTGGACACATACGCAGGGGCCTGGGAGAGCCAGCCCATAGCTATGATCAACCTGGAGGGGGTGGGGGGGAGAACAGGTTGATAATTCCAAGGACAGAGTGGGCAGGACACTGGCCCTTTAAGGCTGAGGAGAAGAAGCCTGGCCATGCCCACTCTGTTTAGATATAAGGAGAGCAAGGCAGAGAGGAGGGGAGTCTCTGCCAGGGAGCCCAAGGAGCAATATCTCCCTGAAGAAGCCTGCCTGCTCTAAGCTATCCAAGGTGCTGAAGGCTGGAGAACCAGAGGGATCCAGGCAAGTAGGGGAGGCTGTGCCCAGGAGGGAGGCTTGTCCAGAGCCTGGGGGTTTAAGGCCTGGCTGGATGGACTTTAAGGACTGATATTGGGGAGCTCCAGAGCTTGAGAGAGACTGACCTGGGCCTGCAGGGTGAAGGCGCATGAGCTGGCAGCCCCAGGTATTGTGTACACGGGACTGTACGAATAAACACTAAACTGGATACCCTCTGGACTGTGTGTGGTGTCCTAGACGAAGTCCCCCGGGTTGCCTGGGTGGCGACAATGGGGAGGGCGTTCTCGGTGGCTGCTCCAAGGCTGTGGAACTCCCTCCTGACGGAGGCCCACCTGACCCCAGACCTCCCCTCTTTCTGTAGACAGTGTAAGATCTGGCTGTTCCGCTGGGCCTTTGGAGAGGGAGACGGGTGGGGTGGGGGAATTCTGCCTTTTTAGTTTTTTATCATTTTAAATGTGTTTAAAGATATTTTANGCACTGGCTGCCTATTATCTTCCGGGCCCAATTCAAGGTGCTGGTAATGACCTATAAAGCCCTAAATGGCCTGGGCCCGACTTACCTGCAGGACTGCCTCAGGCCCCAGATTGCATTGTGGCCCCTGCAGTCAGCTGGGGGTGCCTGACTCGAAGTCCCCCGGGTTGCCTGGGTGGCGACAATGGGGAGGGCGTTCTCGGTGGCTGCTCCAAGGCTGTGGAACTCCCTCCTGACGGAGGCCCACCTGACCCCAGACCTCCCCTCTTTCTGTAGACAGTGTAAGATCTGGCTGTTCCGCTGGGCCTTTGGAGAGGGAGACGGGTGGGGTGGGGGAATTCTGCCTTTTTAGTTTTTTATCATTTTAAATGTGTTTAAAGATATTTTATGTGTGTTCTTTTGTTTATGTATTTTGTAAGCCGTACCAAGCTGCTCTGTGAGCAGGAGGGGGCGGGGTAGAAAAATAGTTAAATAAATAAATAAAATGTCCCAAGTACTCTAATGATGGTTCTTGGGACTGGACTGACAGCCCCCTGGGAGTTGAATGATGTCCCTAGTACTCTAATGATGGTTCTAGGGACTGAACTGACAACTCCCTGGAAATTGAATGATGTCCCTAATGGTTCTAGGGACTGGAATGACGGCTTCCAGATGCAGTGGAATGACAGCCGCCTGTGAGTGGAATGACAGTCCCAGAACCTTGATGATGGTTCTTGGGACTAGAATGACAGCTTCAGGTACAGTGGAATGACAGCCCCCTGAGAGTTGAATGACGGCCCCATATTTTTAGTTATGGTTCTAGGGACTGGAATGACAGCTTCAGGTACAGTGGAATATAGGATATACTCCCATGGGAGTTCAATGATGTCCCTAGTACTTTAATGATGGTTCTAGGGATTGGAATGACAGCTTCAGGTACAGTGCCTGCTGACATGACAAGCTGACAAAGCTGAGGTTAGTTGACCCGCTTGTTATCCAGAGAAGATGTCTTTGAAGGGAAGATTATTTTTGTAATTGTTTTAGAGCAGGTGGCACAGGGCTCTGTTGTGCTACAGTGTCTGCTTGGAAGGAGGGGCCATCTCTTCTCTACCATGACCATGTAGTGCTCACAACCACTTGTCAAGCTAAGAGAGACATGCTTGAGAGGTGTGGGGAAGAGTTCTTTTGGGCTCTGCAGGAAGGAGAAGCTGATAGGAGTGTAGCAAGGAGTAGGGGTGTCCTGAGGGATTGCAAGGCTCTGTGCAAAACTGCAGGTTGGTGTCCCCAAAATACCTTGCCGGGGTTCCTCCTAGAATCAGGATCACTGCAAATCAGTGCACCCAGATAGCCTGGCTTATTTGTTCATTTCATTTACATTTATATCCTGTCCATCCCACAAAAAGTAGGCTTAGGGTGGGCCCTCCTGTCCCCAGCTTCATTGTTGCCCCCAACCTGCAATGAAGAAGAGGATTGGGGCTGAAAGACAAAGGCAAAGTGTGGATGCGTGGAGCCTAAGTTGTAAGTGAGCACAATATGTGAGACTGTACAATGTTTTTACTGCTAACATGGCACGGAAATTAAGGCAGAAGCTTTAACTTGCAATTTCCATGCTTTTTAGTGCATGATTGAATTTGCAAGAGCCTTAACTCTTCTTGTAAACTGGAGGTTTTTAGACTATGGTGTGTGTGTATCTATATCTATATCTATATCTATATCTATATCTATATCTATATAGATATAGATATAGATATAGATTGTATGGATACCGATACCAAAATCAAAAACAAAAACAAAATCTTCATTTGAAATCCGTACCAATACCGATAATGACAACGATAACGAAAAATGACATCGTTATTTACAAAAATGAAAACAACACATTTTAATAATGAAAACGATTACGAAAAACAACATGGTGCCCTGGTACACACCCCTATCTCCTTCACTGTCCCTTATCACAGCAACTTTTTCTTCTCTTTTTTTTTTTCTTTTTTCTTCCACAAGTTCTCTCAGGCTTACTCCCAAAATCTCCTCGGTCTCTTCTCTCTGTGTGATTTCAGACATTAGGTTTTCGGCATTCACCACAGTCAAATGCAGGGGGTGGTGAAAGAGACGTGCACGTCTGTTGGCCCGCAACCAGATGTTCACCACAGTCAAACGCGACCCGGGGTGACCTTAACCATGCTTCGTGAGGTTGGGGCGGGAGGAGGTCCAGAAGTGTGGTGAATGGTCACCACGGCAGGGGTGAATGAAAAGTAACTTCTGAATGGAAACCCCTGGCCGCGGTGGAAGGAAATTACCACGGGCTGTGGTGACGGCATGCAGCGTCGCTGCTAGGCAACCAACAAGGAGTGGAACACGGAGGGAGATTTAAAGAGCAGGCAGCAGTAGGAGAACGTGTGCTCGCTACCACCCCTGACCACACCCCTGTGCCGCATATATATATGCCTCCACACTCACACACTCACCCCGGGGCCATTGGGTGCGCACCGATGTCCGCACAGCCTATGTTGGAAGGGCTAGCGGCCCGGGAGCTCATCCCCCTGCATGGGGGGGTCTGCCGGTGCTGGTGGCGAAGGGGTGGGGGTACACTGGGGTGCCCCCGGTAGCAGCTGTGGTGCCGCATTGGGGGTACCCTGTCCTTCCCCCCCC
>QEPC01010139.1:824766-838159 GCA_003113815.1 Sphenodon punctatus | reverse complement strand
CCCCCCCCCAGACTGGGCCCCACACACCCCTTGCTTCTGCTCCTTCTCCCACGCCATTTATCCTTGCGCTCCTGAGCTGTATGCCTCTCTGCTGGGTCGTTGCTGCTTGTGCCCACAATAAATACCTGTTGTGCTTCACTGTGCCTTGTGTTGTCTCCTTGGGCTGCTGGGTCCCCCTTCCCCTTGCCTGCTGGGATCCTGCCCCCTCCCCCTTCTGATGGGCTGGCCATGCCGGCCCCTCGCCACCCCCCACCTCCTGTGCTTCCGACTGGCTGTGGGGTTGCCTGTCCCCCCCTCGGTGTGTGCCTCCCTCTGTCCCCCTGTCCGACTCCCCTGTGTTGTGTGGGTGTGCTGCTTCGTGTGTGTGTGTGTGCTTCTCATTTTGACGTGCACGCGTCTTCCATGCAGCTGCTGTTTGTGAGTGCTGAAGCTCCCTCCACCCCCTCCCTTTGTGTTTCCCTTCCCTGGGCGGTGGCCTCCGCTGTCTTTGGCTTCATTTGCCCTCCGGCCACCATGTTTGTGTCCACGCAACCCCAGTGCCTTGTGGGTCTCCCACCATGGTTCTCGCCACCATGTCATGTTTGTAGGGTTCCCCCAGCCTGGGTTCACTCTGGTTGACCCCGGGCGGTGGTGCCACCCCTGTCATGTCTGTTGGGGCTGTGCGGCTCACCACGGCCTGCAGTGATGCAATTGACACCGGGGTGGGATTCACTGTGGGGAATCGCACCGTGTCACATTTGAAATCACCCTCTGTCTCCTCAGACCCCTATGGCTCCTCCTTAGGGACAAAAAGCATTCCCTTGCAGGGATCTACTAGAAATATTATTCTACTAACATGTATGTACACAGAACTCTGCTTCTATGGGACCAGTTTCACTTGAACTGTATGTAGAATTGAAGGAAGTGTGAGAAAGTTTAATTTATGTTCATATATGATTCTGCTATCTGCAGTGGATTTAAAGCTATGATGAAAAAACTCAATTAAAAGACCATTGAGCGACCACTTTTCACATTGTTTCTACGTATTTCTATAGTGGACCATTCAAGATAGCATCTTAGGTACAGGTACAATCAATAAGTGTTTGTTTACCTTTTAATTTGACATATTCTTTAAGTGAATCAGACCAACAGAGGTTCAGTTATGTGCATTTTTCTAAGTTCATGTCACTTAGAGTAAAAATCAGCAATGGTAGCCTTCCCCCATTTTGATTTTCCTAGACTTTGGATATATTTTTTGGGATACCATCCTGAGTATGACAACCCAAATTTAATTTTTGCATTATTTTTTTTTTTTTAGGTTTTCAATTTCCCCCCCCCATAAAATGACTGGCCTATTTGTGTATAATTCAACAACCTCTTTATTTAATGCTTCCACCTGAATTTTTGAAAATGTAACATTTTTGTAACTACCAGTAACTGGTGGTGATTCCTTAACGTTAACTTTGTAACCATTTAGAACTATATTAAAACCCAAGTATCAGTAACAATGTGTTGCCATCTAGAAAAACATAAGGAAATCTTGCTATCAAAATTAAGAGATAGAGTGATCCTCTGTGAATTACAACACAGGTGAGGCTGGTTGTCCTCTATGACCTCCTCTGTTGGATGGAGGAGGCATACCTTTTTTTCTGGTGGCCACAAGAATTGTAATTTGATTTCCCTCTTGACCCAGAATAAGGGTATTGGTAAGAAGGAGGATAATATTTTTTTGTGAAGTGATAATAAGAAGAGGGAATGTACTGGAATCTTGGTCTTTGATATGAAGGCTGGTAGGAGTGATGAGGAATTGAGCTGGAATTGAGAGTGACTGGTATCTTTCTGTGCTACTTTCATGCAGTAGGCATGAACATGTGCAGGACTTTTTAATTTTCTCAGTCTCATTGTCAGTCTCCTTTGCAAATAAACCCAACAGATCAAATGGAAAATTTTCAATGCGGGCATGATAATGGTATTCCAATCTGATACTCTGAAGCCGCGCGTACTTTCTTGTAACAATCGCATTCACTACTCCCCTCGCTGCTGCTTCACAGGACTGGTGTGTGGTTTCAAGTTGGTATTTTGCTGTCGTTGCTTCCTCATTATACAGCCTCTCGATCTCTTTTTATTTTTCTGAATGTTCATAAGGTTTTAGTTCTTTCACCTCATACCACAAATGATGCTGAAACGAGGCCATCCCGGCACAATAATTGGACATACACATCAACAATGTTGATGAAGCAAAGGCTTTCCATCCAAAAATGTCTATTCTTCTGCCTTCTCAGTCGGCTGGCAAAGAAACTCCTGAGTGTTGTTTTTTTTTATCTATCAGAAGATGTAGCAACAACCAATTAACTGGGTGTGGGATGACAAAAAAAGATGGATGCTGTTAGAGGGGGGAAAGGGTAGTAGGAGCTATAGGCCGAATTCACACCCTGGGTAAAAGCCAGTGTTTCCCAAAGTGGCACAGTTTCATTGCTAAGTTTTGGTAGTAACGGTAATGTCAGCTTTGGATGTCTTTTTCGTTCTATAGTCTTGAAGGCTTGAAGTATTGTTTCAATTTTTAAAACTGATGTAAAGCATTTTACCAGAGCCTGAAATTCTTTATGATGTTCAGTGACAGGTGAGTGTCCTGTTCCTATCACCTCGTCATTTGGAGGAAACGAAATAGCTTAACTTTCTACTGGGCTATTCTCTGTAGGAGACTCCTGCTCAGATGTTTCAGAGGGCTGTTCTTCTTTTACAGGTATCTGGCCAGATGTTTCAGAAAGTTGTTCCTCTCTTACAGTGTCTGCTCCTGGGTTTCACAATGGCATGATTCAAGAGGTAAGTTCTATTATGAATTGATTAGGCAGTTTGGCCATGGTCAGACATAAGAAGGATGAGGCCTGAACAAATTCAGTTCAGCTAATTTGATGCATAAGCCTCAGGCTGGCACAAATCAAGAAGGTCCATGAGAATAAACTTGTAAATAGCTCACACTCTAGCAGAAAAATGTATTTCCAAGGCCACAATAACAACCCCAGACAGCCACTATCTCTGAGAAAACAAAGAAAGCCTGAAAGAAATGGGAGGAAGCCTCAGCAGATCAGACTGGCAACTAGGCAGTAGAGAAAAACTCCCAAAAAGCAAAAATAGCTTTGGAGGCTATTCTCCAAGTGATAGAGAAATGAATGGTCAGCTTATTTCAGCACCTGGCATATTCAAAGAGGGGACCCTGCAACATGTATTCATAATAAATAAAGCTATAAAAGGAAACGCCCAGGGCCTTATCTCTTGTCACTGGTGCTTGCAGCTACTAGCATTGCAGTAAGCCTGCATGGGTCTCTTACCATCACTCTCAAAGATCCAGAAACTCCTGTCCAGCTATCTGCTGGGCCCCCTCCTCTTCTCCTGTGAACCAGCTTATGTCTCGGACCGTGGCCTCTGACATGTAAAATATCCTAGGTTGGGTTACTGGGGTTCTTAACTGGTAACACTGCCATGTCCAGATGTTAAGTGTCTATCCAATAAAATTGAGTTGTACCCACGTACTTTGGCTTGTTAATTGGTGACCTTCGATCCCGTTTGGGGTAAACTGAGGTACAGCAAACTCATTTATTTCCTAACCGTTCAACAGTGCTTTAGTCCTTTTCTTCAACAGTTTTCTAAGATTAGCTTTCTTTTTCAGTTTCTCCAGGTGTTTCCTGGCTTTATCCAAGTCTTCCTGTGTGAGGGAACACCTTTCCTGTTGCTCTCTTGGCGCTGATGCTGAGGATGGTATCGAGAGCTCCCTCGGTGCTGACATTGACATGGCAGAGTGCCTCGGTGCTGGCGGGTCTCATGGTGCCAATGTTTTCTCTCTGTTGACATTGGGACAGCAATTTCCATTTGCTCCACTAGGGGGAGCTTTGATGCTGTCTTTCTCAGTGCCAGGGCTTTCTTCAATGCCGAGGCTTGTAGACTGTGCTGGCTCTCTCAGCGCTGGTGTCTCTGACTCTCCTGGTGAGAGCGTCTGGAGGATTTTTTGGAGGCAGCCCCAAACTAAAAATTCGTGTGACTGATGGGATTCATGCTTTGTTCGCCAGTAATCCCAGTAATACGCCAGTAATAGTCTCTCAATGTTAGCTGCTTATTTTGACTCTTGTGATGAGAGTATTCTTGGTGTGATCTCTCTGGCCACCATTTAAGTTTAGGAGGCTGAAACAGCACCCTGTATATCTCAGATCCATGTCTCCTTCAACATAATAAGATTGTGGACTCCTGTAAGAGTATTATGGAGACCTAGGGGATCTAGATCGTACTATTACAACAGTCTCATTATCAGAGCTGGAAGGAGAGATAGAGTAGACCACTTTTTGCGGTCTCTTTTCCTTATCTTTTTTTCTCTTTATTTGAGAGGAGGTATTCAAATTCTGAGGTCAATTTACTTCAACTTCAGTTGCTGATGGGCTTTTTATCTCAGTTTCTTGTGTCCCTGGTTACTTCAGCCCCGATGCTGGGAACTGTCAGTTAATTGGGTGCTGAAAAGAATTGCTGATAGTCTTCTCTGTTCCTTTTAGGCTCTCTTTTCTAGTTCAGCTAACTGAACTCTCAAGGGCCTGTTGTGCAAAGATCTAGATTTATGTTTTGCACAATATGGGCAATCATCCTGAGCAAGTAATGAGCCCAAACACACAAGACAGTCCATGAGGATCACTGGTTGGCATTTTCCTATTACAGCAACCACAGTTTTTAAAAGCTTTGGCTCCTGGTGATGACATCTGAGGTGAATCTCGAAAAGAGGTAGATACTGATCGACAACTCACGAGAGCGGTTAGAAGGAACTGTTGGGAATGAGCGGGAGAGTGCTTTGTATACTAGAGGGGCTTGAGACCACTATGTGGTTGTTTAAAATCTTAATGAGCTAGGCATGGGCCAGCAAGTGAAGGGCGCATGCACGCAACCCAATTGTGAGAATGATGGAGCCACTCAAAGAAGAACTACTCCTTCCCTTCCAAGACTGCCAAGACCCTCTACCAGTGTGTCCCTTACCTTGTCTGGGTCCCTCACTTTCCGTGCACCCCTCTGCCTCACTACAGTTGGCATCCTTATCTTGTCTGATCTCTGGGCATGTGTGCATACATGTGTACTGTTATAGGCAGATAGCTTAGTCTATGATGACAGCTAGTGCATTTGCTTCATTGCACTGCTACCCAAAGGGGTATCCTTAGACCTTGCTGCCATCTAGTGGCTTATATGCATAGTGCATTCTTGCAGTTGTGGGCTTATAAGGGAGTTAGACATTGTTGTTTGCTCCCCTTCCTAACATGTCGTGGAGCAGCCTTACTTCATGTGGGGTAAGGCTGCCCAGGGCAAAGCAAGCCCGTGTGGCTGGGTACACTTGCCCTGTCATGCTCGGGGCAATCATACAAGCTGCTAGCGACAGCTGCTAGCGCCTGTCGCTCACAGCTACATCACAGCTGGGGTGGGATCCTTGTCCACCTGGGCTGATGGGGGAGGGGAAGCCCAGAGGAGCCACATGCATGTCCCTCTTCCTACATGGACAAACAGCTAGTCAGGGGAGGGGGGGCTAGAGGAGCACCTGCTCCTCTGCCCCCCCGATCAACTGTTTGTTTGGGGTGAGGAGAGGGGCATGCACGCAGTTCCTCTGGGCTCCCCCCATCAGCTGTCAGTCGAGTGGATGCGGGGTGGGAGGAGGTAAACCTGCACTCTTCCTAGGCTCCCCTCTTCCCCTATCCACCTGACTGACAGCTGATATGGGGAGGGGGAGTCTGGGAAGAGAGAACATGCTCTTTCCAGACTCCCCTTCCCCATCAACTGTCAGGTGGGGAGGAGAGTGTACCTTCCTCCTCTCCTGACAGCTGCATATGGGCAGTGGACCCGATCATGCACTGCAGGGGTCAGAGACTCCAGATTCTGGCAACAGCTTCATGATGGGCCTGGTTGCCAAACTTCACCCTGCTCTTGTGCCTGGCTCCTTGTGCTGGCCCCGCAGTGTGGTGGGGCTGTTTGTCTGATTCAAGGCAGACCAGGAGTGGGCCCGGGCAGCTCATCTGGCTGCACCCATACAAGGCCCTCAGGCTGGGAAGGAAAGGTCCCATAGAACCTCACTGGAAAACACTCAGTAAGGCACTCAAGGCTAAGAGGATGGAATCTAAGGAAACTACCAAAGAAGCAACCATACATAACAAGGGGCTCAAGATGTAGGGAAGATAGGGGCTGTGGTCAACAACAAAAGGAAGGACCAAGCTGTGGCAGGGCTGAGCCACAAGATGGTGCCTGGCATGAAAAGGACTACTTAAGATGGCCACCGCCAGGAAGAGGAAGTTGATGGGAGTGGCTTGTGATATAAAAGAAAGCCAAAAAGGAAGAAGTCAGTCTGTTCCCGACCAGCAAGGAGGGCACATCTCCTGAGAGGCTGCCAGAGAAGGACCCTGAAGGAAGGAGATACCTGGAGGTGTGAGTTGGCAAAGAGCTAGCCTAGGACTGTGGTTGTGGCTAGGCTCTGTGATATGGACTGTGACTGGCTAGAGGTTTGGTGCCTTGCCAGGGAATAAACTGCTATTTATGCTGAAACACATGTGACTCTCATGTTGGGACCTGATCCTGCAAACACTTCCTATGGTCAAGTGGGACCTTGCTACACAAGCACAACAATGCAGACAGAACTAGGAAGGAGTAGCTATAGGAACTGCAAGGAGACAACCATATATTACAAGGAGAACAGCCTAACAGGTGCTATGGTTTGGGGAGGATTAGGGCTGTGGTGAACAAGACAGTCCACACTAGGAATAAGTGTTTATGGGAAATGACAAGAAGAACAACCATACATAACCAGGTACTCAGGGTTGAGGAGGATTGAGATACCAGGTCAGTCAAGGAGCAAGATAGACAGACAGCAGGGAGCTAGACACACAGTGCATAGCATGCAGGTGTAGGGGAGGACCGGGCTTCCAAGACACACAGGAGAACAAGAATACAGACAGCAGGGAACCAAACACTCAACACCTTTCATGGTTTGATCCTGAGACTCCCATTTTGGCCTATGAGTTTGACCTCAGGGTCAAACCACAAAAGGTGGCAACCCTATCAATAACCTATACACAAACTTAAAGGAGGATTGAGGTCTAGGATACTGAAGGAAAGACGATTATAACAACAAGGAGTCAGATAATAACAATCACACAAGCCAAGGGAGAACTGGGGGTTTAGGATACTCAGGGAAACAAGACCTTAACAAGATGCCAGATATACAATAACCAAAAGACAAACTGAGGGAGGATTAGGGGTTTAGGATACTCAGGGGAAGAAACCACAGGAAAAACCCAACAGGGGAACGAGCACTAGGAGATATAACCTGATATAGTGAGCAAGGACAAACTCCAAGCAGACAGGAACATACACAGGAATGGACACAGATACTTCAACAGCTTGCACCCATCTCCTGTATGCTGTAAATGAGGGCTGGGACCAATCAGGAAGCCTGGTGAGTGTGGCCAGAAACAAAGAGAGGCAAAGCAAATACCTAAAACCAATACTGCAGAAAGGTCAAGCAGTGCTGCCAAAAGAAAGCCACCATCAGCCAAACCCAGGATGTACAGTTCAAGGACTGGCCCCAACAAACACAAGGAAAATATTTCACCTGATTCGTCAGGTGCAAACAACAGATGTTCCAGCTGCTGTCTTAGCACTAGATGCTGAGAAGTCCTTTGATTGGGTAGAATGACTATATTTACAAGTACTGAAAAAGTTGGGATTTTGACCCAAATTTTTAACCTGGATTAACATTTTATATAAATCACTCTGTTATGACAAATAATATTATCTTCCACTTTTCAGTTAAGTCAAGGAATGTGTCGAGGTGCCCTCTATCACTCTTTTATTTGATATAGCTATGGAACTACTAGCAGCATACATTACCTCCACTGAAGAAATCATCATCCAGGACAAATAGTATAAAATTAGCATATATGTGGATAATCTTCTTCTTGTCAAAATTCCAATCCCTCCATTACTAGATGCAGTTAACTGTTTCAGTGAGAGATCAGGATTTCAGATAAACTGGAACAAATCTCAAGTTGTGGATATTCTGCTCCCACAACCCCATCCAGTATCTGCCACCTTCACTCCTGCACCTGTGCTGCTGAAAGCCTCTGGCACAAATCCCACTCATGCTGACTGCCTTCTCTTCAATTTCTGTCTCTCCTCCCTTACTTCTGCTATCTCCCTCGCTAGACAGCGTTACTATGCCTCCCACATTGAGTCCTGTTCTTGGGACCCTCGCTGCCTGTTCTCGACCTTTGACTCCCTCCTCAAGCCCCCCTGTTCTCCTCCTCCCTCTTCCCTTTCTGCTCAGGATCTTGCTTCTGTCCTTACCTCCAAGATAGACAAGATCCGCATCAACACTGCTTCCCACACCTCTCCTCTCTCTCCTCCCTCCCCACTCCCTCCTTCCTCTTCTTCTCTCCTGTCCTCCTTCCCTCCCACCTCCCTTGAGAAAAATCTCCTCCCTGCTCTCCTCCTCCAACCCTTCCACTTGCTTCCTTGATCCCATCCCCTCCCGCCTCCTGATCTCCATTGTTTCCACTGTCACCCCTTCCCTCCTGCATATCATCAACCTCTCCCTCTCTACTGGCTCCTTCACCTCCACCTTCAAGCATGCCACTGTCTCCCCTATCCTCAAAAAGTCCACTCTTGACCCCTCTGACCCTTCTAGCTACCGTCTTCTGTCATTCCTTCCTTTTTGCTTCCAAGCTTCTTGAATGTGTTGTGTAGTCTGCTGCCTCGACTTCCTCTCCACCAACTCCTCCCTTGACCCCCTCCAATCTGGTTTCTGCCCCCTTCACTCTATTGAAACTGCTCTTGCTAAGATCGCCAAGGATCTTCTTGTGGCTAAATCTAATCGCCTCTACACCATTCTTGTCCTCCTTGACCTCTCTCCTGCCTTCAACACTGTTGACCACTCACTCTTGCTGGACTCACTTCACTTCCGTGGCTCCGTCCTCGACTGGTTCTCCTCCTCCCTCTCTGACCTCTCCTTCAATATGTCTCTTGCCAACTCCACCTCATCCTCCCTTCTCCTCTCGGTTGGTGTTCCCCAAGGCTCTGTCCTTGGTCCTCTCCTCTTCTTTATCTACACCCTGTCCCTAGGCAAATTCATTGCTTCCCATAGCTTTCAATATTACCTCTATGCTGATGACACTCAACTCTATCTCTCTACTCCCTCTCTCCATCTATTCAAGATTGCCTCACCAGCTGTCTCTCTGATATCTCTACCTGGATGTCTCAATGTCAGCTCAAACTCAACATGGCTAAAACTGAATTCCTTATCTTCCCCCCTCATCCTTCCTCTCCCTCTTTCCTGTCGATCCTTATCGACGGGGTCACCATCCTTCCCATCCCCAGAGCCTGTAGCTTAGACTTCATCTTTCTCACCCCTTTCTTTTAAACCCTACATCGACTCTGTTGTCAAATCCTGTCACTTCTCCCTCCATAACAATGCTAAGATTTGCCCTTTTCTCTCTGTCTCCTCTGCCAAAACCCTTGTTCATGCCCTGGTCATCTCTTGCCTCGATTACTGTACCCTCCTTCTCACTGGCCTCCCCCTTTCTCCCCTTATATCCATCCAAAACTCTGCTGCCAGGGTCATCCATCTCGCCTGTCATTTCAACCATGTGCAGCCCCTTCTCTCCTCTCCTCACTGGCTCCCCCTTCCTGAATGAATCCTGCACAAGCTCCTAGTCTTCACCTATAAAACTCTTCACAACCTTGGTCCTCCCTACCTCTCTGCATTAATTTCCCTCCATAATCCCGTCCATAAACTCTGCTCCTCCTCTGTCCCCTCTCTCGCCCTCCCATGCCTCCTCTGCTCCCCTAACCACCTTCGTCCCTTCTACCTAGCTGCCCCTCGCCCCTTCCCTTTGTACCTTCAAGACCCTCCTCTTTCGCTCTGCCCTCCCCGATTCTTTGCTCCCCTCGCCTAACTGCTGCTGATACCCTCCATCCAGTACAATCTGGGTGAAAACAGACACGATGCTAACCACCCTTGGTGGTCATTTATGCATGTTTCAGGGCTGCATAGGGCACCAATACAGCCCTGCAACATGCATAAATAACCACCAAGGGTGGTTAGCATCATGTCGGTTTTCACCCTCTGTTACCTGAGGTCTGTGTACTCATATCCTCACCAGACGGACCAGCCAACCATCATTCTCGATATAGCCAAGCATGTGCACCTGGGACCTCGCATCTTTGTGACTGTTACACCCCTTGTCTCTTCCTCTGTTCCCCTTCCTTCGTCTATCCCCCCCCCCATTTTTCAGACTGTAAGCCCTAGGTCAGGGACTGTGTCTATTCTATTTCTTTGTAAAGCCAGGTACATTGCTGTCCCTATATAAATGCTTGCTAATAATAATAATAATAATAAGTTTATCCCAGACCAAACCCATCACAAATACAACCATTTCCTTTCCATGTATGCAAAAAGTTAACTTAGGCATCAAAATATGTTCTGATTTATCAAAGATAGTATCTATAAATATTAGGGGTGGGTGGCTTGGATTCGTACCACTACAAATTGTCCAATTTGGATGATTTGTATTGATAAGAATCAATACGAGCCTACCAGGGGATACAAGCCAAAGGTTTGTATCTCCAGTGGGCACTTTATGCATGCCAAACCCATCATGCCCCCAGCTCTGCTTCCCCCAGACCCCTACCTGCTTTTCCAGGGCTTCTGCTCACCCAGCCCATTTCCTGCCCCAGCCTACCTCACCCTCCGAAGGGTAGACTGGGTCAGGCAATGGGCCAGGTGGGCAGGGGTCCGGGGGAGGCAGAGCAGCTGGGTAGGGGTGGGGAGAGGTGGTAGTTGCTTTACTGTTACTATTCCCCAAGTCTTCCTCCCCTGGACCCCTGCCCACCAGGCCCATTGCCTGCCTCAGCACTGCCCTCAGCACTGTACTGGGTGATGAGCTGAGTGGGCAGCAGTCTGGGGTGGGCAGAGGGGCTGTACAAGGTTGGGGAGTGGGGTAGTTTTACTTACCAGGCTCCTCTGGACTTCAAATCGGTAGCCCATGGTGCATGGTGCTGCCTTCTTAGGCTGTGCTGGGAAGAAAGCACCGCACATGTGCAAAAATGGCCGCCATGGGAACAATCAGAAACCGCAGGCCACCAGTTCAGAGTCTGGAGGAGCCCGGTAAGTAAAGAAACTACCCCCCTCTCCCCACTCCTGCGTGGCTCTTCTACCCCCAGGTCTGCCTCCCCATGGCCCCTGCCCAGTGCCTGACCCCCCCGGCTCCTGTCCACCTGGCACATTGCCTGTCACAGTACTGGGGTGGGTGATGGGTCAGGGGTCCAAGACAGTCATGTGTCAGGCAGGGGTTTGAGGAAGCAGAGCTGGGGGCAGAGGAGCAGTAAAAAAAAGTAGCCCCTCTCCCCACCCCTGCACAGTCCCTTTGCCCCCAACTCTGCCTGGCCTGGGCCCCTGCCCAGAATCCACCTCCCCTGGACTACTGCTGGGCTGGTCAGGCAGGAGTCTGGGGGAGGCGGGCAGGGGTCCAGGGGAAGCAAAGCTGGGGGCAGACATGAATTTAGGTTCATGTTGGTTGGATATAAATAAAATCTGAGCAATACAAATCAAGATCTGAACAAATCAGAATTTTCATCTGAATTTCCACCCCTAATAAATATGGACTACATACTTTGAGAAGTGACAAAAAATATTGAAAAGTGGTGATCATTACCAATCTCTTTATTGGGAAGAACAGAAATTGCTAAAATATATATAGGACCAAGATATATATCTGTTCCTCTTCAGCATGATTCCTTTTAAATTTCCTGAGTAGTGGCTTCAGTTTTTACAAGGATTAATAGAGTTGTGCAGTGAGTCATATGGAACAAGAAAAGATCCTGTATGTCCCACATTCTTAAGAGAACATTGATTTGTGGTGTGGAATTACTGAATTTGTATTATACTACCTGGTTTTCCAAGTAAGATTTCTAGCATTGTGTATTATTTTGATTTCATTTTCTTACACACCTTCTGTATTTACTCTGAATGTGTATTATCTGTTTTAGTTTTCATATAAAACTTTTTCATTAAAGCTCATGTCTGTGTGTCTACTGGCACTGAATACTAACTGGGGAATCTTGGTTTAACACCAAGTTGAGCCTAACAAATTTACTTTTCTGATGACTGTGGAGCCCTGAGGCACAGGTGACAAAGGATTTACCCCTTATGGGCTGGCACACTGAGGAAAGTGGTGCCCAGTAGTTACTGTAAGCGGGGTAAGTGAGTTGTGGTTGGTTGAGTGGTCCTTTGGGAGACAGCCAGAGTGCAGAGTATGGAGCGCCATGTAAGGTGACTCACACTCAGAGCATGGAGTTAGATTCCTGGAACAGAGTGACTACTTTTCAGCCACAGTGAATTCTGGAGGTGTAGGGTGTGGAGTTCCTTGCAATAGGACTCGCACTCAAAGCATGGGGTTAGTTGGAGTGACTGACTGCTTGTCAGACCCATTCAATTCTTTCTCAGACTGTAGGTAGGAGCGGGTTGCTGGACACACTGGCCCAGACTCTAGCAATTAAGGACCTCAACTCCTTGGAGGGAGTGGCTTCCTGTGGGGATACTAGTTTGTTGGCAGAGAAGAGTGTTGTTACTAGGATGAGAGATAAATTTAGGTGTGGATGCAAAGATAGGGGTGTGCATTTACTTTTCATAATTATAATTACAAAAACAAAATTGAACATTTTGTTTTTATAATTACAATTATGAAAATGAAATCAACAATGAAATAATTATTATATTTAATTATTTTGTAATTACCTGGTGAGACCCTCAGACAGTCTTTTTGGAGGAAAAAAGTAGTAAACAGTCCTGGGAGGGTAGAAAGGAGCAGACAGGGACAGCCTTACAAATTGCGGGGCCCAGGGCGAAGACAAAATGTGGGGCCCACTCCCCACAGACAAATGCGAGTTTGGGCTTTTTGTTTTTCTAAATTGGGCAAAATATTTTCCCAATACATTCCTCCCTTTTTAATCCAGACAACTGTAGCATTGGCAGTTCTGAGACTACATTCTGTGTTGTGTTGCAGACAGGGGCGGCTGGTGGCTTTTTAGTTTGGAGGGGCAGTAGGGCAGGTGAGTCGGTAGGCAGAGCCAGGGCAACGGTAGGCAGAGCCAGGGCATAACCCAGAAGCAAGGAGTTCCCAGGGTTAACATTGTATGGAAGAAAACACAGTCTACAATGCACACCAAGCTTAAAATGAATAATGTATAAACCCCAAACACAGGGAAACACTGGCACAACACAGCAGCAAGGAGTTCACAGGGTTAACATCAGATGGAAGAAAACACAGTCTACAATGCACATCAAGCTTAAAATGAATAATGTATAAACTCCAAACACAGGGAAACACTGGCACAACACAGCAGCAAG
>QEPC01010139.1:763132-810037 GCA_003113815.1 Sphenodon punctatus | reverse complement strand
GGAATCACAAACAACACAAGGAGGGGTACAAAACTGAAATGAAACCTAAATCAATCTAATAATCCTACTCTAAATGAATAAAAAAACAGGGGAAGGGAATCAGGAATGGAATATATAGAGAGAGGGAGAGGGAAAGGATTCAATGGAGAGGGGAGGGAGGTAGGAAGATTGAACACAGGGAACACAGGAGGGGTAAAAACAAAAAATAACACCTACATCTGTCTAATATAATCTAAATAAATGATAATATGGAGGTAAATGGGTTGGATGGGTGAAATAGGAGGAGGATGGCAATGGATTAGGAATAGGAAGCAACAAAATCTGCTGGGAGAGGGAGCCTTCTGAAATGCCTGGTGTTCAGGAACAGTGAGTAACTCAGAAGGTGTTGGGAAGGGGGGAGGCAATCAGTTTTGTTTCTTGCTGCGCCCACTTCACTGTAAGCCCCATTGGCTCCGTGCAGTCTAGCCCGTGGCCAATTGCAGACTGCAAAGCCAGTGGTCTGAGGAGAAAAGGGATGGTGATTGGTCAGGCTGGCTGCTACTCCAAGCCTCTCCACCCCTGGTGCCTGGAAGTCTGCTCCTCAGCTGACTCCCCCTCCCTGTCATGTTTTGCCTTCCAGTGATATGTTTTTGCCACCCAAACTCACCCGAACGTGATCCGAACTGACCGAACTGTTTGGTCATCTCGACGTTCGGAATCGAGTTCGGTTTGGTCAGTTTGGGTTCGGATTCGGGTTCAGGTTTGGTCGTCTGAACAGGCCAAGTTTGGGCCGAACTCTGAACTTCTGAACCGTGTTCGCCCATCCCTGATTACCAACGTTATCATTCCACAATGCATTGCGGAGCACCAAGTTTAAATACCCGCAGAACAATGGGATGAGTTTCTATTTTATTCAACTCAGAAATCAGAAAAATGAAGAAAATCAGATTTTCTTCAATCCCAGAAATCAGTGTGTTGAGCACGGACAAAAAGCACCATGGGACTGATATTCATCCCAGAGACTAATCACTGGGATAAAAACCAATGTGTTGTTCATACAGCTATCCCAGAATAAAGTTATCCAGGTTTACAAATGTCCATCTAAACAGGTACCATTTTGTTATCCTGGGATAATAATCACCGGAGATTATTCTAATTATCCTGGGATAGTTTGTCCATGTGAAAACGCCCAGAGAGAGAGAGAGAGAGAGAGGTGCATCCTGCCCAAGCTACCAACCACTGGAACCAGATAGAGAATGAGACAGCCTGCTGCTAGAATGATATATATACATATATATCCATCCTGCCCAAGCTACCACCTGCCAGAACCAGAGAGACACACACACACAGCCTGATGCTAGAACGAGAGAGAGTTGCATCCTGCCCAAACTGCCACCCGCTAGAACCAGAGAGAGAGTTCATCTGTGCTCACTGCCCACATCCATCAACAAACTCACCAGAATGAGACAGAGACACACAGCATCAGTGTGTGCACCTGCTACCATCCATCACAATGATTGAATTAAGTGAACCCTGCAGGGGTGGTAGCTGAAGATGCCCCGCCACTCAGGGGCTTCCCAAGGCTTCCCCCCATGGGGCGATCTCTCTGTGAGCTGAAGCCACCTCACCACTCAGGGGCTTCCTAATGACTAACCAATTACTATAACACACCTCATCTTCCCAAGACTGCCCCCCGTGGGATCTTGGGGTACTACCAGTGCTGCTACTCATGCCTGCCACTGCCAGCGTGCCAGCCTTCCACCTGCTTGCTCCTCCTCTTCCACCTGGTGATGCCTACTGCTGCTGCCAGAGCCTCTCTCTCTTTTGGGGGAAGATGAGGAGTTCAGTTTTGGCCATATTAAGTTTGGGTTGGTGACAAGACATCCAAGCAGAGATGTCAGAGAGACTGTCAATGATACGTGACTGGAAGAAGGAGAGCACAGGAGTGGAGAGACTTGTGTGTCATCGGCATACAGGCAATAGAGACAAAGCAGTGAAGTGGATATCATGGTTTCTAGTATCACCTGTATGCTGATGTAGAGAAAATAGGGTTTGCTGCCATGTTGGTCCCAAATATAGACACAAGAACAAAAACACATGGAAAAAGTTCCACAATAATACCACAACCAACGAAGTGCACAGAACACAAATGGCTGTTACCACACTTGTATATGACAGAACCTGCCTCTATGCACTTCTGACAATGGGGGCGATCCCATGCTCTGCTCACACTGCATGCATTCTGCCCACGCACATGGATCTCACACGGATCCCGCTTGGGATTGCGGCCACTATAAATGAGTATTACGGATTAAATGAAACACATCCATATAGCCACTTGTAGGTTTTATTATACCTAAAACCATATAAAAATATATATGCAACAATTAGTATAAAATCAACATAATATTCATAATGTTCAATGGAATTAGTATCTAGAAATGCCTATCAGTGTAACGTTTAGAATGTTACTTATTATTCAGAGACTTATTATGCTTTATCTTTGTATCTATGTTACATTGATAGGCATTTCTAGATACTAATTCCATTGACCATTATTACTATGTTGATTTTATACTAATTGTTGCATATATATTTTTATATGGTTTATGTACAATAAAACCTATAAGTAGCTATGTGGATGTGTTTCATTTCATCTATAGTACTCATTTATATTGTTAAAAGTGCACAGAGGCAGATTCTGCCATATACAAATGTGGCAACAGCCCTTTGTGTTCTGTGCACTTCATTGGTTGTGGTCCCAAATATAGGCAATAGAGACAAAGTAGTAAAGTGATAACCAAAGATGCATGGGTGGCAGAAGCTGACACCCCCAGGCAGGAGGTGGGCAGTGATAGAGCCAGGCTGGAGGCAGCTGCACAGGCTTTTCTGGGATGGGACATATGACCCACCTGGCTTCTGCTGGTGGTGGCAGTGCCACCATACTGCTCGAAGATAATACGGAGATGGAGCCAGTGTGTTGTACCTTCGGGATGAGCCTATCTCTCTGACTAAGTTCAAACAACAAGCAGGGAGAGAGAGGGAGCCCCTGTCCCCTTCTTAACCATCCTGCCTATGTGAACCTTTATATTTCTGTATCCCAGCCCAGAGTTGGCCCACAGCCTCCTTCCTGCTGAGATTGGGGAGGTTACCGCTTAACTAACAGGTAAGAGAGAAAAAATCCTACCGAACAATGACTAGCCTGTCTGAAGCATTAGTCCTAATGTGTGTCATCATTTAGCAGGGCAAGTGAATACTGGTGTTTTTGCATAGGCAAATTTTTAAAAAAAAAAAATAGAATTGCTTGCATTTAAAAATGTTGGTAGTTTCCCATTAACTGGAGTCCTTTATTGAGCTGGTAAACTTAATAAGGTTTGATTTGTGGGAATAAAAGTTGTGTTGTGGAGTTTTTAGACATTAGGGAAGAGGGTTTGTTTTGGTTTTTAAGTCTGAGTGTATTTGCAACATATTTGCATTTGAAAAGTGTTAACTATTGGATCCCTTATTAATTCCATTTATGAGTTGTTCTGTGAAGAGAGTATGCTAAAAGAATTTGGATATCTGCAAGTGGGGAAATTTATTTATGTATTTTCTTAGATTTCTAGGCTGCCCCCTCCTGCTACTGCTCACAACATATTAAAAACATAAAAATATAAAACAACATCAATAAAAAACAAAATGCAAATAGCAATATAAAAGTTACAGTATAATACCTCTATAGCGGAGCAAAAAACCCTCCCTCCCCCCTTTCCAATCCCTCATCTATCACCTGTCTCCATCGCCAAAAGGCTGGCAGAACAGCCAGGTCTTACACTATCCATGAAAAGAGGGAAAGTCCGGGGCCAAGCAGACCTTTGTTGAGAGGAATTTCCATAGCCTTGGTGCTGCCACTGAGAACGCCCTCATGGGTGAACAGAACGGAGTTCGGAAATTCGGTTTGGTTTGGTTTGAAATTCGAGTTCGGAAATTCGGTTCGGTTATTCGAGTTCGGTTTGGAAGTTTGGTTCGGTCGACCGAAGAGACTGAGTTCGGTCTGAACTCTGAACTTCTGAACCGCGTTCGCCCATCCCTACCTCCTCATTGTCGTCATGCAAGATACCTGGGGAACTCCGAGGGGGTGCTCCTAGTCAACTGCAGGGGCTGATCCAGGACCCAGGGGGTGAGGCGATCCCACAGATAAGTGGGGCCCAGGCCGTATAGGGTTTTATAGGTCAAAACCAACTCCTTGAATTGGGCCCAGAAGACTATAGGCAACCAGTTCAGAGACCGGAGCACTAATGTTATGTGCTCTCAGGGACCTGTCCCCATAAGGAGGCGGGCCACTGCGTTCTTTGCCATCTGTGGTCTCTGGACAGTCTCCAAAGGTAGCCCCACATAAAGCATGTTGCGGAACACCAGTCTCAAGGTCATGAACGCATGGATGATGGTGGCTAGGTTAGAGTCTGAGACGTATGGATGAAGCCATTATACCAGATATAATTGGCAAAATGAGCTCCTTGTCACCTGGGCATCCAGGTGGAGCTGCAAGTCAAGGAGCACCCCAGACTCCGAACCTGAGGGACCAATTGAGGGTGGACCCCATCAATGACAGGTGCCACCACTCCCTCAGCCCCTCCCACCAGCATCAACTCCATCTTGTCGAGATTCAGTTTCAGGCAGCTCACCCTCATCCAATCCCCCACATCAGTCAGACACTGGGTAAGCACCAAGACTGCCAGGCCTGGGTCAACTGGAAAAAAGAGGTAAAGTTGGGTGTCATCAGCATACTGATGACACTGTACACAAAACCCTCTGATGACCTCACCCAAAGGCTGCATGTACACGTTAAACAGGAGAGGGGACAGAATAGAACCTCACAGGACTCCATACGTGGGAGATGATGAACCCAGTAGCACACACTGGGTTCTCCCAGTCAGGAAGGAATGGAACCATTCAAGAACAGTCCTGCCCACCCCGGTTCAGTTCCGCAAGTGGGCCACCAGCATCTCGTGGTCAACGGTATCAAATGCAACTGAGAGATCTAACAGGATCTTTAAAAATACTTGCTAATTTTGCACACAACCAGCCTTGTGTGGTTTTAGTGTTCTTGAAGGAGAAAATAGTCACATTAGCCACTTTGAAGTTTGCCCCCCGCTCTAATTTGAAGGTTGAACTTGGGATCCTAAGGAGTTTTCCATGTATGTATTTTGTGAATCACTTGTTTCACTGGTCTGGTTTGGGAGATTTCAGCTTGCAGAAAGGACTGAAAGTGCTATATCAATGCTGCAATTGGTCCCTGGGAGGGAAAAGATACCCCATCTTTTCCCTCCCAGGGACCAATTGCAGCATTTATGGCACTGTGTATTTTAGGATTCCACATAATGCTGTTGGGTTTTCCTGCATTTTTCAAGCATTTTGGTGTGGCTTTCTTTGAATGCCCCACATGGTGGGTTGCATGCCCTCTTCTAGGGCTGAAATTCGGTCTTTAGAAAACTTTGGAATGCGCCAAATATTATGGTATTCAGTTCCAAGCACCAAGGCTGTTCTTCGAAAAACTTCAGAAGCTGCTGTGGGTGGGGTGGTGGTGGGGTGGAGGAGCAAGGGGGTGGGTGGTAGGGCTGTAGCAATAACGGCTATTCCCATTCCGTTATTCCATTCCGCTGGATCGGTAACAGCCTCCTTTTTCTGGCAGTTTTTTGCTGTTGCTGCATTGCTTGCTGTGCGGTAATGGCTTATGCAATTTTCTGCTCCTGCTGCCATGCCCTGCACCCTAGCTGATCTTGTTTACTGCCATATTTCCTGCTGGAGTGGTAAACGAAACCATATTTCCAGCGGAATACTCAAACAGTGGTAAAACTTCCGCCGTGCAAAATCAATGTCATGTGTGCCAAAGCTTAAGAACTACAATAACAAGGAATCCATTCTCCTGTCACGACCTGTTCTATCTCCCCTCTCCCCCCCACCCCCACAGGACCATCCCCAAATCAAGGGGTGTATGGGAGACTGGGATTTGGGAAAAGAAAGTATCTGATTCTGATTTACACTTGCTTCTAAGTTTTGCTTAGAAATATAGCAAACAAATACATAAAACATTTATTAGGGAAGTCTTGAGAGACAAGCAATAAGCTGAGAGACTGGAACCCCTGGGTCAATAGGCGAGGGAGCGATTGTCTATTTCAAGCTATCTCAGAATCTGGATTTCTGTCACCCAGCGCCCCAGGCACCCCCCCCACCACAGCGCCTGTGGCCTCCAGCTCCTGACCACGCCCCCTGCATCGAGAGACGCAGCTCGCTCCAGGACTTGGATCCACTCCTGGAGCATCACGACAAAACATCTTCCCAGGCAGGCCCCAGCAGAAGAAGCCTGACACAGCTGGCTCCCAGCATAATGGAACCAGCCCCCCCCATGGTGCTCGGCGCGCCTGCAGGCACATTCAGGGGGCGGGGCCTGCACCTTATCTGTCAGCGCTCCAGAGGATGCAGCGCCGGTGAACAGAGCTGCGCCCCTGGAGAGACTGGCCCCCTACCCGAAGCTTAAGTAGTTGCAATTGATTTGTTGTGTGCTGTGCCCCCCCCCGCTTGTCACCCTCCTCCCTGTTAACCCTCCTTCCTGACCCTGCCTGATTGATACTTGAGTTCCTCCCCGGATTGTTGTGTAAGTGGACCTTGCCTTATTCCTGTGAGAGAGTGTGGTGGTGTGAGAGCCTGCGGGCTGTTGGTTCCCTTCCCCCTCCTGGGATGTTCCCCCCCTTTTCCCTCCCCCTTGCTGTGTGAGAGCCCCGGTCTCCTCTCCCTCCTGGCCTGGGTCCTGTCCCCCTGTAACCCTAACACGATCCCACCTCGCCTCCCGCCTCCCTTCCCTGTGGTGTGGGTGCGTTGCTGCATGAGGTACCCCTTCCCTGCTTATAGCTTTGTGCCCTATGATGATAGGGGCCTAGCTTCCTGGTGCACATGCACGTGGAAGGGCCCACATTCTATCCTGACGGGCATTTTCCTCGCAAGCAGAGCCTCCCGTGTGTCTGTTCTTGGTGTGGAAGGAACCCCCTTGCCTCCCCAGTTGGCCCTTTTCCCCTCCCCACTGACAGATTCACTGGCCTTCTTCACACCCCTTGCGTGCCTCACAATGGATGTGGCCTGTGAAATAGGGAACCTAGTACAGGCCGCACAAGCCCTTGCGATGCAGATAAAAGATCTGCAACACCAGCATACAGAACTGGCAACCATGATGGCACAACAACAAGCCACCAAACCCCCGGTTGTGGCTCATCTGACACCAACAGAACCCCTGGCCCCACGGCCCCACAGGGGGAGCCGAAGAGGTGGTAGCACCCCCTGCTGCCCTCCTGCCAAAGCCCGTCCTGCCATGAGAGCCACGAGGTCCCCGCATTGAGAAGTTTCAAGGGGATCGCAGGGCATGCCGAGCCTTTTTGGCCTTATGTGACTTGACATTTACCATGCAGGCATCCACTTATTTGACTGATGCCCGCAAGGTTGCCTTTATAATTGGGATCCTTGGGGGAATAGCCCTAGAGTGGGCCACCAACCTGCTAATGAGCAAGAGTCCCCTTTTGTCAAACTACCCTGAATTCCTTAAAGAATTCTGTTTCCTGTTTGAACACCTGCATCGTCTGCGGGATGCTGAGACCATGAGCCTTTCCCTTCGCCAGGGACGAACACCCTTGCTGGAGTATATTATTCAGTTCCAGCAGCTTGTGCTGGAACTACCGTGGCCCAACAGTGTCTTTAAGGTCCACTTCCAGAGAGGACTTGCTGATGATATCAAGGATCAAATAGCCTACACGCCCCTCCCTTATACCTGGGCTCATTAGCCTCCTTGAGGTTGCAAATCGATGGCCGCTTGGCAGAACAACGCTGGGAATGGCGACAGGATAGCCGGGGTTTTCCAATTAGAGTGGGCCCATGCGTTCTCTCAGGTCTGGATGAATCCATGCTGAAGGGGTCGGATCCCGAGTCGATGCAACTGGGGGCTCCTAGGGGGCCACCTACATCTGAAGAGAGAGAGCGGCGGCGACGTTCACGAGCATGTTTTTATTTTAGGGACACCAACCACTTCATTCAGGACTTTCCAGTCCTGCCATCCAGCCAGCGGTCGTCGGGAAATGCCAAGGGTCGAGATGGACAGGGGATGTCTCGACCATAAACAGCATCCCTTCCACCATGACTCAGGTCCCCCGGCACCTCCGAGTACCCCTGACCCTCACTCTCGACCCCCAACACTCCCTCGTGGTTTGGGCGTTGATTGATTCAGGGGCCTCCAGAAGTTTCGTGGACACCGCACTGGTTCGCACCTACCGGATTCTGACCCAACTCAAGGAACATCCTGAGGTCATTCACACCATTGACGGTTCCCCACTTAGGTCAGGGCCCATTACCCAGCACACCGCCCCCCTGTCTGGGGCAATAGAAAAGCATCATGAAACACTCATCTTCGATGTGGCGGGTACCCCCCTTTTCCCGGTAGTCCTCAGCCTTCCTTGGATCTGGCTGCATGAACCCCATATACGCTGGGGGCAAGGGCAACTGCAATTCGAATTCCCTTACTGTGGACAACACTGCCTGGCTCCGGCCCTGTCATCAGTGCTGACCCCCATGATGGGGGAAACCCTTCCAACCCTGGAATCACCATTGCCCCAGGAATACGCAGACTTCGCTGATGTTTTCAGTCAAAGCCGGGCAATGGAATTGCCCGTGCATCATCCTTATGATTGCCCTATCGACCTGGTCCCCAGTAAGGAGCCACCATTTGGCTGTATCTATTTATTATTATTATTATTATTATTAAACATTTATAAAGCGCCAGTAACAACCTGGCGCTGTACAGAACATATAATCAGCTGCGGTCCCTACCTGTGGCTTACAATCTAAAAGACAAGGAGGGGGAGACAAGGAGAGGGGACAGCGGGAGAGACATGGGAGAAGACAAACAAACATTCAGGCGGATGCGAAGTCTCAGGTGCGTGTACTTGGCTTGGTTACAAGGTGGTCGGTAGCAGCAGTCAGCAGAGGAGGGCTGACAGTAAGAGCAAGGGGAAAGACTAGAGGGCATTGGGAAAGGCAGCATGGAAAAGGTGGGTCTTGAGGAGGGATTTGAAGGAGCGGAGGGAGGAGGCGAGGCGGACGTCGGCAGGGAGGGAGTTCCAGGCATGCGGGGCAGCGAGGGAGAAGGGACGAAGGCGGTTGGGCGAGCAGGAGAAGCGAGGGAGAGCGAGGGAGGGGACAGCGGAAGAGCGGAGAGCGCGCGCAGGAGCGCGTAGGGCGATTAGGTCCGAGAGGTAAGGGGGAGCTTGGTCATGGAGCGATTTGAACGTGAAAACCAGGAGTTTGAACAGGATACGTTCAGGAAGGGGGAGCCAGTGAAGGGAGAGGAGGAGAGGCGTCACATGGTCGAAGCGACGGGCAGAGTGAATGACCTTGGCGGCAGAGTTTTGGATCGCCACAAGGGGGGACAGGTGGGAGCGAGGGAGGCCAGCAAGGAGGAGGTTGCAGTAGTCGAGGCGAGAGATAACCATGGCATGAACAAGGATTTTGGCCGAGGAGACAGATAGAAAGGGGCGAATGCGGGCAATGTTGAGGAGAGCGAATCGGCAGGATTTGGCCACAGAGTCAATGTAAGGTTTAAAGGAGAGGTGCGTGTCAAAAATGAAGCCCAAGCTGCGGGCACGGAGAACAGGACGGATGGTGACCCCATCAATGCAGACGGTCAGGTCAGAGGGAGAGGAGGGGGAGGGAGGAAAAATGAGGAGTTCAGTCTTGGCCATGTTCAGTTTGAGTTGGCGTCGGGACATCCAGGCGGAGATATCAGAGAGGCAGTCGACGAGGCGTGAGCGGACAGAGGAGGAGAGAGAGGGGGTAGAGAGATAGAGTTGGGTGTCATCAGCATAGAGATGGTATTGGAACCCGTGGGAGGCAATAATTTCACCAAGGGACCGGGTGTAGATAGAGAAGAGGAGAGGGCCAAGGACAGAACCTTGGGGAACCCCAACCGAGAGGGGAAGGGAGGGGGAGGTCGACTCGGGGAGGGAGACATTAAAGGAGCGGTCAGAGAGGTAGGAGGAGAACCAGTCAAAGACAGAGCCACGGAAGCCCAAAGAGTAAAGGGAGTCCAAGAGGAGCGAGTGGTCGACAGTGTCAAAGGCGGCAGAGAGGTCAAGGAGGACAAGAACGGAGTAGTGGCGCTTCGATTTAGCGACAAGTAGATCATTGGTGATCTTGGCCAGGGCAGTTTCAGTAGAGTGGAGGGGGCGGAAGCCGGACTGGAGAGGGTCGAGGGAGGAGTTGGCAGAGAGGAGGTTCAGGCAGCGGGAGTAGACGACACGTTCCAGGAGCTTCGAAGCAAAGGGAAGGAGGGAGACCGGCCGGTAACTAGAGGGATCGAAAGGGTCCAGGGTAGGCTTTTTGAGGATGGGGGAGACAGTGGCATGTTTGAAGGCAGAGGGGAAGGAGCCTGTGGAAAGGGAGAGATTGACAACATGCAGAAGGGGGGGAGCGACAGTGGGAGCAATAGAGGTCAGGAGGCGGGAGGGGATCGGGTCAAGGGGGCAGGTGGAGGGGTTGGATGAAGAGAGAAGAGCAGAGATTTCCTGGAGAGAGGCAGGAGGGAAGGATGCGAGGAGGGAGGGGGGCGGGGGAGGGGGCGGGAGGGGAGCGGGGGGCGGAGGGGGGCGGGAGGCAATATCCCGACGGATCTTGTCAATCTTGGAGGTGAAGAACGACGCAAGATCCCGAGCAGCAAGGGAAGAGGGCGGGGGAGGGCAGGGGGGTTTGAGAAGGGAGTCGAAAGTAGAGAAAAGGCGGCGAGGGTCGCGGGAGAAAGATTCGATCCTAGAGGCATAATAGCGCTGCCTAGCTAGGGAGATAGCCGAGGAGAGGGAGGAGAGGGAGAATTTGTAATGGAGGAAGTCAGGGAGGGAGCGGGATTTGCGCCAGAGGCGTTCGGCAGCCCGGGCGCAGGAGCGGAGGTAGCGGATGGCAGGGGTAAGCCAGGGGCGGGGGTCGAGGGGGCGGACGGGGCGAGCAGAGGGGGGGGCAAGAGAGTCAAGGGTCGAGGAGAGAGAAGCGTTGAGAGCAGAGACAGCAGAGTCAGGGGAGGAGGAGGCGAAAACGGGGGGGAGAAGGGGGGAAAGATGTGCGGCAAACTCCGAGGGAGTAAGGGCCTGCATATTGCGGAAGGGGCGCATAGAGGGGGAGGCGGAGGGGGGTCGGTGGGAAAGGCTGAAGGAGCCGAGGAAGTGATCAGAACTAGGGAAGGGGTCAAAGGAGAGGTCAGTTAGAGAACAGTTTCGAGTGAAGACGAGGTCGAGGGAATGGCCGTCAGTATGAGTGGGGGAGTCGGTCCAGAGTCGGAGATTAAAGGAGGAAGCGAGAGAGAGAAAGCGGGAAACAGAGGGGGCGGAGGGCGTGTCAACGTGAATGTTGAAATCACCAAGGATAAGAGTGGGGATATCATCGGAGAGGAAGAAGGTGAGCCAGGATTCAAAGTCCGGGAGGAAAGAGGAGAGGGAACCCGGGGGGCGGTAGATGACAGCAACCCGAAGGTGTAGAGGGGAGTATAAGCGCACAGAGTGGGCCTCAAAGGAAGGGAAGGAGGAGGAGGGGGGAGGGGAGAGGGTTTTGAATTGGCAGTGCTTAGCAAGGAGCAAGCCCACACCACCACCCAGGCCCTCAGGGCGGGGGCGGTGAGAGAACGACAGGCCCCCGGAGGATAGAGCAGCCGGGGTAACAGAGTTGGAGGGCGTGATCCAGGTTTCCGTAAGAGCCAGGAGTTGAAAGGGGCGAGAGAGGAAGAGATCGTGGATGAAGGGAGCTTTAGCCACGGACGAGCGGCAGTTCCAGAGGGAGCAGGAAAAAGGCAATTGGTGTTTGGGAAGGCAGGGGATGCGGATGAGGTTGGGGGATGGGGAACGGCTGGGTTTGGGCCTAGGGGGAATGGGTAAGGGGGGATGAGGGTGGGGAGGGGGGATGGGCGTGGGTGAGGATAAGGGGTAGGTTGGCTGGAGAAAGGCTGCTGGTGAAAGGAGAGGGAGAAGGAGGGGGTGCGTGAAAGAGGCTAGAAGGAGGGAGGTGATAGAGGGCGAGGAGGCAAGGGAGGTATAGGGAGGCATCATAGGTGTTACCTGTTCAGGTATCGGGGCGAAGCCAGGCCTGCAGGAGCCGTGTGAGCGCGGACGCTGTCAGGGGGGTGGCCCCTCGCTGTCCTCGCTCCGGCCTCACAACGGCCACAAAACGGCCAGTGCCCTTTTGTCGCCGCCCGCTGGGGCGGGCGGGCAGCTTTGGCCTGTGGCTTGGGCTGAGCCCTCCCAGGGGGTGGAGCCTCGCACCATCTATGCACTCTCTATGCCTGAACTGAGAGAACTGCGCTCATACCTAGACAAGGCCCTCAAAAATGGGTTTATCCGCCACTCCATATCCCCCACGGGGGCCTCCATCTTCTTCGTGCCAAAGAAGGATGGCGGCCTTAGACCTTGTATCGACTACCAGGGACTCAACAGCATAACCATAAAAAATTGCTACCCCTTGCCCCTGATTACGAGCTCCTCAACCGTCTCCAGGGGGCCCATCTCTTTACAAAGTTAGATCTACGGGTGGCTTACAACTTGCTGCGAGTCTGTCAAGGGGATGAGTGGAAAATGGCGTTCCACACCAGATATGGGCACTTTGAATACTTAGTCATGCCCTTTGGACTTGCAAACGCCACCGCTACCTTTCAGCATTTTATAAACAACATCCTCTGTGACATTTTTTGGAACCTTTGTAATTGAGTACTTGGATGATATCCTAATCTACTCATCGTCCTTCTTGCAACATGTGCAACACATCAGACAGGTTCTGTAACATTTGCGCTCACACAAGCTTTATTGCAAACGGGAGAAATGCGCCTTCCATTGTACTTCTGTGGAGTTCTTGGGCTTCATTATTAGTCCATGGGGGGTCCAGATGGACCACAAAAAGATCTTTGCCATTCAACAATGGCCGAATCCTAAAACGGTCATGGCCCTCCAACGGTTCTTTGGCAGTGTGAATTATTATCGGCAATATGTGCCCCGCTATGCAGAGGTTACCACCCCCTTAACCCAGCTTCCCAAGAAAGACCATTCCTATAGCTGTGGCCCAGAACAAGAATATAGCTTTCAGTTTTTAAAGAAGGCGTTTACACAGGCCCCTCTCTTGCAACATCCTGATTTCCATAAGCCATTTTTTGTAGAGGCCGACACCTCCAGTGTTGCCATTGAGGCAGTTCTCCTCGAGCAAGCCACACCAGATAAGCCACCCCCTTGCGCGTACTATTCCCGGCAACTGTCCCCAGTTGAAAGAAACTACACTATTTTCGACAGAGAACTCCTAGCCATCAAGGCCGCCTTTGAGACATGGCGACATTACCTAGAAGGAGCCCAATACCCTATTGTAAGGAACCGCCCATCTCGGGCGGCTGTGGGCAGTGTGGTGCGGGTTGCCAGGCAACAGGGGAGAGTGGGGGGAAGTCCTGGCCAGCTGTAGCACATTTTGGTGAAAGCTCCCGGGTCAGAGATGGGCGGGGACTCTGCCCAGGATACTATGGCTTGCTAATTGACTGGCCTATATTAACCACCGGCAGGGCTGAGAGCCCTTGCCGGTAATCAGTTCTGAGAAGCTGGCCCCTTGAATTTTGGATTCTGGTATTGCCTGTGAGAGCCTGAGAGAGAGTGAACTAATCCTTGTCTGTGTCTGGTTCGTTACCCTTCCCTGGAGAGCGTGTGGTGAGTGCAAGTGAGTGAGTGTGGTATTGCTTATTGGTCTTGTTGTGTGTTGTAGTAATTGGTGCCCCTTATTCCTATTTGTTTCTTCCTTCCCCCCCACCTTCAGTAGTAGGGACACTTGACCTCCCCCCACTGCTTACCAGAGTGAACGCCCTTTCCCACCGCCCTACTCCCTTTTCCCCATTTCCTTTCCCTCCCAGTGTTCCCTCTTGTTTCCCTGGAGTCCTTCCTTTCCCCCTTGCTACCCACTGTGTCCCACGGGGTCCTGGTCCTAGGTTATTCCCCCGATTGCGTGACTGTCTTGTATTGTGCCCTTCAGTGTTGGGGCAATTGCCTGTTCTCTGAACTTCCCAATGATGAGCAGGGCTACTCTCTGAGTCAGAGAGACAGCCCAACTAAGACCCTGAGGGATCCTTTTTCCTCCGATAGATATTTGAGACAAGGCTGCCCTTTTGTGTGTCTTCCCCTCTCAGTGTGTGTTAGCCTCCCCTTGCTACCCCCTTCCTTCCCATATCTTCCCCCTCTTCCCTTTACCAGCCGTGACAGAATTACCGGCACCCCCCTTTCCCTTATCAAGATGACTTCAGAACAAGAAGTTAAGGAATTAATACATGCTGTACAATCATTAACTATGGAGGTGAAAGATTTAAAAGAGGAGAATAGGGAGCTTCGGAATAGATATCGGGCCCTCCAGGAGTCCATGGATCAGACTCGTACGACTCCTATGGAGGAGGAAGGAGAATCTAGGGGTGCTACTGCCCCTTTCCCCTTGGGGCCTCCTCCTTTCACCCCTTTTCCTCGAGAGCCAAAGGCCCCACGTCCAGATAAATTCTATGGGGATCGAAAGGCTTGCCAAGGCTTTTTGGCCCTATGCAACCTTGCGTTTCAGACCCAACCCCTTACTTACCAGACTGACCAGGCGAAGGTGGCCTATATCGTAGGCTTGTTGGGAGGGGTAGCCCTAGATTGGGTAACCCCCCTATTAGCAGCAGACGATGCACTTTTATGTAATTACAAAGGATTCTTAACTCAGTTTCGATTTTTGTTCGATTACCCCCATAGGGTTAGGGATGCCGAGCAGGCGATTTTGCATCTCCATCAGGGTAAAACTCCTTTATTAGATTATACCACCCAATTTAGGAAATTGGCTTTTGATCTTAAGTGGAGTGATTCAGCCCTACGGGCATTGTATCGGCAGGGCCTTAATGACGAAATAAAGGACCAGTTAGCGTGCTTTACCACTACCCCCCAATCCTTAGAGGAGATGGTCACTATTTCAATACAAATTGACGAACGCCTTATGGAGCGAAAAAGAGAACGTCGTCGTGATCAAGGTGGGGGTATGGGCTCATGGTTATCTAGGGGATCCGTGAGCCCTCCTCCACCTCAGGGTCCAACAGGGGTGGGGGATCCTGAACCTATGCAAATAGGAGCCTTGCGAGGGCCCCTTACCCCTGAAGAACGAGAGAGACGACGACAATTGAAACTTTGTTTTTACTGTGGCGCTAATACCCATTTTTCAAGGGAATGTCCTGTTAAGACCTCTCGTTCTAGGGTCTCGGGAAACGCCAGGAGCCGGGAGGAGGGGGGAGCTTCTCGGTAACATGTAGTAACCTCCTCTTGGAACTAGGATGAAAATCTGAGGTGACCCAACAATTAAAAATATCCATCACCCTCCAATGGCTTGCAGCTCGGTCAGTAGTGGTGAAAGCTCTGATAGATTCAGGGGCCTCAGGCAACTTTATGGATACTGCCTTCGCCGATCTACAGGGAATTCCTACCCAAACCCGTAAATCCATAGAAATGATCCAAACCATAGATGGATCCCCTCTTACCTCAGGACCCCTTTCGGTTTGTTCCATCCCGATACATTGCACTATAGGTTCTCATATCGAAACCATACAATTTGACCTAATTTCCTCTCCCCTATTTCCCCTTGTCCTAGGATTACCCTGGTTACAAAAACATAACCCTACCATTGATTGGGTTAACAAGTCTTTAGTGTTCACATCTCCTTCTTGTCATTCTCACCAGATTTTTAACCCGGCGGAGCTAATTAAGGATTCCATGGCCTTGTCCCATCCCTCGAACCTTTCCCTCCCTTCTCCCTATCATGATTTGGCTTTAGTGTTTAGTAAACGCGAGGCTTCAGAACTTCCCCCTCATAGGTCATATGACTGTCCGATTGAACTTATCCCCGGAAGCGAACCTCCACATGGTCGTATTTATAATCTGTCCCCAGGGGAAACCGAAACCTTAAGAGTCTACATTAAGGAGAATTTAGCAAAGGGGTTTATACGACACTCCACCTCTCCTGCGGGAGCGCCTCTTTTTTTTGTCCCCAAGAAGGAGGGGGATCTTCGGCCGTGTATTGATTATCGCGGATTAAATAAAATTACAATTAAAAAACGTTACCCCCTTCCCCTCATCCCTGAACTCCTTGGGAAGCTCCAAGGGGCTACAATATTCACCAAACTTGATCTCAGGGGCGCATATAATCTGGTTCGAATCAAGGAGGGGGATGAATGGAAAACTGCTTTTCGCACTAGATTTGGCCATTTCGAGTATTGTGTGATGCCCTATGGACTAGTAAATGCTCCCGCCACGTTCCAGCATTTTATCAACGATATTTTACGGGACTTATTGGACTTATATGTAGTGGCATATCTAGATGATATTCTTATTTTCTCTTCCTCTCTAAAAGATCACATCGGGCATGTTCGAACGGTTCTCAAACGCCTCCTGGATAATCGTCTGCATTGTAAAAGGGAAAAATGCCTTTTTCATGCTACGTCTGTTCCCTTTCTGGGATTCATAGTCTCGGCTAAAGGAATTCACATGGATCCCAGCAAGCTCGAAGCCATAAACCTCTGGCCAGCACCAACCACGGTAAAAGCCTTACAACGATTCTTAGGTAGTGTAAATTATTATAGACAATATATTTCACACTATGCAGACCTTACTAAACCCCTTACTACCTTGTTACGAAAGGGGGAAAAATTCGAATGGGGACCTCACCAGGATAAGGCTTTTGTTCTACTAAAACAAGCCTTTATGTCCGCCCCCCTTCTCCAGCACCCTGATGTCTCACAACCTTTCATAGTAGAAGCGGACGCATCGGATGTGGCGATTGGGGCGGTGCTGACCCAAGCCCTCAACCCCTCAGGACATCGTCTACCATGCGTCTACTACTCCCGCCAATTAACCCCGGCTGAAAGAAATTACCCCATTTTAGACAAGGAATTACTCGCCATAAAAGCAGCTTTTGAAGCGTGGAGACACTTCTTGGAAGGAGGTCCCCACCCTATTTTGGTTTATACGGATCACAAAAATCTAGCCTATCTCCAATCCGCCCGTATTAATAATGCAAGGCATGCAAGATGGGCATTGTTTTTCGTACGTTTCTGTTTTTCTATTCAATATCATCCTGGTTCTATGAACACTATGGCCGATGCGTTATCACGATATTATACCCAGACAGGAAGAGATGTAGAACTTCAAGGACCGATTTTACACCCTCAGGTTTTTGCTGCTACTCTTCCTTCCCTAGTTCAGTTGCAGACCGTGAGCCAGAAGGAGACGCCACATTCTGGATTCACCCTATCGAATGGTTTATATTACTATCAAGGGAAAGTATTTATCCCTCCCAAATTTCGACCGCAGGTAATGTGGGCTCATCACGATTCCCCCCTTGCAGGTCACCCAGGATACCAACGTACTTTTTCTTTAATCCAGCGCTCCTTTTGGTGGCCGTCTCTTTGTAAGGATGTGGAAAAATATGTCCAAGGATGTACCACATGTGCTCGCACTATAACTCCTCGTACCCTACCGGTGGGCTTACTGCAGCTTACCGATTGCCCCAAGGGTCCCTCGCAGAAAATAGCCATGGACTTCATCGTGGGACTTCCTAAGTCCACGGGGCATGATTCCATCCTGGTCATAATTGACTATTTCACCAAGATGGGGCATTTTATTCCTTGCAAAGGCGTACCTTCGGCCCCTGCCACCGCACGTCTTCTCCTCCGGGAGGTTGTACGTCTCCATGGACTACCTAGAGAAATTGTCTCAGACCGAGGCCCTCAATTTATTTCTCGCTTCTGGAAAGCCTTCTTCTCTCTGCTGCAGGTCAAACTTCGACCGACAACGGCATATCACCCGCAAGCTAATGGACAAGTGGAACGAACTAACCAACATATTGAACAGTATCTACGTTGTTTTTGTACATATCTTCAAGATGACTGGGTAGAACATCTACCCCTCGCAGAATTTACTTATAACAATGGACCAAACGCATCATTAGGAAATTCCCCTTTTTATGTCTCATATGGTTTTCATCCCCCCCTTTGTTTTCCAGAGGCGCCCCTCTCATCTGTACCTGCTGCGGGGGCTTTGGTGAACATCATTCACAAGGTGCAACAAGTTGCCCTCGATCACTTGTGCCGTGCCCGTTCCCGTTATAAAGTTGCTGCTGACGCCCACCGACTACCGGGCCCTCAGTTTAAGGTAGGAGATTTGGTTTGGGTTAAGCGACGCAATTACCCTTCCCCACGTCCCTCGGCCAAGCTTGACGATGCTTTTATGGGCCCTTTTCCTATTAAACGCCAACTAAATAATGTTACCTACGTAGTAGGGCTCCCCGGCCACATGAAGATTCACCCCTCCTTCCATGTGTCTTTATTAAAACGAGCCCATATGCCAACATATGCCCTTCAACGAGCCATCCCGCCTCCCCCCATCGTTATTTCAAATACCCCAGAATACGAAGTTCGTGCTATTCTGGATTCTCGCATTTTTGGCTCTCGCCTATATTATCTGGTTGATTGGAAAAATTATGGCCCTGCCGAGCGCTCTTGGGAGCCTGTTGGGCATATTCATGCCCCTCGTCTGATTCGCGAGTTCCACCTTCGTCATCCCTCCAAACCTGGCCTTCGTACCCTAATTGGGGGGGGGGGCTTGGACGGGGGGGTACTGTAAGGAACCGCCCATCTCGGGCGGCTGTGGGCAGTGTGGTGCGGGTTGCCAGGCAACAGGGGAGAGGGGGGGGAAGTCCTGCCCAGCTGTAGCACATTTTGGCGAAAGCTCCCGGGTCAGAGATGGGCGGGGACTCTGCCCAGGATACTATGGCTTGCTAATTGACTGGCCTATATTAACCACCGGCAGGGCTGAGAGCCCTTGCCGGTAATCAGTTCTGAGAAGCTGGCCCCTTGAATTTTGGATTCTGGTATTGCCTGTGAGAGCCTGAGAGAGAGTGAACTAATCCTTGTCTGTGTCTGGTTCGTTACCCTTCCCTGGAGAGCGTGTGGTGAGTGCAAGTGAGTGAGTGTGGTATTGCTTATTGGTCTTGTTGTGTGTTGTAGTAATTGGTGCCCCTTATTCCTATTTGTTTCTTCCTTCCCCCCCACCTTCAGTAGTAGGGACACTTGACCTCCCCCCACTGCTTACCAGAGTGAACGCCCTTTCCCACCGCCCTACTCCCTTTTCCCCATTTCCTTTCCCTCCCAGTGTTCCCTCTTGTTTCCCTGGAGTCCTTCCTTTCCCCCTTGCTACCCACTGTGTCCCACGGGGTCCTGGTCCTAGGTTATTCCCCCGATTGCGTGACTGTCTTGTATTTTGCCCTTCAGTGTTGGGACAATTGCCTGTTCTCTGAACTTCCCAATGATGAGCAGGAATACTCTGAGTCAGAGAGAGAGCCCAACTAAGACCCTGAGGGATCCTTTTTCCTCCGATAGATATTTGAGACAAGGCTGCCCTTTTGTGTGTCTTCCCCTCTCAGTGTGTGTTAGCCTCCCCTTGCTACGCCCTTCCTTCCCATATCTTCCCCCTCTTCCCTTTACCAGCCGTGACACCTATAACTGTCACCACGGACCATAAAAACCTAACCTTTCTCCAGACAGCTCAAATCACCAATCCTCAATATGCCCATTGGGCCCTATTCTTCACCCGCTTCAACTTCTCCATACAATATTGCCCTGGAAAGCTGAATATTCTTGCCGATGCCCTGTCCCGATATCAAGAAGGGAAGGAAAGGGATCTACACCCCCACGGACCCATTTTAGAGGCCAAGGTATTTGCAGCTACCATGGTTCCCCTAGAACAGTAATGCAAGGCCTCAGCACAAGAACTCTACAGCGTGGAGGACCCCTCATATACTATTGAAGAGGGTCTCATTAAAAGGGCTCACCAGATTGTGGTGCCCCCATCCTGTCAGCCACACCTTTTGTGGGCCCACCACGATGCACCTTTGGCCGGCCATCCCAGCATGGAATGAACCCTTGAGTTCCTCCAATGACATTTCTGGTGGCCTACGATATCCTCTGATGTCCAGAACCATATCAAAACCTGTGCTGTTTGTGCTCGTACTAAAATACCCAGGCAAGCCCCGCTCGGCTTACTGCACCTTGCCACCCCCCCCCCCCCTCTGGTCCCTGGCGCAGAGTGGGTCTTGATTTCATTGTAGAATTGCCCCTCTCTCGGGGCTACGACACAGTCTTTGTAATTGTAGACCATTTCACAAAACTGTCCCACTTCATCGCCTGCAAGGGCCTCCCCACAGCCCCATGAACCAAACTGTTGTTCCTACGACGTTGTAAAACTTCATGGATGGCCATCTGAGATCATCAGCAACCACGGGACCCAGTTCATATCACTCTTCTGGACCACCCTTTTCAAGGCCCTACGTGTAAAATTGAAACCCTCAACAGCCTAACATCCCCAGACCAACGGCCAAGTCAAAAGGGTGAATCAAAACTTTGAACAATACCTACGATGTTATATTGACTATCTTCAAGATGATTGGTATGCTTGGCTCCCTATGGCGGAGTTTGCCTATAACAATGCTCTTAATGCCTCCATAGGGAATTCACTTTTATGTGACCTATGGATATCACCCACAGATTAGTGCCCCTGATCTCCCAATTCCCTCCATACCAGCTGCTGGGGCCCTTGCACAACAAATTAAACAAATCCAAGTACTGGCTAAAACTACACTGGAAAAAGCTCAACAACATTATAAAACGTACGCAGACAAACATCGATGACCGGCCCCGCAGTTACAACTGTGACATTTAGTATGGGTGGCTCGACAAAACTACCCCTCCAAACACCCTTCAGCCAAGCTCGACCATAGGTACTTTGGTCCCTTCTCCGTTCTCCACCAGGTAAATGATGTCACCTATACCCTGCAATTTCCCCCTCAGGTTCGACTACATCCCACTTTTCACGTCTCCCTCCTCAAGCTCGCCCAGCTGCCAGGGCCGTCAAAGCTCTCAGGAGACACTGTCAACATAAACCCCGTTGACACCGGTCCAGACTACAAAGTTTGGGCCATCCTGGACGCCAAGCTGCACTGTGGGAAGCTGCACTATCTGATAGATTGGCGGGGGTTTGTACACAAGGAACATTCTTGGGAATCTGCTACCAATATCTGAGCGCCCCGAAACCTCCGCCTCTTCCACCTTCAGCATCCTGGGAAGCCTGGACCAACCAGGTGACTGCGGGGTGGCCGTTGAAGGGGGGGTACTGTCACCTGGAGCCCCAGGCACCCCCCTCACCACAGCACCCATGGATGCCAGCTCCTGACCATGCCTCCTGCGCCAACAGATGCAGCTCGCTCCAGGGCTCAGATCCACCCCCAGAGCATCACGATACAACATCCTCCCAGGCGGACCCCAGCAGAAGAAGCCTGACACAGCCGGCTCCCAGCGTAATGGAACCACACACCCCCATAGCGCTCGGTGTGCCTGCAGGCACATTCAGGGGGTGGGGCCTGCACCTTATCTGCCGGTGCTGCAGAGGATGCAGCGCCGGTGAACAGAGCTGTGCCCCTGGAGAGACTGGCCCCCTACCTGAAGCTAAGTAGTTGCAATTGATTTGTTGTGTGCTGTGCCCGCCCCGCTTGTCACCCTCCTCCCTGTTAACCCTCCTTCCTGACCCTGCCTGATTGATACTTGAGTTCCTCCCTGGATTGTTGTGTAAGTGGACCTTGCCTTATTCCTGTGAGAGAGTGTGGTGGTGTGAGAGCCTGCGGGCTGTTGGTTCCCTTCCCCCTCCTGGGATGTTCCCCTCTTTTCCCTCCCCCTTGCTGTGTGAAAGTCCCGGTCTCCTCTCCCTCCTGGCCTGGGTCCTGTCCCCCTGTAACCCTAACACGATCCCACCTCGCCTCCCGCCTCCCTTCCTTGTGGTGTGGGTGCGTTGCTGCATGTGGGACCCCTTCCACGCTTATAGTTCTGCACCCTATGATGATAGGGGCCTAGCTTCCTGGTGCACATGCACGTGGAAGGGCCCACATTCTATCCTGACGGGCATTTTCCTCGCAAGCAGAGCCTCCCGTGTGTCTGTTCTTGGTGTGGAAGAAACCCCCTTGCCTCCCCAGTTGGCCCTTTCCCCCTCCCCACTGACAATTACATTGTGATTTAATGAATTCCTCCCACCTCCATTATTAACAGATTGGGACTCTCCCAGTTGTGAGAATGGGAGGAATCACTGACAAACAGAAAGTTGCTACCTTGTAAACAAGGTTCTTCGAGATGGCTCGAACCATTCTCATAACACCCACCCATCCAATCCTGCAACGGAATTTGGGGTTGGAAGGAACTGACAGTTGAGAGGGGGAGTGTCTTGTATACACTGGGAGGTCACATGGTAAATAAAACTTCATATGGCTAGGGAATGTTCGATGAGTGAAGGGCGTGCACGCATAACCCAGTTGTAAGAAGAGTTGGAGCCATCTTGAAGAATCTTGTTTACAAGGTAGCAACCTTCTGATCAATTAGTGGAATCGGGCAAGACGTGTAGCACTAGCAACTTGAAGTTGCAGCCAGGCAACACAGCAGGCGGGGGAGGGGAGGGATGGGGGGAAAGTTTAATTTAAGAAAGAAAGCATTTAGCCTCAGGCAGCAGAGAACAATGGGCATGCAAGCAGGGGGTAGATAGGAGGATGATCATCAAGAGGAAGGAAATGGAGATTGCCCCCCAATTTAAAGGGAAAATTTAAATTCAAAAGGAGGGTGGACTGAAACTTATTCCTGAACCAATCAAATTGAATGGTGGGGGGGTCGCAACTCCATATGGGGAGTTTCCTCTGGAAAAGTTCCAATGGAAAAATTCAACATTGCCTATGGAAAGAACTGCTAGCCGCCCTGAGCTGCTTGCAAGAGGGAAGGGATATAAATATATTAAATAAACAAATAAATAAATAAATAAATAAAATAAAATAAAATAAAAGAGCATGTAGCAACTGTGGAAAGGCACAAGCACCGCTAGGAAAAGCAGTTCTCTACCATGCTCTGCTGCTCTTGTGAGCAGAAGAGTGCTTTCCATCAGAAAATCTTGCCATGATGGTATACCGTTTCAGACCTAGCTGGTGGACAGTTGAGCTTCTTCTGGAAATGAAACTTAGGGCCATATTTGGTAGGAAGGGGGTATGGGAGGGGACAGCTGAGTGATGGTAAACCAGATGGCAAATTTTTATTGGCTGGCCAAGCCAGATGGCAAGTTTTTGACTTGCTGGCAGGGAAAAATAAAAGTGGCTGCAGTGCAGCCATTTCCCATTCTCTTTGGTGAATTTGGCTGGTGTGCTACAGTGCTGACTCTGTAAGTAATCAGCTGGTGGGAGGGAGGGGTGCCTGTCCTGTCCTGTCTATAGGGCCAATGATGGGGGGTTACATTTACCATTACCATGCCATCCTTTTTGTAAAAATAAAATAAAATTGGGTGTCATATTGCTTCTAGTTCTGCCTGCTGCTTGGTTGGCACTGGCACCTGGCATCATGAGGTCAGAGGGGTCTCTCTGCCTGGCTCCACTTCCCCTTGCGTGGTCTGTTCAAGTTACCAGTGCCACAATACCAATGCCATGTCAAGAGGGTGCCCTTGGGCTTGTGAATGTCTGGTTTCTTAATTTTGTGACTGCTGGGCTTGCTGGCTTTTGGTGGGATTTATTTCTCCATGCAGTTGTACACTGTTTTGTGGGGTTGCTGTATTCTTCTTGAGCACATGTCCCATTTTTGCTAGCCTGAATTTTTGTGCACTCATTGCTGATGGTGGGCCATGCTGTGGGTACACTACTGTTGTGGGTTTTTTTTTAATTTCTGCACGCAGTTGCACTTTTGTGGGGTTGTCTTCTGGAGCGATTGTCCCACTCTTGCTAGCCTGCTTTTCTGGCTGTGGATTCAAAACTTTGCCAAGCTGTGACCAGCTGGGGCACTGGGGGAATACATTCTAGTTTCTTTCTGGTTAATATGATGTGTGGGGGGAGGGGTCTTGCCTTGCATAGGTGTGCACACACAATGGAGGCATTTGGGGGGTGGGAAATGTCTGGTTTCTTGTGTGTGTTTGTTATGGCTACTGGTCTGGCTGGTGGCAACCATGAAACCACGCACGGAAGGGGTGGATGCGCACACTGATTGGCTAGGCAACACCTGCTGAGGTGCCGACCTGGCACCAAATAGTTCCAAAGTTTCCAAAGTTTTACGAGGTCCAGAATTCCAAGTCCAAATTCCAAAGCGTCAAAATCAGCATTGAACGGCCGCTGAGTACTCAGACTGATTACTCAGAACTTTGGAATTTGGCCCGAGTACCCAGAACTATTACAGCCATACCCTCTCCTGAACTGTGCATGCTTACTCGCCCTCTGTGAAACTCTATGCAGCATTTATAGTGTGCCTTTTAGAATTTCATATAATCCAGTTGGATTTTGTATAATTTCCCGTGCATTTTAGTTGTGGCTTATGCTAACTGTGTGCATTTCATATATTGTAATGTTGCTGAATTGCACCTTAAGAAAGGTATTGGAAATTTCTGTAATCTGAGTTAGTTGTTATGGTATTTCTGTTTTCTCTGCTATTGTACTCCTGCCATTGAACACTTTGCCTGCTGGAGGTTATTGGAGACAGGTCCCTGCACAGTGGGCTTACAATCTGAGAAGGACTAGCCCTGTTTTCCCCCATGCATGCTGGACTCACTTGACTCTGTTTTTGTTTTCTAAAACACTTTACCAAGGGCAGATTTGGGGGTGGAGGGGAAAGGTTTGTGACTACTTTGTGCCCCCTGTTTGCACCCGTGCACACTGGTATCACTTGGTTTTGTTGTTTGCTAAAAAAAAGAATGCAAAACAGATATACTTCACTAAACTACCCCCTCCCCCTCCTACTCTTTTTATAATACACAGCATGCCTATATCTTAAGCTTATTTTTGCAGCCTTTAGTGAAAGTTCAATTGCAGTCTCCAGGTTTTCTTTTTTGTTGTGTTGTATCATAATGTAAAAGGTCTTCTCGATGAGAGATCAGATGCTCCTCTCAGGTAGGTAGATTTTATTTTTATTATTATTATTAACAAACATTTATATAGCACCAGCAGTGTACCTGACACTTTACAAAGTAGCAAAATAGACATGGTCCCTGCCCTAGGTCCCTGCCTCTGAGAGACGGGACCTGGGGAGAGACATAGGAAGTGGAACAGAGGAAGAGACAAGGGGTCAAACATTCATGAAGATGTGATGCCTCAGGTGCATGTACTTGACTTGGTTATGTTGAGAAGAATTTTTGTTGCTTATCTTTACATCTGTCATGTAGGATGTTCCAGTTGGGCTCCCAAGTCACGTATAAGTTCTGATATTTGTCTGACAGTTCTGCCTTTTCCATAGATAAGGTTAATCAGATTCTGCTGATCCACGGCAATTTGAAAAGTCCTTCTGTGCTTTTCCAATTCCAAACTATGATGTAAATAGCTGCCATGTATATGGTGCTGCATTATTAATTATTCATTTATTAATTATTATTATTATTATTATTATTATTTTATTTTATTATAAGCATTTATATAGCACAAGCAATGTACCTGGCACTTTACAAGGACTAAGAGACAGGGAAGGGGGAACAGAGGGAGAGACAAGGGATGCGACATTCATGAGGATGCGGGAGCTCAGGTAAACATGTGTCCTTATAGTAACTCATTAATTTATTTATTTATTTATTTTACAAATTTCTACCCCGCCCCTCCTGCTATGCAGCTCGGGGCAGCTTCCATCATTAAAAACCATAAAATACAATAAAATCCATACAAAACAATACAAAAAAAATACTTAAAATATTAAATATTGAATATAAATATGACTTAACAGGGCTAGTCCAAAAACCAAACACAAATGGGTAGGGGACTAAACACCCCCCTCCCCACCCTCCCTCCCAAAGGCCTGGGCAAACAGCCAGGTCTTACAGTTCCGCCGAAATGCTAAAAGGCTTGGGGCCAGGCGAGCTTCCTCCGGAAGGGAGTTCCACAGCCGCGGTCCCACCACCGAGAATGCCCTCTCCATCGTGGCCCCCCGTTTAACACAGGGGACCTCCAGGAGGGCACCCCCGGCAGACCGCAGGAGCCGCTCCGGGGCGCGAAGGGCGAGGCGGTCCCTAAGGTATGAGGGGCCAAGACCGTATAGGGCTTTATAGATCATCACTAGGACCTTGAACTTGGCCCGGCACACTATCGGCAGCCAGTGCAGAGCTCGGAGCACCGGTGTAATGTGCTCCCGGCGACCCGTCCCCGTAAGAAGACGAGCCGCCGCATTCTGCACCAGCTGCAGCCTCCGAGCCAAGAACAAGGGAAGCCCCACGTAGAGCGCGTTGCAGTAGTCGAGCCTCGAGGTGACAAAGGCATGGATGAGGGAGGCCAGGTCCGGGCCAGAGACATACGGACGCAGCCTACGTACAAGATAAAGCTGGCGGAAGGCAGCCTTAGCGACTGCCTCCACCTGCCGCTCCAGACGCAGGTCTGCGTCCAATATGACCCCCAGACTCCGGACCTGCTGAGCTACAGGAGGGCAAACCCCCCCAACTAGGGGGGCCACCACCCCCTTCGCCCTCCCCACCACCATCACCTCCGTCTTATCTGGGTTGAGCTTCAGTCTGCTCAGCCGCATCCAATCCGCCACGGCCTCCAAACATTGGGATAGCAACGAGATAGCAGGGTCTGGGTCAGTAGAAAAGGAGAGGTACAGCTGAGTATCATCAGCATACTGGTGACATCGCACCCCGAACCCTCTCACGACCTCCCCCAAGGGCTGCATATAGATATTAAACAACAACGGAGACAAGATCGATCCCTGCGGAACGCCACACGGTAAAGCGCGGGGGCACGATGTTTCCTCCCCCAGCACCACCCGTTGGCTCCTCCCCGAGAGGAATGAGCGGAACCATTCAAGAACGGTCCCGCCCAGACCCCCCAGGTCACGCAGTCGTCTCAGCAGCAGCCCATGGTCCACGGTGTCAAAAGCGGCCGAGAGATCTAGCAGGATGAGAAATGTTGAACATCCTGCATCCATCTCCCGGCGGAGGTCGTCTACCAAGGCCACCAACGCCGTCTCGGTGCCATAGCCGGGGCGGAACCCAGATTGAAAAGGGTCAAGGAGCCCGATGCTATCCAGATGAACCTGGAGCTGGAGCGCCACTGCCCGCTCAATAACCTTCCCTAAAAAGGGAAGGTTAGAGACAGGTCGGTAACTGGCGAGCGCATCTACGTCCAACGATGGTTTCTTCAGCAGGGGGCGCACCACAGCCTCTTTAAGGCAGGGCGGCAACCTCCCCTGCCGAAAGGACGCATTCACTACCCTCGCCAGCACCGTCCCCAACGTCTCCCTGGAAGCTTTTATTAACCAGGACGGGCACGGATCCAGTTCACAACACGTGGCCCTCACAGACCCCAGGACATCCACTGCATCGGCCGGCGTCACTTCCCAAAACTCTCCCCACAAAGATGGACCAGACGGGCCCTCCGCCCCCCCGCGCTCCTCCCCTACTGCCATCAAATGGGAGTGGAGAGTGGGGCTGCCGGTCACCTGTGTCAATTACAGCCCGCATAGATCAGAGGCAGAGAGAGGGCGGAGCTCCCGACAACACCGGGGATTTAAACAGAGCGGCGCGGCAGAGGTGGTGAGTGGAGAGTGGGGCCGCCGGTCACCTGTGTCAATTACAGCCTGCATAGATCAGAGGCAGAGCGAGGGCGGAGCTCCCAACAATGCCGGGGATTTAAACAGAGCGGCGCAGTGGAGGCAGTGAGTGGAGAGTGGGGCCACCGGTCACCTGTGTCAATTACAGCCCGCATAGATCAGAGGCAGAGACAGGGCAGAGCTCCTGACAACGCCGGGGATTTAAACAGAGCAGCATGGCGGAGGCGGTGCCGGAGAAGCATGCCGGGCAGTGTGCCTAAGGGCTGTGCGTGCAAGGGCATGCCCTTGTGCGAGCGGCCTTAGGCGCAGGTCAGAGCGCGAGGAGTAATTACTGTTTGTTACCCGTTACCTGCTGCCCGTCTTTAGATGGCTACTAATAAACGGTCACGTTCTGAACCCTCAGTTGGGTCACCACCGGCACACAAGCAACTGAAACAATGAAGGTTGGAGTCCTTTTTTTCTTCTAAAACCCTGTGCCCTTCTCAGATTGCCGCCCATATTCTGGTATCCTCTGACCTAATTACTGAGGCCTCCATTTGTCGACAAATCTCCCATGTTTCATACGGCAAGTCTATTTTCTCCTCTCGGCATTCTACCCCTACTAGTCTCCGGAAGGGCAGTGCCCCATTACCTCAACAGCTTACTAGTTCTAGTGTCTTGCAGGGGAATGATTTTTTGACTGAGTTTCTTTCTACTCATGTAAGGGTGACTGCTGAGTCTATCCGATTTATGTGTTCTCAGGTACACCAAATTCAGGAAAAGTTGGATCTTATGGTCCTTTCAGGCAGGGACCACTTGGAAGGTAAACTCCCGCCCCTTCCCCCACAGTTAGGTGAGGCAGGTAGGGGGAAATATTCTCAGCCCAAGCAAAGGGCGGTGGCCTCTGGGAATTTAGAAACTTTGCCTGAGGTGTTACCTGCAGGAGGCTTCTCTCGACCTTTGCAGTCAGGGTCAAAATTACCTAGTCTTTCACATGCTCTTTCAGCTTTGCCTCCTGTTGAGCAAGCAGTATCCTATAGTCCCTTGCCCTTAAATGTAATCTTTACTATTTTGCCGCTATATGGCAGACGTCCCCCCTTGTGGAATATTGTTTTAGATGCTGCAGAACATCTTAGATTGTTACTAAATTTTCCAGTCATAAGGCACTTCCCAGTTACTAGACACGATATTAAATCTATGGACCAGCTGCTGATGTCTCGGGACAGGCATGTAGTGAATGTTACGTTTTTTTCACCGGAGACCATAGCAGCAATTTGGGCCGCAAGACATTCTCTGGAGGAGAGATCAGTATTTACCTCCAAAGTATTTCAAACTAATACAGGTAATATTCTCTCATCGGGAGGGAGGTCATCTCAGAATACCCCAAATATGCCCCCCCATCAAGGTACGGGCCCCCCAAATTTAACAAATCTGGAGGTATGTGAGCAGGAAGTAAATTTGATCTCACTGGTGGGCGACCTTTCAGCTCAACATCTTCGGCATGAAGTGAGGAGGAATATCATCGACCCATTACCTGAGGTGGGTGCGGATGGTATGGAAATCAATATGGCTGAGCCCGAGGTTATTGCGCGGCGCCCCCAAGAGTTTGCTTTGCCCCCAGGGAAGCAGGGTGTTCCCTTGTGGAAGGGTGGCCCTGACCTCATGGTATCCAGTATGTTGATGAAACTGGACTCTTTATGTTCTCAGTTAGCTAAATTGAAGTCGGGCACTTTACCCACTGAGGCCAGCGCCCTTTTTAAACAGCCAAAAAGACCTAGGCTTCCAACCCAAGTGGGAAACTCTTTAAATCTGGCTTACAAACAACTAACTCTGCCTCCTCTGAGGATGGTACTTGATAAAGTGCAGGTGGAGGGAGAAGGAGAAGTCCCCATTGGTCAACTGTATGGGATAACAACTCAGGACTCGGGGCCCTTTGTGGCCCTGGGACTTTGTCCTAGGGAGGGGGTGCTGGATTTATCTCTGGGAGTTGACTCTCAGGTAAAAGGGAAAGTTGTGGGTAGGTCTGTGAGTCTTGCCGAGTTAACATTGCCTTCAATACTGCCGGAAAACTCGCTACCAGTAGATATTCCCTCCACTCCATTGTTAATTACATCTATTCATGTTGATTCTGGGGGTAGAGCCCAGAATCTGGATATGGTGATAATCCAGACTACCCCCTCTTCTTATGTGGAGGCTCCTTTGTGACAACTACCGAACTCTGTTTTCAAGATTGCCTCCTGGAACATTTCGGGTTGGCGGGCTCGCTAACAGGATGCGGAACTTTTTTGCCTTTTTGACGCCAATGACATTTGTTTGTTACAGGAAACCTGGGCCCGAGAGGTGAGGGCCTTAGAGTTCACTCGATTAAGGCAACTCCCTCTAGGGGTTCAGGGAGATCAAGTGGGGGGTTGGCTTTTGTGACCTCTAATTCTTCCAGTGTGGTTTCTTTTAAGTTAATAAATAGTTACAAATCTTACTTTGCTCTTTACTATTGTATGTTTTCTTTAGGAGTCAATTTACTGATTGGTAATGTTTATATCCCTCCCTCTTCATCAAGTTTCTTTTGTAAAGCGCTATGGGGAGAAATTTGCCATGGAATTCAAATAGCAAGGTTGATGTTCCCCAGGATCGCTTTGGTCCTGGGGGGGGGGGGGACTTTAACTCCAGATTGGGGGATTGGCAGGGCCCCAACAACGGGGTGAGTTCTTTGTGCTCCCCCCTGCCCACCCCATGGAAGACCCAAAATAAAGTGGTCAATGCAAATGCTGGGGATCTGAAACTGTTGGTTGAAGAGCTGGGGTTAGTAGTGTTGAATGGCAGGTTGGAGGGGGATAGCGATGGTTGCTATACCTTCCATTCACAACGGGGTTCCAGTACCATTGATTATTTTCTGGTTTCATGACAGAGCAGGGCTCTTAGACCGGTTTACCTGATCCTAGCTGCCTGACAGTCCCCAGCTATGTGGGTTCTGAGAGGGGGAGAAGTTAACCAGCCCACGGCAAGTTTAAAAGAGCTGCATGAAGTCTCCGGTGGCACCGGTGGCGCACGCCAAAGGGTCGCGTGCAAAAGGGTGTGCGCCCTTTTGCTCACCCTTCGGCATGACCAGGCGCAGGGTGCGCCCCTTTCTATCGCTTTCTCCTCTCCTTCTTATTTGTTTCCATCTGCTCTTTTGTTACAAGTATACATCAGTGGGTGGTGGTTGGAATTAATTACATGCCAGGTACTAAGAGACTGAGGGGGATGGAAGCTGGCAGTCCTCCCCTGAATACCCAAAATTGAAGCAGAGGAAACTTGACTCCTTTTTCCAGAAAACTGAGGTGGGAGCTGGTCGGCCAGAGGAGGGGTCTTTATTGGCAGTGGGAATAGGGGAAGGGGAGCAAATAGTAAACTCCTTGTCTCCTTTACGGGAGAGATTGGGTCACCAAAAGACTCCCCCTTCTTGGCATTCAACGCCTGTACACCGCAATGAAGAGGGATCTTTGATATTACAGTCTTGTAACCTGCTATCTGCACAACCTATTCCCGAATGCTTGACTGATTTCCTGATGAAGCATGTTGCAGTTACAGCAGAGACAATTCACTTCATGTGTACTCAGGTGAATCAAATTCACAGGAAATTAGAGCAGATGGCTCCACCAGGAAGAAGATCTAGGAAAATTCAACCTTGCCCTCAATTAACGCAGCAACCCTATGTTCCTAATAATTCCCTCCCTGGTAAATGTAAACTGGGTACACGATGCAATGCGGTCTTGGGGGATGCTGTGAATAGTCTGCCTAAAGAGGACTTTGATAGGTTCTATCCTCTCCCTTTAAATTTGATTTTTGTAATTCTCCCTTACATAAATGGTCCCCTCTTTGGAATGTACCCCTTGATGTGGCTGAACACCTTAGGATGCTGCTGAATGAGCCTATAACGAGACATGATATCGCCTCAGTTGAGCAGTTATTAGTGTCAAGGACAAGACAAATGATAAATGTTCAGTTTAATACTTAAAGAAATAGTTAATCTAGTATAGGGGAGAAAGCGTACTTAGAAGAGCAAGCAGTGTTTCCCTTGAGGGCTTTTGGGGCCAAGTCGGACCAGGTTCGAGTGGTAGCAGATGCTGGTGAAGTGATGCTGCCAGCTTCGGGCCCCCAGGTGGGCCCATTGAGATCTTCCCAGTCTGCATTCCCATTGGAGAGGAGTGACCAGCGAGGGCAGATGCAACAGGAAAGGGCTCACCCTCACCAACCTGAGGTTAGGCCAAGAGGGTTGCAGGCCTCCCTTATGGAGATGGACCCGCAGAGACCACAGAGTCTATGCGAACAACCCCCTGTCCTGTTGGTGAGGGAGGAGGTAAACTGCCCTGCCTCTTCTCCTCAGCTTCAGCTTGCTGATATGCTTGATGATTTATGTTTGCGATTAAATCAGTTAAGGGGGTCAGCCCCTTTGACAAGATCCATTCAGCAGAAGACTCAGCTACGGAAAGTACCTCAACTTACGGAGGATTCCCAGCTACTCTGTTCCACTCAGGGGGAAAAGCCAGACTTCGATTTAGGAATAAATTTAAGTCATAGGCCCGCTATAGCTAGTGGGATAGTAGAATTAGGACCTTTGGGGCCCCTGGGTGTTAATCAGGGGGATACTAGGGTGTTAAAGAAAGCTCCTGTTAAGAAAATTGATGGGACCCATAGGCCGGGCGGAGGCTCTTTGAAGCATGATAAAAATACTCACCTGCAAAATTCTTTTGGCCATTTAGAGGGGGGATTAAAACTTGGTGGCAGGTCAAACTGTGAGGAAGTAATAAAAGGAAACAACCAACAGATGGGAGCAGAGAGGTCGGGAGACCCACTTAAACCCCCCCTTGGATCCCAGAGTTTCTGACTAGTATCCGACCATCTGGTGAGGATTGCCTCGTGGAACATTGCCGGATGGCAATCCCGTCTTAATGACCCAGAGTTTGGGTCTTTTCTCCAGGGGCTAGATGTTTGCCTCCTCCGGGAGACTTGGACTGTAGGAGAATTGGAATTAGAGGGATACAGGGTCTACTCTGTTAATGCATCTCCTTCTGCTTGCAGAAGAGACCAAGCGGAGGTTTGGCCCTGGTGTCTCCCGTAAGTAGGAATTTTAAAATTGAATTAATAAACTCCTTTGAATCCTATTTTGGCCTTTACTCCTGTTTTATCCCTACGGGTGTTATGCTACTGATAGGGAATGTCTATATCCCCCCGATTTCCTCAGACCATTATAGCTCTCAGATTTGGAGAGAACTAGTGGTGAGGATCCAGGAGGCACGACAGTTATTCCCTCAAGCCTTGTTGATACTGAGGGGAGACTTTAACACCAGGCTGGGGGATCAGGGGAGGATTTTGCCATCTTTGAATTTGTTCAATATTCCCCCACGGGTCTCCCAGGACAAAGTCTCAAATAGGACTGCGGCAAACATGATCCAGATGACGGAAGAATTGGAATTGGTTATCTTGAATGGAAGGACTGAGGGGGATAGAGAGGGCCTTTTTACATTCCATGCTTATCAGGGGTCCAGTGTGATTGATTTCTTCCTGGTCCCCTTGTATTTTTTCCCAAAGGTGAGGAGCCTTAAGGTCCTTAGTTCCACTTCGGACCACTTCCCCGTTGTTCTCTCACGCCAGTTCGGGGGGGAAGAGATGAGCAAATCGGCCCCTACCCCTAAAGATCCTTTCCCTAGGGTCCCCTCCTATTTTAAGAGGCCTAGTTGGTCTGAAAAAATGGCTTTAGAATTGTTGGACCTTCAAAAGGAATCTAAAGTTCTCTCCCTTTGGCAGATGGTGAGAGATGGAGGTTTAAACGCTGATGGAAAGTTTGAGGAGCTGATGTCCCTTTTTGCTTCTAGGATCAGATTAGCTCAGGGCGGGGATCAGACCAGGGTAAGTGGGCCTAGGTGGTTCAACTCGCATTGTAGGAACCAGTGTAAAAAACTAAGAAGGGCAGCGAAGAAGTTGAGGTTGAATCCCTCTAGGACTACTAGACATACATTCCTGGCAGCATGCTCCCAATACAATAAGCTGATAAAAGAAAGGCATATAAACTTCCAACAGACTCAATGGGCCTTGCTGCAAAAAGCGGCAGGAAAGAATGACTCAAAGAAATTCTGGTCACTCATCCGGCAAGCCAGGTTGGGAGGGGGCAGTTATCCATGGCCGCTATACATCCTGTGGCTTGGGAAGACTTTTATAGAGAGGTGTTTGCTCCTCCCCAGGGACTCGTTGATGTGCGCCGGGTGGCTCCGGAGGATTTATTCCAGCATTGGCCCCCGGTATCCCCATAGGAGATTATTATATTGATTAACCAGATTAAATCTGGGAAGGCACCGGGAGAGGACTTGATAATGGGAGATCAGCTAAAGGCATCCCCAGAGTGGTGAGCGGAGATCCTGGCCCCAATTTTCACAAAGATAAATGTGTCCGGGAAGATCCCTGGGGAATGGACAAATAGTATAGTGATACCAATCTTTAAAAAAGGAGACCCCAATTCCCCAGGAAACTATCGACCAATAAGCCTCCTTAGTGTGGTGGGGAAACTATACACTTGGTAGCTTTTGGAGAGATTGAAGGATAGGATAAGAACCTTTGATATAATAACCCCAGAACAGGCAGGCTTCCAGAGTGGCAAATTCACGGTGGACCATGCTTTGGTCTTTGACCAACTGGTAGAGAGGGGCGTAATACGTAATGGGAAGGTGTTCCTTTGTTTTGTGGATTTGAAGATGGCTTTTGACTCCATCCGCAGGGAGCGGCTTTGGGGTAAGCTTAGCGCCCTGTGGATGGAGCCTCGACTGTTGTACCTCCTGATGCAGCTTCATAGAGGAAATACCCTCCAGGTTCGTTATAACCAAGAGGGTGCTCTTACAAGAAAGGTGGAGGTGGGTCGAGGGGTGAGGCAGGGGTGCCTTTTGGCACCTGTTCTCTTTAACCTCTTAATAAACGACCTGCCTCCCTATCTACTAGCTGTAGATTCCCATCCGCTGCAGGTGGGGGACAGGAAGATTGGATCCCTTTTATATGCAGATGATGCGGTGTTAATATCGCAATCCCTGATTGGCCTTCGGAGGGCTATGCAGGCTATGGGGGATTACACATTGAGAGAGGGTTTAGCTGTTAACTATAGCAAAACAAAGGTAATGATTGTAGGGAGGAGGAAGAATAAGGAAGTCCATCAGTGGAGGATTGGGTCGAACGAAATCTCCCAGGTGGCCCAATTTAGGTACCTGGGAGTTAACTTTTTCAGTTCCCGGAGTCGCCAGATGCATGGGCCGCTGACAAAGAGTCAAGCCTCCCAGACGGTGGGGACTACCTTGAAATTCTTTTATGGGAAGGGAGGCAAGTTAGTCCTCCCTGCTCTGCGCTTATTCTGGGCCAAGGTGATCCCCCAGCTTCTCTACGCCTTTCCAGTATGGGGCCTGACACTCATTGATGATCTCGAGACGGTTCAAAATAAGTTTATGAGAGCAATCTTGGGTGTCCCGAAAGGTACCCCACAGATTTTGATGAGACTTGAATTAGGTAGTTGGCCCATACACCTCTTTGCTCTGCAATCTACCATCAGATATTGGCTGAAGATTGTCCTGTTACCTCCTGAGGACACGGCCCTAGTAAGGCTGGCAAGGGATGGAGGGGTCTTAGAACCTTGGCTGGGACAAGTGGAGGAGGTAATTAGGAAGCTGGGCTTTGACCCTTTGAGGTTGATAGATGTGGGGTTTAAATCGGCTTGGTCCCAGATGAAGGAACGACTTGGAGACCAGCAACGTCAGCTGGATTCGGCCCAGCTCCAGCTCCAGCAGGTAGCCAGGGATTATGTCCCTCTGGGAGTGCCCCTTGGGAACTCTTCGTACCTGGTGGCATGGCCAAATTTTCATACCCGGTGGGCATTCTCCAGACTACGCTGTGGGGGTTTTCCAACGGCTGTTCTGGAGGGCCGCTATCAGGGGATCACATGAAAGGATAGGGTATGCCGCTTTTGCGAACCCCAGAAGGTAGATACTAATAAACATTTGCTCTTTGAATGTCCTATGCTAAACTTCATTTGGGCTAAGGTTTTGGTCCTTGTTCCAAAATTACTGGAGAAGAATTCTGTGGCTAAATGCTATAGATTATGTCTAGACCCAATAGCATCGGATCTAACAAAAGAAGTAGCTGTTTTTGCGAATTTGGCCAAGCAGGTAAGACAAAGACGGGCCAGAGGCAGCGACAGGACTCGTGGGAAATGAGTAGGATGGATAACCGGGTATTGGAGTAGGAGAGTTTGATGAAGACGGAGGGATTTGTATTCCCTTAGAAAAGAGGAAAGAGTTCCCCCACCAGTAAGGATAAATGGGTGAACATTGCTTATAGCTGTTCAAGGACATGATTCCCTTGCCTCTTGGTGGCCACTTACCTAGTGTTCTAGTATGAGGCTCTTATTTGACCCCAACAATGATGAATAATACTACCTCCGACAGTAGTGGAGGAGGGAAAATGGGTTAAAGTTTGGATTAATAAGATGTTGTAATTTTATTCTTTTTTTAGTTGAAAGTTTGCTATTTTGTATAAACTAGTAAGTTTGGCAGATGCTTATAATGTCTGTTTGTAGTATGTGTATTTATACTTTTGTTATAACTGATGGTTAAACAATTAATAAACAATTCATTCAATTCTGGTTTCATCTTCTTTTCTGCCAATGGCCCAGAGTCTTGTAGTATCCCCTAGTCTTGAGACAACCCACTTTATTTTATCATTGACTTGTGGTGGGTTTCAAGGATTGAGGATTTCCCCCCAGAGGATGGGGCTGTGCCCCCCCCTCCCCGGGATGTGATGCTGGAATATAGGAGGACTCGCTGGTCTGACTGTCTTGCCCAGATATTTTTGGCCCAAATATATGAACCTGTTATGGAGCATATTTGCCAACAGATTAGCTCAGGGGTTTTAAATGCTAAGGAGGATCTTGAGCTAGTTTTAGCTCGACTGAAACCTCTCCTTTTTAAGGGGGGATTCTTCTCGTCTCGTCCGGGATGGTTCGACAGTGTGTGCTACTCTTATTGGTCAATTTTGAGGCAAAAAGCGAACTGCCTGAAAAGGCACCCGTCAGATGTTGCTAAAAGGGTCTTTTTGGAAACCCGCTCCCATAATCACCATCTGATTTTTGTGAAACGTCGTTTGTTTCAGAGACAGAAATGGGCCCGGTTGCAAAGGGCAGCAGAAAGCAGGGATTCCAAACAGTTCTGGGGCCTTATCCGCCAGATAAGATTGGGGGGTGATTCTAAGGGCCCTGTGGTGATTCCTCCGGCTGTGTGGGAAAAGTTTTATGAGGGTGTTTTTTCAGAACTATTTCCTCTTTTTCCTTGTCTCCTGATCGAGGAACCTGACTCATTCCCTCACTGGCCTCCAGTCCAGGTGGATGAAATCAAGGAACTTATTTTACATCTCAAAAGTGGGAAGGCCCCTGGTCCTGATCTGATAACTCCAGAACTTCTGAAAGAAGCTCCGGACTGGTGGGCTAAGTTGTTAGCTCCAGTATTTACTCAAATAAATGCCACTGGTAAGATTCCCAAATCATGGGCCAATAGCATCATGGCCCCCATTTTTAAAAAAGGAGATCAACGGGTTCCAGAGAACTATCGGCCAATATGCCTGCTCAGTATTGTGGGGAAACTTTATTCAAGGTTGCTGTTGACGAGGTTACAGGGCTGGCTGGATGACAGCCAAATAATTAGATCAGAACAGGCAGGATTCCAGAAGTGGACCATGTGATGGTCCTTGCTCATCTGATAGAGAAGACTCTGGGGCAGGGCCTAAAGGTTTACCTATGTTTCATCGACCTGATGATGGCTTTCAATTCCATTAGTAGGAATCAGTTGTGGGCAAAGCTGAAGACTCTCCAGATGGAACTGAGGCTACTCTTTTTGCTGATGAGGTTGCACGAAAATAACACCTTGCAAGTTAGGTCCAACAGGGAGGGTGCACTGTCTCAGAAGGTGGGGGTGGGTAAGGGAGTAAGGCAGGGATGCCTTTTGGCTCCCGCCTTATTCAATATCTTCCTGAATGACCTCCCTGCATTTTTGGCAGGGGGCAGCCTCCCATCCCCCTCAGATTGGTGGCAGGCAGATAGCCTCATTATTATATGCGGACGATACTGTTCTTATTTCACGGTCGTTGGTGGGTTTGCGCCGTGTAATGCTCCGAGCTAGGGACTACTGTTCCTGTGAAGGCCTTACCATAAATTATGAGAAGACCAAGTTGCTTATTGTTAGCCGTGGGCAGTCTAAGAAGTCCCATAAGTGGCAGATTAATGACCATCAGATTGCCCAGGTTGCTAGTTTTAAGTACCTGGGAGTTATCTTTTCCAGTATTCCCTCCTGGAAGGCTCAGTGGTCCTCGGCAAAGATCCAAGCCAAGCAGTCGGCATGTGCCATCCGGGGTTTTTACTTTGGTAAAGGGGGTAAGTTGCTATTGCGGGCACTCTGGCTGTTTTGGGCCAAGGTGATTGCCCAACTTTTATATGCCTTTCCAGTATGGGGTCTGGAATACCCGGAACAGTTGGAAATGCTCCAGAACGGCTTCTTGATGGCCATTCTGGGAGTCCCTCGTGGAACTCTTCAGATTTTCCTTCGTCTAGAGACTGGTTGTATGCCCATCAAGGTCTATGTACTCCAGGCCCTTATAAGATTTTGGATTAAGATGGAAACTCTCCCGCAAGGAGATAGCTCTCTTTTGAATAGTGCCCAGGTTGAAGGGATGTTGCCATCTTGGCAGGTATGATTGGAAACAATTCTGGGGAAACTGGGCTTCTCCCCAGACTATCTGGTGTCATTGGGGACTAAGCATGCCATGATATTAGTAAAGCAGAGACATGCAGACCAGCAGCTCCAAGTAGATGAGGACATGCTCCAGCGCCAGTGGGTTAACCCTTTTTATAAACCTCCCTTTAGACCCCTTTCAGATTCAAACTACTTAATAGTTTGGGCCAGCTTTCCACTGAGACGGGCTTTTGCTCGCCTTCGATGTGGTGTGTCTCCGTCAGCTATCTTAGAGGGCCGACACCGGGGTGTGCCTTGGCAGGAAAGAAGGTGTCAGTCCTGCTCTTTGCAGGAACTAGACACTAATAATCATATCTTGTTTGTCTGCCCTAAATTTGGGAAATATAGGGCCAGGCTACTCTCAGTCCTTGGGGAAGTTCAGGGAACTTTTCCCCATCTTGATTGTTACAGCCTTTGTTTGGATTACAGGGCCACTGATTTAACGTTGGCAGTTGAAGTTTTTGGAAATTTAATTATGCATTTGAGAATTACGGGGCATTAGATGAGAGTTAAGGGATAGGGTTTGATTTCTTATGTATTAGGATATTTAGTCATGGTGTAGACTGATGTAGGGTCAGCTAGGACAGGATAATTGTAAAACTGCCGACAGACATGTTTATTATAAACTGTTATTTAAGTTTTTATTAGATTATTATTGTATTGGGAGTTGGATGTGAGTTGTACTTAATATGTATATAGCTGTATATTGCCAATGACTAATTGTCACGGCAAATAAAGAATATTATTTATTTATTATTTAATGGGATTTTGGGATAAACACATAATAGTGCAATTTCAAGTGTGAATGACAAACTGATATTTGTAATTTTTTCTATCTGTTTCCAGATGAGCCCCCAAAATATCTGCACTTTTGGGCATGACCAACAGCAATGTGTTTAGGTCCGTTTCTCCATGACAATACCAGCAATGCCTTTAAGAATAAACTTAATATTTAATTCTTCCTGGACTGTACTTCAGAAGATCAAGTCCATTGCTGTCTCTACTTTTTTTTTTTTTTAATATAGGCCTTTTTTACACGGACACTGCCGGCCTGGTGGGTGGAGCTGGGTGGGAGAGCACACCCAGCGAACACCCGGCACTGCTTATCTGGGTGACGTTTACATGGATGGTGCCACGGGGTGTTGTGGGATGGAAGGGGGGGGTTGGCACACACCCAGCGGCCAAACACACACCTTGGGAAACACCAAGCAAACACCCATGACAGTTACACGGACACTCGAGACACTGAACAGCAGGGAAGCCCTGCCCAGTACAGTGACGGCACAACATGGCCGACTGAGGGCAAACAAAGCCACGGCATGCAGCTCCACCCATGAACTGCCAGACCCTATGCTGGTGGAGTAAGAGGGAGCAGGGATGACAGGAGACACACAGTAGCAGACCCCAGCCAGCCAGCCAGCCGGGCACCACACACACCCCAAAACCAGAAACCACCCACACACAACCGTGAACACAACCACACAGGGAAGGGCTGCATGGCCAAGGAGGTGGGGGGGCCCCAGTGCGGGAGAGGGGTAGGAAGAGGCACAGGGGAGGGAAGCAGAGGCTCGATGCAGCAGGGGATCCCAACACACCCACACTGGCAGAGGCCCCGCACACACAATCCCAAGGCCCCCGGACAAGGAGTTGGGAACCGGACACATGCAGGCACGCCGGCAGGACTAGAAGCCCACAGCACAGCCAGGCTGTCAGGGAATGGTGGGGAGCGGGGGGGAGACCCAGACCACACCAAATGGCAGAAAACCCGCCGCAGGTATCCCCACACCAACAAGGGATCCGTGTGGCCAATGGGGGGGGTCCATCGCAAATGCAAGGAGAGGTCAGGGCACCAGGACAGCAGCCAAGGGGATGAACCCCCATCCCAGGGACCAGGGGGAAAGGGATGGAATGAGACTGGATCGGTGGGGGACAGAAGGGAATTGATAGGCAGCCGACTGGCCACAAACACCCCAGGCCAGGGAAACCAGGGGGACACCCAAAGGATACGGCAGAGCAGCTGCACATACACTTGTGTTTTGAAAAGGGTTAACTGAGTTTGGATCAGACCAAAAAATTCAAACAGGTGGTGCCAGAAAAGTAATTTTATTGAATACAAAAGCATAAAAGTAAGAGTCTAAATACAAAAGATTAAAAGTGAAAGCCTCTCACATCCCTTCAGCCAGCCCGGGACCCCAAGCGGTGGCGGATGGTCTCCTTGGCCAATCTGGTCTAAGGCACCATCTGCAGTTCTCGGTCCGTCAGTGAGGTTCAATTGACCCCTGGCTTTTCCTCCTTTTTATATTAACTTAATGCTAAATCATTACTACATAAACAAGCATCTGCACATGCGTTACTTAACAACCAAGTTGTCATAATAAATTCTATGTTATGCAGGTGCTCCTTAATCAAAATCCTCCCCTACATTTGGCCATAACTACTATCCACTTTCACTGCCAATTTCCAATTAAAGCTCACTCTCTAGCTCAAAACACTGATAACAAATTCCAAACCTTTTCTCATAACAAACCGGTTATGTGCTCCGTACTCTGAAAGGAGACGTGGGTATCGCTCCTTAAGTTTTAGACCCAAGCAGGAGAAAAGAATACCACTATGCACCATCAAGTTAACAATGGTCTTCCATGATTTCCCACTACAGCCGGGAGGGAGGGGGGCTCAGGATAACCAGTCCCTGCCAGGCAACAGTGCCACAACCACCAAGAGTTGCCCACACAAGAGCCAGGCCACATGAAGGAACATGACACACAATCGGAGAAGGGGGCAAAGCAACTTTATTACAAGGGGGAAGGGCATGGAATACGGGAAAGGTCCTATGGAGATGGGGAGGCAACACAGAGAGCAGGTCCGTGGGACAGGACCCCACTTTCAATAGGGACACCCAGCTCAATAGGAGTACCCGGCTCCAACAATTCACCTGGGTGCAGTCCAGGCGGTGCACCCTCTCTAGGAGGTGCAGCAGCAGCAGCTGCACAAACTCCTCCTGATCCTTGGTCCGCTCTGCAATCATTGCCTGGACTAAGAGATAGAGAGAAGGGGTCATCAGGATGGGACAGTGGGCCCCAACAACATGGAACCCCAAACAGACACTCGGGGAGAGGGCCCCGCCCACACGCAGCACACTCACTGATCTCATCATACAGGTAGGACCCAGCGCGGAGATCCGAGGCTGCACGCTGCAGCTGCCCAGTCATCTGTGCCAGGTGGAGAATGACCAGGAAGACAACCAGAGTAGCGAGAAGGGAGAGGGAGAAGGGGAGAGGGTGCACGGAAATGGTGTGGGTCAGCAGGGGCTGGTACGGTAACCACACAGCAAGCACAACCCATGAAGTGGGCCAGGGACACCCAAGCCAGCACCCCACCTGCTCACACCAAGGGGGAACACAGGCGGCCAACAACAGGCCTGTACACTGCCCACACTCATGGTCAGCTGCCCATCTAGCCTGCTGCCCATCCATTGCCTAGAGTGCAAATGGTGGGAACCTACAGGGGGTGCCAGGAGTGGTGGAAGGCAGGGAGGCCCAGGTGAGGTGACCAACCAATGGGTATCCCCCGTCAGACAGCCCAGTACGTGAGTGTAAAGACCCCCAGGGCAACACTAGCCACTAGGGAGGGTTTAGGGCCCGCAGCCTCCCCCCCCCCGTGCTGGGGGTACAACAGAGAGCACCACCATGGGACATCACCAGCACACATGTTGCACACGCACACCGTGACTGCCCAGCCAATCCAGTCAGGCAGTACACTACACCTCCACAGGGAGAATCAGCGGGTAGCCCAGAGGAAAGGTGTCCACACATGGAAGAAGGACAACAGGTAGAAGGACAGGGCTCACAATGGCATGCGTTGGGCCCACATCACCCACCGGGGCGAACCCACGATCCATCATGGAGCCCACAGGGGATTCCAGCATGCACCACTGTATGCCACCCGACAGCCCCAGTCATCCCGAGCAGGAATGCCAGTGACCCCCATCACAGTAACCAACACACAAGGACAGGGCTGCAGCTAGGAGAGGGGCGACTGGCATCACACACGAACATGAATGCACCCAAGGTGGTACAGGCAAAGGCACAGACTTTATTCATGATGGGGTGAAGAATGGCCAAACAGAGGCAGGCGACGGGGCTATCAGGGGCTCGTGTCCATTCCCCACAAGCAGCACACAGGTGCACTGTTGCAGTCACTCCAAGAGGGAAGGAGGCACTCAGTAACGCTACAGGGCGATGGGGGCCGGAGTGAAGAGAAGCAGAAATAAGGTCCAGCTGACAGGCCAGCATGGGAGCTTGAGGAGGAAGGCTGCTGAGTCTAACCTCCAACTTACAAATGCCTTTGGACCTGAAATCCCACAGCCTGGCTCTTTGCAGACATTGTGGGAGTTCAAGAGCATGCAAGTGCCGTGACATAGAGGAGCTAACAGAAGGGATATTGCCGGTGAACAGAAGCCAGAAGGGTCGTGTGTGTAGCCTCTTAACCTTGGGACAGTGTTTGTGGAGTGAAGGACAGGGGAGGTGATTGAGGAACCCTCCAGAAGCTGGGTGACGCATGGGCGGGAGCCATGCTTTGAGCCCTGGGCTGATATTGGCTGCTGTGCTTTTTGACTGATTGACTGAGCCCTTTAAATCACCCGCCAGAGCACGCAAGCGCCTAAGGGCTTAGATGCCGGCGGGGCACAGGGGCCCCTTTTTTGTTTCCCCCACTCTAGGTTGGCTCTATAATATTCTTCCTACGAACTTTAAGGAAAGGCAGAAGTGTCGAGGCCCCCACAGGTACTGCCTGGGCGAATGGGAGCGGAAGCAAAGCCGACAAATGCCCTCTCCCTCGCTTTTGGACCTTAACCAACAGGTGAAACATCCTAGAACAGAGGTTGGAGTTGACTTTGCTATTCATCCTGAATTTATTCTAAGTAATAGATATTTGCATTTGGAGCCGTCCTCAGTTACTCCTAATGTTAAGTTTCCAATTGGTAATGCAGGAAGGCAGATGGAATTAGGAGTACAGATGAATGATGTATTTGAGGAGGTGGTACCTGATTCCGTCCATTTATTGAATGGTTTTTTGATTAAGCAGACTAAGCTAGTTGCTAAAACAGTGGCTGCTATATTTGAAAATATCTCGACACTAGATGATTCGCTACTGAAGGTCAAAGTCCAGTTAAAAGAAATGTTAAGGAAATTAGGCACAATAAAAAGCGATAAGCATCAAGTGACAGTACCCCAGTCATTTCAAGATACTAGGCAAAATTTTCCTAACTTAGATGCACCTGATCGTAGCAGGACGCGGGGCCTGGAAGATTCTAGATTGTTACATACACACAAGCGACAAATGCAGATAAACGAGAAAGCAATTTGGCTGCATGTAACTAGAGATATTGATGGTAGACTCCCTTGCTAGGGTGCACTGATCAATATCTCCTCTAATTTATCTAGTCTATAAGGGGAAAAGGTAGAGATAGCAGACATTGAATCAGTGGAATATTTGAAATCTTCACCTGCCTTCATTAAGCTGAAATTATTTTTTGCGACTAGCATCTGGGTCAAAAGGTTATTTTCAACGAGAAAGTATTTATTACAGAGAGGCATCTCAATCGATAGAGTTTTTAATTATTCTTCCTTTAGAAGATCCTCTTCTATTGATTATGTTAGACATAAGAAACCATTATCTCCCTCAATCACTGCTCCGGTGAAGAGAAATAATATTTTGCTACATAAGGAGAATAATTTAAAACAAGTAGAGGATAAAATGGAAACATAAAGTAATCTGAATGTAGAGGGAAGCCAGATAAATATCGATGAGGCAGTTATAGATTTAACTAATGCCCTGCCCACTTCTACCCTGGCAGAGATACCTAGTGGGAAATCAGTTACTCCAGATTTTTTAACAGATAATTATAACCAGCTCACCTGTAATCAGGAGGGCAAATGTCTAATTGTTGATCTAATTAAAAGCCACTTACTTAGCAATTCAAATGACATTGATAAATCTCTGTTATAGTATCTACTTTTGAGGACCTCTCTGTATTGGATCAAGATATATTGATACAGAGATTAGATGTCATAAGGGGAAACCTTCGGATAAAGGAATTAGTAAGCACCTAAATTTTCATGTGACGGTATACCATACCAACCGGAACATGACTTGCAGGTGCTAACAGCAGCACGTGTTTTAGCTCCTGATGAAATGGGGTCCCCTCCTATGAACCAATGTCCACCTCTACAGGTGGACACTGATAATTTACAATCAGAACCAGAGATCAGGGAAAGTACAAAGATCAAAGCAAGTAATTGGAATTGAATCTAAATTATGTTTGGAGAGGACTTTACAGCTATCCAAAATTGAAGTAGAACAGGAAGAAAACATGGCTTTGTCCAGAGATACAAAATGTGAGGATTGACTGTTATTTAAGTGTAGTGATATACAGATTCTCCCGGGTAATCTTGGACTGTCCCCACAAAATGTAATTTCCTGCTTATCCTTAATGTCATGGAACATATCTGGGGGTAAATCTAAATTTTCTGATCCAGATTGTGTAGCTCTGCTGTCTCTATATGATGTGGTATGCTTGCAGGAGACTTGGCTCCCGGAATCAGCAATCCTGAATATTGCAGGATATGTGACCTTTTTACAAGCTGGAAGTAAACATACGTCAAAAGGCAGATTGTCAGGAAGGCTAGCTATATTGATAAAAGACAAGTATTCTCGAACTCTTTGTCTCCTCCCAATACTAAGGAAGAAATTTCAGGCAGTCTTTGTTAGTATTAACTCCCAGGAAGGTTTAGTAATAATTAACATCTATATCTCTCCGTGTCTCAATTTTATGACCCATCCATCTGGGCGCAGTTAGACTCATGTAACCCAGGTAGAAGCCTTATACCCCCGCGCAGTACTCATAGTTATGGGGGATTTTAATACGCGTTTGGGAGACCATGGAATTAAATTCTTCAATGTGCACGGTTTATAATTCCAGATCACAATTAATGCGACAAAAGAACTTCTGCAACTAAGGATAACATGTTGCAGTTAATGCAAACACTAGACCTAATACTTTTGAATGGCCGAGGGAAGAAAGACCCTCTGGGGCTTTTTACCTTTATTGTGGTAAATGGTAGAAGCATCATAATTATATATTAGTGCACCCCTCTTGCTGGGAATATTTTGAGAATTTTGAAGTTCTATCTAGGCCAGAGTCGGACCATATGCCCCTGGTGGTGAATTATAAAAAAGTTGGGAATATATTGGGACCAAGATATATCTGTAAGGAGAGAGTCCGGCTACGATGGAGTACCTCTCTCTTAGTACAGACAATAGATTTCCTTCAAGAAAATGAATGGGCGACTCTATTTAAAAATCAGGAAGGGAAAGATGCATCTGACATGACTGAAGCGATACAACTCCTACACAGGGTGCTTGATACATTAGGGGAGACGCTGCTGCCTAAAGAAGATAAAAGATCTATAAGCCCTTGTAACTGGTTTAATAAAGAATGTAAGAAAATGAAGAGGTATCTTAATAACACACATAAAAAGTGGATTGACTCACCTACACAAGATAATAGGTAAAGCTTAGTTATAGCCCGATTAACATATAAAAGGCTTCTTGTGGATAGGAAGGAACAGTATGGAAAAAATTTTTGGGCAAGACTTAAGGTTGCCTCAGAAACTGGCAATTCTAAAGCCTTTTGGTCACTTGTGCAATCTTTTGGAGGATTCAGACACTCCAGGAAACTACCTAGTTTGGATGCAAGAGACTGGACTGACTTTTATGAGATCCTCTTATATGATAAAAGATATGAGGATAGTGGGGAAGAGAATAGAAGATATAGTCTAGAAGGCAATGTGGGTTTTAGCTGCCCCCATTTTCTAACTATTGTATCAGAGGATGAAGTCACTCAAGCTTAAAGAATAATAGCTTAAAGAATAATAAAGCGCCTGGATATGACTTTATCTGTGCGAAAGTCTTCAAAATCTCCCCTGGATGGTGGGCCCCATTATTAGCAAAGATCTTTATGTATATTAATCTAACAAAACAGATACCAACAGAATGGGGTATGAGTGTAATCTTTCCCATCTTTAAAAAAGGAGACAGGGTGATTTCAGACGTTATGCGGTCCCGAGTCACCACAGTGGATTCCCAACGGAGGCGAGCCACCCAACCATCCCCCATGGCCAAAGAAGGCCCAGAACAGACATGACGGGACCAGGACCATGGCAGGGAATCAGGCCATCAGATCACGGGCCGGGGCAGTGCAACAGACATGAAGCCGATCCTCGGCTGTGGTCAAAACACTCAGAAGACACCGGGGAGGGGCGGGAGGCAGACATGACCGAAAGAGGGCAAACAAACCCAAAAGCACCCACAGAAGGAAAATGGGAAGGGAGGGGGAAGAGGGAGAAGAGCCGCTGGGGCAGCGCACACAACAGGCACAGGGAAAACGAGGTCACAGTGGAACACACAGCACACACACACGCCCGGGTGCAC
>QEPC01010139.1:735648-745791 GCA_003113815.1 Sphenodon punctatus | reverse complement strand
GAGGGCTACAAAACTGAAATGAAACCTAAATCAATCTAATAATCCTACTCTAAATGAATAAAAAAACAGGGGAAGGGAAGGGAATCAGGGATGGAATATGGGAGAGGGAAAGGATTCAATGGAGGGGGGAGGGAGGAAGGAAGATTGAGCACAGGGAACACAGGGAGGGATAAAACAAAAAAATAACAACTAAATCTATCTAAGGCAAGCAAAATAAATGATAATATGGAGGTAGATGGGTTGGATGGGTGAAATGGAAGGAGGATTGCAATGGACTGAGGAGAACAAAAACTGATGGGAGAGAGGGAGCCTTCTGAAATGCCTGCTGTTCAAGAACAGTAACTAGCTCAGAAGGTATTGGGCAGGGGGGAGGCAGATAGTTGCGCCCACCTCACCGCAAGCCCCATTGGCTCAGTGCAGCTTAGCCCGTGGCCTAATCACAGACTGCCAAGTCAGTGGTCTGAGGCAAAAAGGGATGGTGATTCAGAAGGCTGGCTGCTTCTCCAAACCAGTCTCCACCCTCCACCCCTGGTGCCTGGAAGTCTGCTCCGTGCTGAGTCAGATGACTTCCCCCTCCCTGCTATGTTTGGCCTTCCAGTGACCTGACAGTAGACCACGTTTTAGCCACTCGAACTCAACCGAACGCAATCCGAACTGACCGAAGTGTTTGGCCATTTCGGCGTTCAGAGTTCGGTCTGTTCAGGTTCAGGTTCGAGTTCTGGTCCGGTGGTCCGAACTGGTCGAGTTCGGGCCGAACACCGAACATCCGAACCGCATTCGCCCATCCCTAACTTTCATCTCCTAAGCCCCCTCAAACCCATTCTGTCACATGTCAAATGATGGACAATGGGGGGTTTGACATTCACGGTTCTGATCCCTCCACTTCAGAAGGAAGTAACAGGCAGTTAAGTTTTAAGGAGAAGCGTTTATGTAAATTATCAGCTTCTTCCGTAGCCTTCCAAATAGTGTCTTTGTCCTCTGGTTTTACTCCCCTTTGGTCCACTAGGAACAATATCAGTCTCCATATATCTAGAATTATTCATTACCCTGTCCCTTCACACCAAATTTCCAGTTTTTCCTCCTTGCCCTCCTCCAACCATAAGCAACGGTTGGTGATTCATTTCAGAACCTCTTATATTGTGGATAGTTTACTACAGTACTCTGAATTGTTTGCTTCTTGGGGAATCTATCTTGATCGTGTTTATATTGACTCAGTAGTTTCACCCCTGTTGGCCCAGACCAATAATGGGTGTGTGTTTATTCCCTCTATCCAGCATCCAAATTTGGGTACTCCTGTTAGGACTTTACCTAAAAGGTCCCTATTTAGGCCCCGTCCAATTTCGATTCAGGAAAGACTTCAAGAGCTGGCTTTCCAAGAACCACACCTGGGCTCGGCAGAGGTGGTTACTTCTGCCCCATTGTATTCCTCTGAGGCTAGTCCTCAGGATCATGGACAGCCCCAGGTTTGTTCTTTAGCACCTAGTGAACTTAGCTCTCAGCCCCATTCTTCAGGTCGTTCTACTTTAGGGTTATCTTTAGTGGGTAATACTGGTACTGCTCCTCAGATCTCCTCTCAGGACTTAGCGCAATCGGATAGGGGTATGGCTAGTTCCCTTCCATCTGCCCAATGACTATCTTCGGCCCATCCTGTTAACATTCTGCACTTTTGTACTTGGAATGTTGCAGGCTGGTCCAGGCACTTGGATGAGGCCGAGTTTATTGCGCATCTTAAGATTCATCAACTTATATTTCTCCAGGAAACCTGGGCTCAGCTTCCCTTGGAGCTGGAGGGCTTTGTGGCTTACCATCTCCCGGCTACCAAACATAATACCCATGGTCGCCCTTGTGGTGGTCTGGGTATTTTGGTTAGCCGTGGCTTGGACTTTTCAGAACTTGAGGTGGTTTCCTCTCCACCCATAGCATTGGGTCTGGTGGTTGGGGTTGGATCCCTTGTCCTCATTTCTCTATCAGTTTATATTCCTCTGGCCAATTCCCTGTATTATAGGGACTCCACGTGAAATCCTCCTAGAGGAACTTGCTGATAGATATCCCGAGGGGCAGTTTGTGGTCGCTGGTGATTTCAATGCCAGGCTGGGTCCTAATGTCAATGCTATGAACCCCTACTGTGATGTCGAGTCAGAGGGCCCCTTTCACTTGCCCAATGCAAGTAGGCTCAAGGATGCATGTATCAATTTCTCGGGCATCTGACTCGCCAGGCTGATGGCCGGCCGCAATCTCTTTGTCTTGAATGGGGCAGGGTATGGCGATCCAGATGGTGAGTTCACCTATCTGGGACCCTTGGGTGCCAGTGTAGTTGACTACTTTCTGGTCTCATCAGCCCTGCTCCCTCTGGTCAGGGATTTCGTTGTGGGTGCAGTCTTGGTGAGTGATCACCTCCCTCTGTTACTCTCATTGACCCTTAAGGCCCATGGGTTACCAAGAGCTAGTGTTCCTCTTGAGGAGGTGTCCCATCTGGCTAGTCACAATGCCCCCCACTGGGATAGTAGGTTGGGATAGTAGGAAACCCAGATTTCTCAATCATCCTGGTCTCGGCTCCGAGCTGAGATCTTGGATCTTCCAGTAGATGAGGATAAGGTTGTTGCTTACAATTATTTCAGCTTTGTAATGCAAGACTTTATTGGCTCCTGGAACTCAGGGCCGAGACCCCTTAAGAGGAAGAAGGGCAAAATTTGGTTTGATAGAGAGTGTCAGCAGATGCGTTCCAGGCTTAGGGGGTTGTATGCTGAATACAGGGAGGGGTCTTCATCTATCCCCCCCCCCCTTCCATTTTGTGACCCTCAGAGCGGAGTATAAGGGACTCATTAGATCTAAGAAAAGGCAGCAGTCGGAGGCTCAGTGTCAGGCTCTAATTGTGGCTGTGGACGCAAAGGATACCAGGAGTTTTTGGCTGCATATTAAGGGGTAGTAGGGCCGAGGCTGCTATTTCTCCCCAAGTCTGGCTGGAACATTTTTGTAGGCTTTACCAAGACAACAGGGATGTCCATGCTCAGGTTCAGTACCAGTACCTCTCTGACCTGAAGGTTGCACCCCCTTGGCCACCTGTGACGGAGTCTGAAGTAGAGATAGCAGTAGATTCATTTAAGTCTCACAAAGCGTCGGGTTGGGATTGCATAAATATTGAATTCATCAAGTCCCATAAACAATGGTGGCTTCCTCTCTTAGCTTCCCTTTATACAGCTGTTAATAACTCTGGAAGATTTTTGACTCGCTGGAGTAGGACTGTGGTTGTCCCAATTTATAAAAAGGGTCCTAGTACGGACCCGGGTAACTATAGGCCCATTAGTTTGCTCTCAGTGGTGGGGAAAATTTACGCTAAGCTCCTGTTAGGGAAACTACTGCAATGGATGCGACAGGCCAATATTCCAGCTTTAGAGCAGGCAGGATTCCAGGAAGGATGCTCCACTATGGAGCAGTGCTCCATTCTTTACCATCTAGCTGCCAAATACCAGGTGAAAAATGATGCTTTTTATGTTGCCTTCCTGGATTTAAAAGCAGCCTTTGATTCGCTCAGTAGGGCGATCCTTTGGAAGAAGCTTCAGGAAGCGTCTATAGATAGACAACTACTTGGTCTGATTTACTCCCTAGATTGTGGATCCTCACTTATGGTCAAGTTGGATAGACAGGGTCCTCTGATGCCTCCAGAGGTGTCAGGCAGGGATGTGTCCTGGCACCAGCCCTCTTTAACTTCTATATAGATGAGATATTTCTGCAAATGGCAGACAGTAAGTTTTTTCCACCCAAATTAGGTACTACGGTGGTAGGGTGTCTCAGCTATGCTGATGACATGGCCCTCATGTCACAAACTAAGAAAGCACTAATTTGCCAACTACATGCTTTCGCTAGTTTTTGCGAAAGTAACCAACTTACCATAAATTTTAGTAAATCTAAAATCATGTTTTTTTCCAAAAAGAAGATGTTCCAGTGGACTGTAGGGGCCGGGGGTCAGGTCATCCAGCAAGTTCCATCATTCAGACACCTTGGGCTTTTCTTCCATAGAAGTGGAGGTTGGAATGAGCATGTAGCTGGGACTATTGTTGCTGCTCGTAGCTCTTTGAGCGCAATATATGGGTTCTTTACTAGGCAGGGCAGAAGTGCTATACCCTCAGCTTTAAGGGTCTTTAACAGTAAGGTTCAGGCCCAAATTATGTATGGGGCCAAACTCTGGACTTTTTCTTCTGCCCAGGCAATTGACTACCTACAGGCTAAGTTTCTAATGGGTATGGTGGGTCATCCAAGAGGTACACCCCATGCAGCTGTAAGGCTGGAATTGGGACAGAAGGTGTGGTCTCAGGTGGCAATGGAGATGTTATTAAGATTTTGGGTCAAACTGTTCACGAATCAGTGTTCGGATTTGCTGAAGATGGTTAGGCAAGACCCATTTGTTAGCTCTTGAACCCGTTCAGCAGAGGTGTATTTGAGATCAATCAGTCTTTCTATGGAATACCTCTCGCACAAGTCCTTCGGTACTGTTAAGAAAGAGGTGTCAGCTAGGATGGCGGATATATATCACCAGGAGGAAATTAGCAAGATCCATTCCTCCCCCCATATGAGGGATTACCTTACTTGGGACCCGGAACAGGGCCAAATGGCGGATTATCTTGCTTCTGCCGTTTCAGCTAGAGCTAAGAACCTCATTTTCCATGCCAGGGTCAACTCCCTCCCTTCACAAGTCTTAAAGGGTCGCATACAGGGTGTTCCGTTTTTAGAGCGGTTGTGCCCCTTTGACAATGACGCTGTAGAAACCACCAGCCATATTATCCTGCGCTGTCATCTTTATGATGCCTTAAGGGACGAATATCTGGGACCCTGTCTAGCTCTCTTTCTGGGAGATCTGATCTGGCCCTTTTGCATTTGTTGCTTGTCTCCTCCGATCTTCACGATATTAAAAATCTTGCTGCTTTCTTAGTTAAGTCAGTTCAGTGTAGGCAGGATTTTTTGGATTTTAAACCCTGTGTACTGGCTGATTCCTCCAAATAGTATCTGGTGTTTTTCCTAGGACTGGATCTTTGGTCCATTTTAGCATTGGCATAGCTATAGCTATTCCTCAATATCTTGCTCAACGTGATGCCATTTTATGTTCTTTTAGGCCCAAATTGCCTGTTGCGGCCAGGTTTTGAACCCCTGGCCTTGGGGTTTCTGGGAGGTACTCTCTGCAGCCTGCGCTATTGGCGATGTGCTGCACGGGGTGGTTCTCTCCTTGTTCATGGCATCCTCCCCCCCCCCTCTCTCTCTCTCTCTCTTGCCTTGCTCACCACGTACACCTGGTGGTGGGCGTGGCCACACCTGCCATGGTCTGATTGGCTCTGTGGAGTATTTAGGACCGCTGAGAGCGGTGGCAGGTATGGAGCTTCAAGTTGCTTCCTCTTGGACTTGTGCTTGGCCCCACTCACCTTGTTCTATCTCTTCTAGATGCACCTTGTTACCCTTTGTATTTGTTGTGAGTAATGTCTGGTGGTGGTAAGTTTTGGTGTACTGACTCCCCCCTTTGTGTTCTGAGTGTGTGATTCTGCCTAGTTCCCTCCACCCTTGTTTACCCACACCAGGGTGGAGGTTGTTTGTTTCTCTCTCACACCCTGCCTTGTCTTTATGTTAGTCTGTCTCCCTGTTGTGCCCTCCATGTCCTATTGTTAGTTTCCTATTGTCTGCTGTCTTTGTCTCCCGGTTCCTTCCTATCATTGCTCCCTAGCTTCTGTGTAGCCTGGTGTCTCTGCGTTCTAGTTGTTCTCTTTATTCTTGCCCCTTGCTCCTCTCCTTGCTCCTAGGGTTTCCCTCGGTCCCCGTGCCTCCCAGTGTACTCCCTTGCTTCAGGGTTCCCCTGCTCCTCGCCTTACCCCTAGGGTTTCTCGCTCCCTATTCTTGCCCCCTTGCTCCCTAGTTTTGGTTTCTTGCTCCTTAGTCTTGGCCCCTTGCCCCCATTTCTCCCTAGGCTTGGTTTCTCACTCCCTAGTCTTGGCCCCTTGCCCCCATTGCTCCCTAGTTTTGGTTTCTTGCTCCCTACTCTTGGCCCCTTGCCCCATTTCTCCCTAGTCTTGGCCCCTCGCTCCCTTTCCCCTGGTTCCTTACTCCCCTGTCTTTGGTTCCTTGTTTCCTTGTTCTTTACCCCATATCCCTCACTCCCCTGCCTCTGGTTCCTTGATCCCTGCCTCTAGTTCCTTGATCTCTTGCTTCTGGGTTCCCGCCCCTCAAACTCGATGATGAGCTGTAAGCCTTCTTAGACCAGCTGGGCTGGTCCTTATGCTGAGTGCTTAATCTCCTTGGGATTGGACAGCAGCTGAGAGGTTTCCTCATTAAATCTGAGGGATAGCCCAAACTCCCTATAACCCATCCCCCATCCTGCCTACCCTCTTCCCCTCCCCTTTCCCTGGCTCTGTCCCTGGATTCCTCCAGTTCCCCTCCCACCGGCCCCCTTTTCTCCTTCCCTTTCCATGGCTCCACCCCTGGAGCCTGACACCCCCTGGAAATGGGTAGCCCACGCCAGGCTACCATCTCAGGTAGCCATTTTTTGTTTAGGAGAATGAGGTGCCTCAGCTGGTTGTAGATACCTGGGCCAGTTTTGTCCCTTGGGGGTTTTCTTTGAACATTTTATTTTAACTCATATTATAATACAATATAATGTTGTAACTGGGCCACACACTCTGTTCTGCTGGTGTAGTGGCCTTGTCTTTCTATTTGTTCATTATTTGTACTTTTTTCTATATGGTCCCGGATCATAATAAAACATTTATTCATTCATTTGCAGGCACCCGGGGGGGGGGGCAGGCACAGGAGTGAATGAAGAGGGACAGTGGCACCCGGGCCGCCGGGGGCTAGCACACAGTTCAGGATACAGCCGCAGGAGAAGACAGTCACGGAGGGGAACACCTGTTGCAGAGGTGGATGGGGGGCACGGACAGGGCCCAGAGTCACAGGCAGGGGAAGCAGAACCCCAAGAAACAGCCAGCACATCAGTGAACCGGGAACATCAGTAACCCACAGTGCTAGGGCGGAGGTGGGAGCACACATGAGGGCTGGTACCCAGGGCCCGGAAGGCAGGGGGGGACTTCACAGCCAGCTGCAAGGGGCCACAAAGGGGCCTGGGGCCAGGTGGCCCACCAGGTGTATGAAGTGCAACCACTGAAGCATGCCCCGAGGGAAGCCCAGCTCAGACATGTGGTGGGCAACCAGGTAGTAAGCCTCAAAGGGATCCTGGGTGGAGAGCCCCACCTGCACATCGGATCAGGCCACACACCGGCCAACGCCACCACCTCTGTTTCAGAGGGCTCCGACAAGGTATAGTCCACAGGTGGGGGCCACAGAAGGTGACCCAGCTCCAACAGGCAGTGATAGATCACCCCGCGGGACTGCTGGTAACCTCAGGCCCCATGAACACAGCCAAAGAAGGACATAGCCAGGGCAGGGCCCCCCTCTGACAGACAGGCCATGTAGCCAGACAAGCTGCACACAGAGAGGGCAGACATGGTCTCTTCCACTGACCACACCACATGCGAGCACCTCATCTCTGGGATGCGCCTAACGGGAAAGGGACACGGGCCCAGCGTCTCCACGTGCAGCCGGCAATCACGGGTGCTCGCCACATGGCAATAGTACCACAGCCACATCTCATACTCTCGTAGGCATCGATGAGGCTGTCCGGGCAGCTCAGGAGCAATTGCACAGCCGGGGAATGCCACAGATCACACAGGGCCATGGTCTCACGGAAGGTCCAGCTACGCAGGGTGCCTGGGGTGCTGGGGCCTGTGAACCCGGGGGAAGCATGGCCAGCCATGGTCCAGCAAGCGCCTGATACTAATCACAATGAAAGGGGGCCCCCACAATCCCTTGAGGGATGGGAGAGGAAGACGGGGAGCTCCAAGGTCATGCGATAAGGCCACAGGCTGCAACATTGTACTGTTATGATATGGCTTGGGCCTAACTAAGATGCTAATCTCCTTGCTGCAATGTGACTGAAATCAGAAATGCTTCTTTGACACAAATGTGCTAAAACATATATTGGATGTTATTGTAACTCCCTCTGTGTTAAATTGTAACCAAACCTGAAGTGCCTCTGACACAAATGTGCCAAAGTATACATTGAAGCTATTGTAACTAACTCTGTGTTAAAATGTAACCAAAGGTATACACTGGATTTATAACACATTGAATGTAACTTTTGTAGACCATTATAACTGCTTAAAACTATGTAGAATGTTAGAAATTAGGCAAGACACTGCATAGTACATGTGGTAATGCATTTGATTCAAAAGAACAGAGTGTGTCAGGAAAAGATAGTCAAAATTGGTCATAGAGAGAACAAATGATGCTGGAGAAGTGAGCAGGACTTGAATGAATGAATGTTTTTATTAGGCCTTAAGCTTTCGCTATAGCCTTGATAACAGAATCAAACAATAAAATAGAGAATACAAAATTACTAAAGAAGAAATATCAAAAGTTTCCAATACAGTTTACAAGGAAATAGCAAAATTTTTTAGTACAATCCAAAATCAGGAAGGAACAGAAACAATGAATACTACTAAAAAGTAAGAACTACCCTATAGATAAATCAACAACTTGTTCCATCCAAAACTCTTATGATAATTAGAGAAAACAGCAAGTACAGCCAAGGTACTTCCTTGGTTGAAACTATCTACATTGTGATTATACCAGGTCAGAAACTGAATTGATTTAATAGATCAGTTCACCCAAGGTTCCCCATGGCTAACGCCCGACCATGTATCCAATAACCTAGATAGCGCAAAACTAAATTCTTGGTTGTGCAAGGATATCATGGAGAATCTCTTAAAAAACAGAAAAATAGAGCATTTATCAAGCATTTATAATTAGATCCTAACCATCACAATCAGTTAGAATATTAAATATATCAGTTGGAATAACAAATAGGGCATTTATCAGGGCATTTATTGGAACCTAATCCTCACGATCAGTTGGAAGAATCAAAAAAACAATCGGTTCCTCCCCATATCTCGTACTCATAGGTTCCAATTATTGCACCACTAATCCTCCGTAAATGCCAACACTAAGGAACGTCTTAATGATCTTCTCCATCCATAAGCTGTTAAGTTTGAGGGAGGCCAGCCGGACAAAAGTTGCAAGTGCAACTAAGTCCACCTTTTTAGATAGGAGGAGAAGCCTCCTATATCCACTGCCCAGATCCATATGTCCCCAATCACCCACCAAGGGATTTAACCAAGTGAGTCTCAACTCTTGGTGAGCAGGACTTCATGTTCCCCAAACAACCTATGTTGATAATTGACAGAAACATGGAGGAACCAGAATAGAAGGTCAGATAGCAGAAGTTGAGCTGAACAAGCAAGAGTGTGGTCTTATCAGGCAAAGATGACTCTTAGAAGGATGTGCGGGCTAAGCCAGGGCCAGGGAGTCATGATCCCCATCTCCGGAGGGAGGGGTGGGCCTGACTCTACTAGTCAGGACAAGCCTCACATCATGACTAAGCAAGAAGGTACCCCAGATCTGGGCAACCAATGGGAGTACTCCACAAGTTTAGTACTGACAACCCCGCACTCTGGATAATCATAAGACAGCCACAGCATATAAGGCTTGACTCTGTATTAGTTCCTTGCCTTCCACGGTAATCAGCGCCAGCTCCTATCAGAGCACCGCTGAGGTCGGTGGTTGTGCCCACTTTGGGACTCCTCTATCGAGGAAGTTCTACAATGGCTTCTTGGGCCCCCTGACTGCTTTCCTCTGGAGCCAGGCCATTGACCTCTGATCACGTAAGAATATGTGCGTTTGTATGTATTTTTAGGTAGATTTTTATTTATTTATTTATTTCCTAGATTTATATACCGCCCCATCCTGCCATGCAGCTCGGGGCGGTTAACAACAATAAAAACAGTTTTAAAACATTTAAAATACAAATCTAAAATATATCAATAAAACAGGGCAGTGTACAGTCATAAATAAGTATATAGGTGGGGGATTAAAAATCACACACCCCCTCCCTCCCAAAGGCCTGGGCAAACAGCCAGGTCTTACAGTACCGCCGAAATATCAAAAGGCTTGGGGCCAGGCGAGCTTCCTCCGGAAGGGAGTTCCACAGCCGCGGCCCTACCACCGAGAATGCCCGCTCCATCGTGGCCCCCCGCTTAACACGGGGGACCTCCA
>QEPC01010139.1:693459-718699 GCA_003113815.1 Sphenodon punctatus | reverse complement strand
TACTATGGTTAATTTGGACCCAGTGGGAAATAGAGCATATACGACCCCCGTAAGAGGGTTCTATATTCCCCAGTGGCAGTGCATCACACACCAGCATCCCAACAGCATTTGGTAATGTAATGACCATCCATTGTTAACCCTTGGAACTCCTTGCTGCTGGGTTATGCAACGCCACCGTTGCCCTGGCTCCACCTACCATTGCCCTGGCTCCATCCACTGGTTTGCTGGCCCCTCCAAACTCAAAACCCACCAGCCGCCCCTGTATTTAGGGGTAGTATTTAATAAGAACGGATCCTGGAAAGATCATGCACATTATATTACAGGGAGAATAAAATCTTCTGCCAAGGCAATTTTGTCTATGGCAAAACGATCCGTAGCTGTTCCCACATCTAAGATTCTAAGATATAAAGCCAATACTCAAGCAATATTAACTTATGGGCAAGGAATAATCCCCAAGATGAAAGTTATAGATCTTGAGGTAACACAAAACAAATTCCTCAGACATTTATTGTGGGTCCCCTAGGCAGTTCCTGAGGCTGCTGTTAGGGCAGAGACTGGTACTTTTTCAATTATCTGCCTTAAGAAGCTCTCTTGAAATATTGGGTTCATATAGCGAACCAGGATGAGAAGTCTTTACCTTATCTCTGTCTTTTGGAGAAATTAACCAATACTAGTGTGTGAGCTTATCCTTGGCTTATCTCTTTTTATATCTCGCTTAATCAGACCGGATTTTCTACACAGAGGTTATGGCAGTTGTCCCCTTTGCATCAGAAAAAAACAGCTAGAAGATAGGGTGATGGATATAGGGAGGCAGCTCTGGCCAGGTGGAAAGTAGCCCCCTGGTTGAGCCATGTTAAGGAAGTTTTCGGCCTGGAACGTTACCTGGATTTGATCAGTTCTGCCGAACTGCATAGAAATTATACAAGGCTGCGGTTTCAATTAATAGAGACAGCTGTAGTCCAGGGGCAGTATAACGCACTCCAAAATGATCAACGAAAGTGTGTTTGTCAGCTAGGAGAGTTAGAAACAATAGATCACATTCTCCTTAGGTGTCTCTTATACTCTTCTTTAAGGGAAGTATGGATTATGCCACTGCTCTGTGGAAAGGAATATTATGCTCTGACTTGTAAAATGAAATATTTATTGAACCTCAGTAAAGTGGAGGACTGCACTAATGGAACCAGCCACTTTAATTGCCTGGAGGGGCACCTTTGAAGTCGCCTCTCCAGGCTGCACCATGGCTGCGCAAGGCCAGGTGGGAAATTTGCGGCTGGGCAGGGTCTCTCAGACCTTGCTAACTCACTCACTCCCAGCCAGCAGCCATTACAGAGTTCCCGGTGGTGATGGTCTGGACCTGTCTGCCAGGATCAGGTAGGGTTTTAAACTTTTTTGCCAGGGGGATTGGGGACACAGGGGGAGCGGGGGGCACACAGGGGGAGTGGGGGCACACTGGGGGTGTGGGGTGAGTGGGGTAATTTGAGGACACAGCCCCCACTTCCCCACTGCGTCCCCGAATGACCCCATTGTGTCCCTGAGTGATCCCCACTCCCCCGGTGTGTCCCCACTCCCCCGGTGTGTCCTCAAATGCCCACACTCCCTCCACACCCCCAGTGTGTCCCCAAGTGACCCCACTGTGTCCCCAAGTGACCCCTTCTGTGTCCCCCCACTGTGTCCCCAGTGTGCCCCCGCTGTGTCCCTGAGTGACCCCCCACTTCCCCACTGTGTCCCCGAGTGATCCCACTGTGTCCCTGAGTGACCCCCACTCCCCCTGTGTGCCTCCACTCCCCGTGTGTCCCCACTGTGCTCCCAGTGTGCCCCCACTTCCTCACTGTGCCCCCACTCCCCCACTGTGTCCTCAAATGCCCCCACTCCTCCCACAACCCCAGTGTGTCCCCAAGTGACCCTCACTCCCTGGTGTGCCCCAATAAATTTGGCTGGTTCAAGATCAGCTGGAGTGTGTGTTACTTTTGCTGCTGTGTTTGGGAGTCTCTGGATGCCTTTGGGGGCTTTGAACCAGGGCAGACTTTTGGGAATGGTTTATAGCTGTGCATAGGGCCCTGGGAATAAATATGGTTGGTTCAAGATCAGTTAGAATGTGGGTTTTTCTGCTGTGTTTGGGAGTCTCTGGATGCCTTTGGGGGAGGGGGGGCTGGATGGTACCCAAGAAGCGCCAGTTCCTCAGCTTCTGTTCCCAGTCTCTTGGGGGTGGCGAGGAAGAGGGGTTAAAAATCAGGTTTCTGTCTCTCTTTTTATGCTGCTTTTTTCCAGGTTTCTTCTTTGCGGGGGATTCCTGTACAGTGCAATAGCAATGTGTAATCTGCCATTCTACTTTACTCAGAACTGCATGCTGCAACTATTTTGTTGTGGCCCTGATGTTTTGTATGTTAAATATGTGATCAGGTTTTTTTATCCTGCTATGGCACCACCACTGTTGGAGAGAGAGTCATCCTACTGGAGTCCTATCCACTGAATGGATGAGATTCTAGTAGAAGGGTTCTCTCTGTCTCCAAGTTGCAGGGTTGTACTCAGCAGCAAGGAGTTCCTAATGTTAACTAATGTTCTGTCTATCAGATATTAACGCTGATAACTCCTAGTTGCTGGAATTTTGAAGGTTCTGCCTACTATGGACAAGCCCCACCCTAGAGGTATGGGCAATATAAGGTTCTGCCGGCAGCTTTGCCGCCGGCAGACTGGCCAGCCTTACTGACCCACCAACCTCAAAACCCACCAGCTGCCACTGCGTTTGGCAGCTGTTCGGCAGCTGCAGGCTGGGTCTACTGTATGTAGTTCTGTAGTTATATTTTAGTTGTTTTAAAGGGGTTTTGGTGGCTGGGTTGAATGGCTTTGTGGGAGAGGTTTATTTGGGGAGGATTGGGGGTGGGGTAATGGGGTGGGTTTTTCCAGGAATGTGAGATGGAGGAATGGGGGGGGATGTACTTTGATTTGTTTGTGAGTGCAGGGGGTGTAGGCACATGTGGTCAAAACTGGTTTGGGGCTTGTACCCTTGCCCTCCCAGTGAGAGAGGGGGGTATGGGCACATGGGAACAATGGTGGGGAATGTTTTCACAGTCTCTCAGTGAGGGAGGAGAAGATAGATGGTTGGGGAGAGGGTGGGAGGAAGTGTTCTAGCCCCTCTGTGGGAGGGGGGTATAGGTATGGGGAGGAGGGTGGGAGGGATGTGTTTGTGGTTGGAGGGTGGGGAGGGCTCCTTGGTCTGGTTCCCCTGATGGGGAGGCGGTTCCTGTAGGGTGAGAGGGGAAGTGTTGGTTGGGTGTGAGGAATGGGGTGGGAGGGAGGGTAAGGTGTGGGTATCCCCTTCCGTTGACCTGGAGGTGCCTCTGGAGTGTGGGGGCTGCGTGGGGGAGGGGGTCTTCTGAGGGGACCACGGCGATAGGGGTCATCATGGAGGCAGTGTCATTGGTTGGGGGCAGTGTCATTGTGAGGGGAGGGTCAGGTGGTTAGTACCTGTCCAAACAAAATAAAAATGAGGGAACAACTGTAGCCCAAATTAGATACAAAAGAAAAAACCAAGTGGCTACTACTATTTACTTCAAAATATATATGCCAAATATAAAATCACCAATAAGACTATGGAAAAACACAGTATAAAGAATAAAAGATAGAAAATATATATAATACAATATACTCATAAAATGGACAAACAAAAGAATCTGAAGACATAAAATACAAACTATCAATACGTTAATAAAACATTATACATACACCCTATGCATTTTGGGTGAAACAACCCTTCTTCAGGGGTATATGTAAACATAAGATCTGAAAAAATAATGAAACAGAATATGAAGATGAATTTACTCAAAGTATTAGAAAGAGCTTTATATTATGTTGTGCAAGAACAAGAAGCCTACCTTTGCTAATATCCAAAACATGAATTCAAGGATCCTCAAACCAAAAACTGTAGAACGCTATGATGAAAACAACAAAAGTGGCACTATAAAAACATCAATATAGTACTGTGAAAAATGAATAAAGGGCAATAATAACTCAATGTTAAGAGGGCTTAGCCTACCTTTACTATTATCCAATTTCAAAGAACACATTCATAAATCAGCAAACCATAAGACTGTAAAAACTTCCAACCTGTTTTGCGAAATATTCAAAGTATCTAAACCTGGAATAAACAAAAAAAAATGTTACCCCATACTTTATGCAATGTAAACACCAAGCCAACAGAATCTATTTATATGAACTGAGTTATTACATAAACAGCTTACTAGCTAAGGCTATATATGCATACACTCACAGGCAACTGCTAAACAAAATACTGAACTTGCCTCTCTGTTATGAAGAAAGATTCTCAGTCTCTAATTTTGACTTTCAGTCAATACCAAACTTCAAAATACATCCATCAAGCAGGAAACCATGCTTGTCACAGACTCAGAGCCAGCAAAATACACTGAGGGTGATTTCAGATGTTACACCGTCCTGATTCGTCCCAGTGAATCCCCGGCAGGGGTGAATGAAATAACCACCCCCGTGGTCAAAAAATGGCCCGAATAGATGTGCCGGCTAATCCTGGTGGGGAATCGGGGAGGGACTGCGCGGCACGGCACAATGTGCAGCCGCATGGCCCCGCCCCCCCATGCTCCCCCGCCGCCCACCCTCTGGGGAAACAGGCGGACACCGCGGCCAATGGGTGTTTTCAGACGTCACGAGATCACAGTCAATTCCCTGTGGTGGCTGTGATCACGGAACGTCTGTTGGGGGGAACTAATGTTCCCCCTCAGATGTTACCACGGTGGGGAATCACTTTCACCACGCGAGCGGCCAAAGCGGCGGGACCGGTGGCCGCCGCGTGGCGAAGGTGATTCCCCACCGTGATGAACCCCATCGTCACTTCTGGACGGTGGCCACGGCCCGGAATCCCTGCAGGGATTCCGGCCCATGGCCAAAGCGGGCGAGCGCTGCGGCCGCATTGCCCGCCGTGGCCGCCCATCTCCCCATAGGGTGGGCGGCAGGGAGCGTGGAGGGGGCGGGGCTGTACGGCCGCACGTTGCGCCGCGCAGTCCTGCCCCCTCCCCAATTCCCCGCCGGGATCCCCCGGCACATCTGTTAGGACGTGACCGGGTCATCCCGGCAGGGGATGAATTTATTGTTTTCGTGACAGGGCCAATTGGCCCCATCACATCTGAAAACACCCAATGTGGCCGCAGCATCCAGCCGCTTTGACCACGACCCAGAATCCCGTCGGGGATTCCGGGCTATGATCGCCGGCCAGACGTTACTTTTTATTGCTTCCTGCCGGGAATCACTTTGATCACGCTTTCGGAGCTCGTCCCATGGGGAGCCCGGGAAGCGTGGTTGAAATTGATCCCATGTGGGAATCGGCCGTGGTGAACATCTGGTGGCCGCCAAAGAGACGTTCAGGGTGCTTTGGCCCCGCAGTGAAATTGGCCGTGGTTCACTGTGGTTGACTGTGATCTCATAACGTCTGAAAATACCCTGTAACTAACTCAACTATCAAGGATTGTTTATATGAAGGATTGAGTATGGAATCTATTATGGAATCAGAATATGATTTTTTTTTTAAAAATGATAAGGCTAGGGTCCCCATTTTTTTACATGTTACCTAAAATTCATAAAGGGATACTTCCTCTGCCTGGGAGACACATTTTCCCTGGAAATTGATTTATTTTGGAACCTCTATCTTTTGGAACCTTTATCTAAGTATATGGATTATTTTCTTAAACCCTATGTGGCATTGGGCATTTTTAGACACATGTTAAAGTTCTGGATGTTTCAATCTTCTGGGTTTACAAGTCCACAAGTAAGTTCCGGATTCATTTTTCACACACACGCTGCCCTGAGGCAGCCTAAAGTAGCCGCAGCTGTAAACGTGACAGGCTGCCATGGAAACCAAGTGACCACAGCAGGCGCTGTGCACCACCTAGGAAATCTGGGGCAATGCCCCTCCTGGCCCCTGGCCCCAGGACTCCCCTGATCTCATGCTGCAAATCCTATCTGAGCTGACTGGCAATCTGTTTAAAAAATAAAATAAAATTGCCACCACCTGGCCAAATCCAGAAGCTTACTACCTTCTAAACAAGGTTCATCAAGTTAGCTCCGAACATTCTTACAACTGGGATGTGTGCGCACGTGCAGTGCAAATAACCCAGTTGTGAGAATGAGAGGAGCCTCTCAAAGAAGAACCACTGCTGGTTCTTCTTTGAGAGAGTCCTCTCATGAACCACCAGAACAAGCAAGCCTGCCCCGAGGAGCTGATGGAGGTGGAGTTCGTCTCCGAGTCGGGGGGGCATACAGTGGCTGGCGCTGGCTCCTCCTATAGTGTGGAGAGTCAGAAGGATCAAAAGTGTGGAGAACGCACATTGGGCGGCTTGGAGTACAGTCCACTGTACGTCTTCGCAAACAGCAATGCATTGCCAGGATCGCTTGGGGCACTATTTCACTGAGGTCTGTGGAGAGGGAATCGGCACCATTTATAATGTAATTTTGGTGGTAGCCCTTGGTGTCCTGTGGGGGAGGGACAGGATAAGGTGTGTGTGTGTGTGTGTGTGTGTGTGTGAGAGAGAGACTGTTGACGTGTGTGTGCGTGCTACTGGCTAGGGGAACAGCAACACGGGGGAAGTGATTTGTGTGGGTTTTTTTAAAACCAGCACTGCAGCAGTGAGTCTGATTCATTGGCGTGGCCTTTGGGTGAAAACAGACATGACACTAACCACCCTTGGTGGTTATTTATGCATATTGCAGGGCTGTATTGGTGCCCTATGCGGCCCTGAAACATGCATAAATGACCCCCAAGGGTGGTTAAAGGGTGGTTAGCGTCATGTCTGTTTTCACCCTTTGTCTCTCACTTGGTGAGGGGGGGGCAGTGCATAAAAGGTGACTCGCAGGCACCATTTTATCTTCCTTTGAAAAGTTGAGACTAGAGAGAGAGATTGCAGTGGTGGTGGTGGTGGGGTGTCCATCATCAAGCCCAGCATCCTGTTCTCCTCCAACAGTGGGGAGGTGATGCTGCCGACTCCGAGTTCAGCCTGCTGAGGGTGAGTACACTGGGGACCCATCTGGGGTTTGGCCGTGGGTTTTTTAGGGGGCCCTGGGGAACGTGTCTTGTCTTGGGAGGAGGACCACCCAGGAGGGGGAAGGTTATAATAATATAATTATTATTATGGGATGGTAATAATATGGATACATACAGATTGGTTCTGCCCTTTTAGTATATTTTTAGTAAAGAACAAATCTGTATGTTTTTAGCATTTTTAGGACATTTTAAATTAAATTATAAATTGTGACCGAGTATGTTTTAATTCTGAATTGTTGATCGTGTGTGTTGTGCTGCCCTGAGCTGCTCTGTGAATAGGAAGGTGCAGGATAAAAGTGAAATAAATAAATAAATATGATTGTTCTGGCAGCTGCCTCAAGACATTAATTCTAATTTTTTATTTGAGCAAAGTTGAACTTGCTGAACTCTAACTTGAAGGAATAGACCTAAAAATTTTCAAATGCAGAATGTTCATTGTAGCAGCTCAGACACCTTTTACATTGCAACAGAACTGTGTGTAGCATGTTTTGGGGGACAAGTGGAACTCCATGCTGCTGTTTTTGTGATGTGAAGTCCTTAGCACTGCACAATACTGTTGGGTCAGTTGCTTAAGATTATAAGATCTGGTTTGTTTTGCTTGCTCTGTGATTGCAACCCTGCTGTTTGGTGGCAATGCAGTCCTGAAACGGGCCAAGTTTTTTTTTAAAAGCCTGTTTGCTTGAATGGGCATTTGGCTGCCAGGGATACAGTGTAGCTACTAGGGATGCTGGTCTGAATGGGCATGGTGTTCCTGAAACTGGCCAAACTTTTTTTAAAAAGCCTGTGTGCTTGGACAGGCATTTGGCTGCCAGGGATATGGTGTAGCTACTAGGGATGCTGGTCTGGATGGGCCTGGTTTGCTCGCAGTGCTGGCCTGCAACAGGGAAAACCTTTTTTTAAAAGGCCTGTTTGTTTGGACAGGCATTTGGCTGTCGGGGATAGTGTGTAGCTACTAGGGATGCTGGTCTTGAGGGGCCAGTTTTGCTTGCAGTGCTGGCCTGCAACAGGGCAAACCATTTTTAAAAGGCCTGTTTCCTTGGGCAGGCATTTGGCTGTCGGGGATAGGGGGTAGCTACTAGGCTGCAGACAACAAGGAAACCCTTTTCCCCTGTCCCCCACTGAACCCATCTTTTCCCCTTCCTCTTCTCGTGCTCCAAAACCAAACCCTTTCCTCCTACTTCTCCGCTTACCTGTCCTTCTCTTCCCTTTAATTCTCTTCTGATTCGGCTTGTCGCAGGACAGGGAGCTAACTCGGTTCTCCTGGTTCTCCAAGCCAGAAGGAAGGCTTGGAGAACCAAAACCTTCACCTTCTGAAGACTACAGATTGCCAAGCATGCCATGAAAGTCAAGGATTCGAGGGTTCAGGATAAAGGTAGGCGATGGCAATGTGATCTATTTTTTTAACCTACTATGGTTAATTTGGACCCAGTGGGAAAGCGAGTGGATGGGACCCCAGTAAGAGGGCTCTCTATCCCCCGGTGGCAGTGCTTCACACAGCAGCATTCTCAGCATTAAGTAATGTAATGCCCATCTAATGTTAACCTTGGGAACACCTTGCTGCTGGGTTATGCTACGCCACTGGCCTACTGTTGCCCTGACTCTGCCTACTGTTGCCCTGGCTCTGCCCCTAAGCCAGGCTCCGCCCCTAAGACTGCCTTAGGTTCAACCAACCCACTACCCCACCAGCCTCCAAACCCATCAACCGCCACTGGACCACAGCTGCCTGGAGCAAAACAGTTTACCAGGAGAACCTTTTACACACAAATGTTCTGGGAGAAGTTTCACGCAGAAGTTCAAAGATCCGGATGTTTAAGAGCTGGATGAGTGATTTAGACACACAGAAAGTTTGGGATGTTACAGCAAATATCCAGGAGAAATGTGTGCCTAAAAACACCCACTGTTGCATTCTTATATTAGAGATACCCTAGATATTTTGAATAAATTGAGTTTGCTGAATCTAGAGGACACTGATTATGTATTGGTTACCATGGATGTCACTTCATTATAGTGGTGTACTGAATAGTGCTTTTGGGTACTCAGGCCGAATTCTGAAGTTCCAAGTAATCGGTCTGGGTACTCGGTGGCACTTCAGTGCTGGTTCCGAAGTTTTGGACTTTGGCATTTCAGACCCCCCTGAAACTTCAGAGCTGTTTGGCGCCATGTCGGCACCAGCGCTGCCTTAACTTACACTTTACAATTAGGCTGTGCTGTGTGCCATGTGGCAGTTGTAGCCTTGGTAAGGAAGAAGACAAGTTCAACACACAAACCCACAAAAACAGTGCAACTGCGTGGAGAAGCAATGACACCAAAAGCCAGCCAGGCCAGCAGACAACACACCCACCCACCCAGGGGCACCCTCTTCACATGGATTTGGTTTGGTACTGTGGCAATGAAAATGTGAACAGACATGGGGCAAGGGGAAGAGGAGCCAGGCAGAGAGATCCCTCTGCCTCATGGTGCTGCCAGTGCCAACCAAGCAGCAGGCAGTAGCAATGTGGCACCCAATTTTTATTTTTTATTTTTTTTAAAAAAGCATGGCATGCTGGGAAAGCAAACCCCCATCTGGCATGGGACTCCTATCAACAGGAGGGCCATGCCAAACCATGTCATGCCATGAACCCCTCCTCACCAGTCGATTACTCACAGATTAGCAGTGTAACACAGCCAAATTCACTGGAAAATGGATGGGTGTGCAGCTACTTTTATTTTTTGCCCTGCAAGGCTGCAACTTGCAAGCCAATCAAAACTTGTCATCTGGCTTACCATCACTCAACTGTCCCCTCTCATACCCCCCTCCTATCAAATGTTGGAATATTACTGGAATATTACCTCGGGATCGAGGGTCGCTAAAGAACCAATCAAATTCAAAGGGGTACAACTAACTCAATTTTATTGGCTACCACGTAAAATGTCAGGACTTAGCAATATTACTAGTTATGAACCCCAGTAACCTAACCTATGATTTATTACATTTCTGATGGTCACGGTCGGAGACATGAGCTGGTTCAGAAGAACAGCTGGAGAGGGCCCAGGATCTACAGCTGGAGAAGACCTCTGGTCTCTCGATCTTTGAGAATGACGGAAAGCAGATTTAGCCCATGTGTCTCACTGCTGAGGCTAGTGGACACAAATGCTAAGGTAAAAACTGGGTTTTTGGGGCCTTCTTATATATCCTTTTTCCTAGAGGGGAACAATTTGGTTCTTACTGCCCCTTTCTTTGTGGGTTCATCTTGCAGGGCCCTTCTTTGCATAGCTATGCTGATCATTCCGAATGTTGCAACTGGCTGATCATTGGTTGGCTTCATCTGCATCTTTATTGCACAGAATATCCTGGCCTCTGCTTATCTGGCTGGATGATGTTGATGTCTCTTCCATGATCATCTTGATGTCTGGTTGTGTTGTCAATATGGCACCTATTGTTCCTTTACAACAGTTCATCAGGGAAGGCCCTGTGGATTATCTCCTCGTTGCACTGTATGTGACCTCTTTGGCTTGTATGTGATGAGTCTGCAGGGGTCTCTGCTCCAAATCAAGGTCATAGACCTAACTATTTCCTAACAGAAATATGGCACTAAGTTTCATTTCCAGAAGCTTCTTGACTCAAACTCCAGGCCAGTCAGATGCGCAGCTGCTTCCAAAGTTTTCTGGGGAATGGCTTTGCTACCTGGAACTTCGTAACCAGTGATCCCTAACTGAAATCGAGAATCTCAGGCTTTCTGAAGTTTTTTGAAGACTTCAGTTCAGCCCTACTTCATTATATACGTCTATACCCCAGTTGGAAGCATTAGAAGTTATTAGAATGGTCTTGGATAACAGAGTGGACAACATGTGTCCTTCTACTAATTTTATTATGGATTTAGCTAAATTTGTGTTGTGCAAGAACTATTTCGAATTTGATTCTATATTATATTGGCAAATTAAAGGAATAGCAATGGGCTCTGCTATGGCCCCCAAAATAGCCAATTTGTATATGGGGGAGTTTGAAAAATTTCTTGTTTCTGATGACTCCAATCCTTTCATTAATTATATTATTGAATGGTGGAGATTTATCAACGATATTTTTTTTCTGTGGAAGGGTGATATAAATTTACTGAATGATTTTCATCAGTAGATTAATTCTAGAAATGAACATATTCAATTCATTCTCCAATCTGGAGTTTATGAAATTAACTTTTTGGATGTTGTTATTAAGAAGAGTGACGTTGGTATCAGCACCACTTCATATAGAAAGCCCACAGATAAGAATAATTATCTGAGATATGATAGTTCTCATCCTACCCATATTCATCAGAGCCTTCCCTATGGGCAGTTTCTCAGACTCAAGAGGAATTATACTTGAGATGAAGATTTTTTTCAAGAGGCAGAGACTTTGAAAAGATATTTTCTTCATAAAGAATATCCTCATAGTGTTATACAATCAGGATTCACTAAGGTCTGTTCCAAATCCAGATCAGAATTATTGACCCCTTGTCTGAAAAACAGACAAGACAGATTTGTAATTTAATATTCAATAGTATTTGTAATAGTATACTCAGACTGTGGAACACATTGGACGTGTTACCTATGTTCCAGATAAGCCCCATTTTTGCTTATAGAAGAACAAAGAACCTTAGAGATCATCTGATACATGCTAACATTTTTCATGCACCTGGGGAGTGAGAGAGGAGAGTGGACAATAGCATACAAAATAGAATACAGGGTCATTGCCTCTGTGGATCTGTTATTTGTTGAAAACAAACACACAACACAGTCATTTGTTAATCCATTTGATGGTAAGAGATTTTACTACTTGTGCCTCTGTGTTTGTAGTTTACAATGGGTATTTTCAGATGTTACGAGATCACGGTGAACCACGGTGAATACCCACCTGTGGTCACTGTGTCTCGAACGTCTGTTTGGCAGCCGCCAGATGTTCGCCACGGTGAATCCCCACATGGGGTCAATTTGAACCACACTTCCCGGGCTAGCCGGGGGAATGTCCTTGGAAGCGTGGTCAAACGGACCCCGGGCAGGGACCAAGAAAAAGTCACGTCTGGCCGCTCTCCACGGCCCAGGATCACCGGTGGGATCCCTGGCCCTGGCGCATTCAGCCGGCCGCGGCGGCCGCATTGGCCCCGCCACCCGCCCGTCTCCTCAGAGGGCGGGCGGCGGGGTGCGTGGAAGGGGTGGGGCCATGCGGCCGCACGCTGCGCCACACGGCCCCGCCCCCTCCCACATTCCCCGCCGGGATCCCCCAGGCACATCTGATATGGCGTGACAGGGTGACCCCGGCGGGGAATTAAAGGGTTGTTTTCAGTACGGGGCCAAGTGGCCCCGTAGCGTCTGAAAATACCCAATGTCCATGTAATAAGATATATATATATATATATAGGTCAGACTTCCAGGAAACAGAGTTAGAATAAGTGAGCATAAGAGTAATATTAAGAAGAGAAGAACAACAGAAACTTTGGTTAATCACTTTGTTTCCAAGGGACATGATGCATCAGAATTTAAATTTTGGGCTTTAGAAAGGGTTGGTTCATCAGTGAGAGAGAAGGAACAGATGCTGTTAAGGAAAGAAACAACTGTTAGTTAGTTAGTTTAATTAATTAATTAATTTCCAAAATATGTAGTCCACCACCTCCTGCCTACTGGCGGCTCAGGTGGAGAACAACATATATAAAAACAAAATATAAAATACAATCATAATAATTAAAACAACAATTAAAAAGTATAAAAACAGCTGAAGCTCTACAAAAGCAAATATCCTTCCTCCCTCCTGAATTTTGTTGAACCCTTTGGGCTTAATGAAGTTCTTGATTTCAGCTGTTTTCTCTAATGCTGCTGAGTGGTTTATTAGTGTTTTAGATGCCCTTTTTAGTGCCAGTCACAGACACAACTGTTTTAGATATAAGACAGGGGACTTTCTGTTTGTCAGATGAACTCTGCAGTTTGACATTTTCTGGCAAAGTGACCAGAGACTTAAAGTTTTTCTCCACAGTAGAGAGGAGGTAAGTCTAGTTTTTTCACTCAGCAGTTGCTAGTTAGTGTATTACAGAGTTTCAGCCAACAGTTGGTTGTGTAATAGTTGAGGTAGTTTCAGTATATTATGCTGGTTCTGAGGGCGCTTTTAGACAATCAAAACTAACACACATCTTTTACATCTCGTGCTTTTAAATGCACCAGTTATTCCATCGCATCTTATATTTAAATGTCCATTATCATGCGCGTTTTTATATAAAAGCGCGTGTTGGCTGCTTGGTGAAACACGCGCGAGGGACCTTTAGACGATTGATGGCGATGTATTCTCAATGACTTTCCCTTTCTGTCATGTGAAATTTCTTTTTACAAGATCTGAAATCATGCGCATTGGTTTTGACACAGTAACCATGATGCCTTGCACTGTGGTTTGGAGGGAAATACTTTTTTGTTTTGACACACTACCCATCATGCTTTGCTCTGTTTTGGAGGGAGAACTTTGTGTAAATCTGGTATCACAGGCTGCCTTTGTGTTTAAAGTGTGGATACTGCTGTAGTGGATTATTTATCTTGCTGAGGTGTGTTTCTCACCAAAGAGAGGATGGACCTACAGGTTGTTGCAGATCTTAGCATGGTCTGTGTAGCATTTGTCACAGTGATAAACCAGATTTTGTATGTGGTTGGGGATGATGTTGCTGAATTTTATGCATTGCTGATACATATTTACAATGATTTAATGAAGGCAGGTTATAATATTTTGGTATCCCAAACTCTGAGTTAAACTGAGCCTCTTTTTTTAAAAAAAGATGAGAGTACTTTGATTTTTAGGTTACTGTTCTCATATTAATTATCCGGGATTAACTCTATATATGTATACTGTACATGTAAATGTATTGTAAGTAGGCACGAGTAACAATGCTGTGTAAATCACAGTCCAAGAACTGCAATATTCTCTTCCATTACAGTTTTTAAAAATATTTTATAAACAAGACAGTTCTTAAGCCACAATAATTAAAACTGGTTCTATATACTGATGCACACCAATTTCTGATGGTATTGTGAAGGCATAAGTACTAAGGTGCATATTACCACCGAGGAACTTTTGTTAAGTGCCTGTATAGTAGATGTCACACACTAGAAGCAACTGAATCACTGTAACTAATGTGTAACTTTATACATACATGAATATATATGATTCTGTGCATATAATATGAATAACTCCTGGGTATGCGCCAGTATGCGTGCGTATGTATGTAGTAATACATTTATTTGATCAGCAGCTTTGCTATTGTCAAGTTACCAGGATACAGATGACGACAAACAATAAATACAAACCATAAAATCAATTAAAATCAACCACCAAGGGTCATAAATTCTCTCTCCTGGAAAAACCAGGGGGACCATCAATAAATTCGAGCAGAACATTACCGCTCAAGACGATCCTCAAAGTCAGAGAAACATCAGTTCAGCTTTTCAGAATAAAATACCAATTCCTTACCCATCACGGGCTAAGGGCCTCCCATCGGTTCTTCGGTCTTTTTCCAAAAAACCCCATAAACATCCCTACAGTTTAAAGTATTCGCTCATCTGTTGTGCCTACTAGCCTAAGGTAAAGATCCTCAGGTTCTCCACCCTCCGGGCACACCTCCTCAGTTAACCAAAGCTCTCTCTGGACCTGATACTGAGGGCAGCAGAACAAAACATGCGGGAGAGTCTCGATAATGTCAGGGAACCATCTGCATCTCCTATTTTCCCTAGGGGTTAGATCTCTCCTCCCCAAAACCTCTGCTGTGCCAAAAAGATTGAAATGGAACAGGGTCACCATCTTTCACACTCTGGGATCCGCAAAGTGATCCAAGTATGGTTCTAAACCTGCCACCACCTTAATCTGCAAATAGTGGCGAGATATCCTATACTTGGCAAGGAGTTCTAAATCATTCCGATGCGCCCATTCCTTGGCTCTAATTCTTAACTCTTGCTTCCCAATTTTATTAGCAGGGACCCCATCCTCTTCCATCAGGAGGGCCATTGCCCCTGCAAGTTTCTTTAGATACCTCAACCACGGGTAATGTAAAGCACCCTGATGTTCTCTTTGCTCAAGATAGCAGCTACGAGCTAATCCAGAGGTTTCTTTAGTAAGCTGTTTCCAAAAAGAAAGAAATCTAAGGTTTGAATGTTCAGCTACCTAAAGTGAGCCTGTCTCTAGCCTGAGCATTGGGAGTGGGGTTGCCCTAGGGGCTCCAAGGATGGTCCTTAGAAAAGAGTTCTGCGGGACTTCAATTCTACTTATCTGACTCATTGCAGTTACCTCCCCACCATATGCCAGACTGGTTATTACCTTAGAATGGAAAATGTCTAACATCTGACTTACTGTTGCCCCTGGTCTAAGTAAACCTCCTATTGTTTGTTTTGCCTTACGGATAAATCTATCAAAGTTCTTCTTCCAGCTGTTCTCTGCCGAAAACACCACACCTAAGTAAGTATATTGTTGGGTTGGAGTAATCTCCTGCCCTCCCAGCTGCCACATAAGCTTCCTCTGGGATTTCCCAAACGAGATCACATTAGATCTTCCCATGTTGATCACAAGGGCATTACTCCTGCAGTAGTTGTGTAATGCTGATAGGGTTAACTGAAGACCCTGTCTTGTTTGAGAGAGTACCATGATATCAAAGACACGGTATAAAAGACACGGTATTGATCTCTTCCCCAATCTGTGGTGGTGTTGGGTTAGCGGCAGAGATAGTGGGCACTAAGTCATCTAAAAATAAATTAAAGATGAGAGCCAACAGGCATTCCTGTCTCACCCCCATGTATGTATGTATGTGATAGGTAACATGTCCATACATATATATATATTATCAATGAATTGAAGGTGCCTTAACCAATCAACAGCACATATAACCATCATTAACATTATGGGTGTGTTGTTTTGAACAAGATATTTTTTAAAAAAAAATTGTCACATTTGTCGATGACCTCATGATCATATGGAATTCTGTGTTGGTGGAGGCCATCGACCTGGTGGCTCCCAGGCGTCCACTCCCGAACTGCCAACAACACAAGTCCCCGGAGTATATGGAGGAACTGCGGTGGATGAATGGCCCCTAAACGGCCAGGACTACCTCACATGCTGGATCCTGGATTGGCCCCTGTGGTGAGCCGGGGGTGCCCTCCTTGAGGTCCCCCGGGGTTCTCGGGTGTTGACCTTGAAGAGGGCGTTCTTTGTGGCTGCACCGCGACTGTGGAACTCCCTCCCACTGGAGGTCTTCCTGACCGCCGACCTCCCCTCTTTCCATAGACAATGTAAGACCTGGCTGCTCCACCATGCCTTTCCCAAGAGAGATGGACTGGGTAGGTTGGGTTAGGGTGGAGTAGGGGGTAATTTGTTTTACTGTGGGGTTTTTAATTGTATTATTATTGTTTTTAAATCTGTTTTAATATGTTGTTAGCTGCCCTGAGATGCTTTTAGCAGGAGGTGGCGGCATACCAATTTTATAATAAATAAATAAATATGAGTGCACATCTGAACACATATATACAGACTTACAAATACAGTAATTTCTGTAAGTGCATATAACAAGACCCACATATATATACAGAGAGATAGATAGAATGGTGTGTTGAATCTTCAACCTGTTTCATTCACATCTAAGCACTTCTCTAATTATTATTTTTCAAACACTGTCACGGGGAGGGGGGAAACACTCACTCGTTGGGAAGGGGGAAGCACTTGTTACCAAGGCATGCCCTGGCCAGGGGGGGTTTCTGTGGAGACTTCAAATGCCCATCAGGATAGAGTAATGGCCTTACCTCTCGAGGAGAGAACGGGCCTCTATCATCATAGGGCGCCAGAGGCTCAGGGACACCAAGGCCTGCCCCAAGGGGCACCCACACCACCCACTCATTCCGGAGTGTGGGGGGACAACCAGGTAGAGAGGTGAGGTAGTGGTCAGCGGGAGGTTCCAAGTAGGGAAATGGGTGAAGGGCACTATCACACAGGAGAAGAGTTCCCAGGGAAGAAAGTGGGTGGAGAGGGTTCCTACCTTCCAACACGCTCACACTCATTCACTCACCAGTCACTCTTGAGGAAGCAGGGGTACGGGATCCAAGCACACAGGTTAGGGGCAAGTACTCGCATTCTCTCAGCATACACCAGAGTTCAGTCACAAGGGGGCCAGTCTCCAAATCACCAGCTGGGTTTTATCTCACAGGCCCCGTGCGTTCTCGCAAGTGTTCAGAGTGATGCAGCAGGTACGGGGGAATCCCCCCACATGCTGTGCAAGGGCAGGGGCGTGGCTGGGCCCTGGAAGCCCATTCCTTGATCTGACGCTGCCATCGGGGGTGGAGCCTCCGGCCCCGCCGGCAAGGACCCCCGGCCTGGGGATTGTGCTGACCGGGCAGGCTGGCGGGGGTGGCACAGCCGGGGTTCCCCGCGGCTAACAAACACAGATCCTCACCAGTCTGCCTGCAGAGTTTACAGCTGCATCAATGGCAATGCAAAGTGTAGCAGGGAGCAGTCCTGTGTGGATGCTGCCCCTTTAAGAGGGGGCTGAGGGCACTAGCCAGTGGACTTTGTGCATGCGCATGGGTCTGGGGGAAGCTAGCCCATGTCAAGGAGCCAGCCTGTGAGAAAACAGGCTTGGTCCTAAGGTGCCAGAGCAGGAAGGATACTGGTCCTTTAAGGGCAGTAGTGCTGTGCTGTGGGCCACTCCCACTCTGGCTACAAAAGGGGTTGGATGGCAGAGAGGAAGGCAGTCTCTGCCTGGGAGCTGAAGGGATCACATCTCCCTGACAAAGCCTAGCCACTCTATGGGGTGCTGCTGAAGGCTGGAGAACCAGGGTGGAACCAGGTACTGAGGAGAGGCTGTGCCCAGGAGGGAGCCTTGTGCCTGGGGAAGGACTGGCCAGAGCCTGGGGCTTTGAGGCCTGGCTAGATGGACAAATGGAGGTTGATATGGTGGTGCTCCTGTGCCTAACAGAGATGGACCTGGGCCTGCAGGGTGGAGGCGACTGAGCTGGCAGCCCCAGGGATTGTGGTCTAATAAAGGACTGTGAACTGTGTGGTAGGTCCTATGGGAGGGTACCCCCTCCTTTTAAGGCAGATTCAGCAGAGGCTTGGGCTGAATAGGTGTGGCAGCGAACTAGAGCTAATTCGCTTGAGAAACACCCCAGCGCCCCATGTGGCCCTGGGAAGACCCCCTGCTACAGCACATGGTGGAGAATGCAGGCATATCACCACCTGCTGGTGCAGAGTGGAACTGCACCTAACCTTGGCAACCATTTTGTGTGGAGTTTAGTGGTTACCTTTTTGAGCTGCATCTGTGTGAGCTCCCTAGATGAAGGTGAGCCCAGGTGCCAGAAGCAGATGTGACTGGAGGACTGTGCCTAGTCAGCGAGAAGGTTTGGGACTAGATGCTGGTAGAGAGTGGCAGAGCTTAGTGAGAAGTGCTACAGGAGTGAGCTCAGAGCAGCTCAGCCAGGATGGGCCTTGAGTTAGGCTAGAACCAGGAGGTTCACCCAACCCTGCCAGGATGTGGATTCCAAGTGGTATGGTGGTAGTAGGTGCATGCTGGAGCTGGAGGTGTACCCCGACTGCACTCAGCTTATGGAACTTTGTGGATCCAGAGTTGAGGCGGTGTGATCAGTGGTCAGGAAGGAGGACTGTGACAAGCAAGTACTGGGGACCCAAGGTGGGTACTGTGTGGAAGTGTCACAATTTTGGCCAGCTGGGACACTATTGGAGGGCCTTCTGGGAGAAATGGCAAGACCTCCCAAGCACCTTGCCTCTGAGGCATCAGAGCCAGGCCAAGGAGAAGTATTGCTGGACTTGGGCTTAAAGTGATGGGGCATGTGAAAAGGCTGTGTCCCTACAGAGGGAAAAGAGATATAGGGCTGGAGCCAGAAGCGGCATGCAACCCCACAAAGGAGCTGGAAAGGAAGCCAGAGGAGAGATCTCCTAGGAGGTGCTGGGCTTGCTAAGCCCAGGGACTTGTAAAGAGAAACTGTCTCAAAGGAAAGCCTCACAAGGAGGTCAGAGGGCTGCTAGGATGAGAAGTAGTCCTAAAGGAAAGGAAAGAGGGAAAAGGTCTATGGGGACCCAGGTAGAAAAGGGGCTCCCAGAGGAGGAGATAGACACCCTTAAGAGGGTAGTCCAACAGATGTTGGAGGATAATGCTCTTCTCTTTAAAGAGTTAGAGGCCCTCAGAGAGGGGCATATAGTCTCGAGGCTGGAGAGGAAGGACCAAGAGACTATGACCAAGATCTCTAGTGACATGATAGTCCAGGTAGTCAGAGACATGTATGAAGTTGTGCCCGAGAACCTTGCTCTCTGTAAGGAGGTGAAGGAGCTGAGGGTTGCTCTTGGGGCAACCTGTGAGACAGAATCAGGAGACGAGGCTGGGGAGGGTGCACCCGCCTCGGAGTAAAAACCCTGGGAAAATAAGCTAAACCTATGTTGCAGGAAGGTAGCTGTTAACCTGCAAGAGGAGTCCGGCATGGGTGGGCCGCTATCTCAACCCCAAAAAGGGGAACAAGAGTCTTGAGGGCCTGAAGGGCACCTAGTAGGCCTAAGAATTAATGGGTACAGGGGGAGTGTTTGAGGCGATACCCTAATGCATCTAATTGTACCTAGAGGCAAAAAGAGGTACAGGGAGGTGATTGAGCCGGTACCTTCGTGTGCCTAGCGAGCAGGGTGTAGGTGATTGAGCCGGCCACCAGCCGTGAACCGATGCCCTAAGAACAATAGAAACCCAGCAGGGTGTAGGTGATTGAGCTGGATGGGGAAAAACTAGCAACAGTGAGCTATGGGTGGTAGGGTGTAGGCAATGGAGCCGACCACCCACGACAAACGAGAGACCTGGGAGGGATCAAAATGTGCTTGCTTAGCACATAGCCAGAGTAGTCTGGCTTTGAGGGTCCCAGGGCTGGGAGGTCCAGATGGAATTGATGGGCCGGCCTGCCACCTCAGAAGGGGTCTCATCGGGAATATTGAAAATCCCTGGAAACAGGGTTGGTGGAGGTAATGTGAGGGGCTGTGTAAATCCCTGAGTCTGTAAGTTGAGTGGAGGAAGGTTCCCCAAAAGGAAAAGTCAATTCCCTGAAGAATGGTGGGTGGAGGTGGCTCCCCAACAATTGTGGTACAAGCCTGGTAGGGCTACCTAGAATGTGCAGGGCTCAAAGTCCTAGACCTGGCAGAATGGGCCCAACTACAAGGGGTGAAGTGGAAGTCAGAAAGGTGTTAAAACCCATTTTGGGGTGCTAGACTGTATTGTGAAAAGTTGCACCCTGCTAGACTTAGAAGCCAGTCTTCTCTGGGAGAAGCCTGTTTCCTTGAAGGGTGAGGGGTGTAGCAGGGAGCAGTCCTGCGCGGCTGCTGCACCTTTAAGTGGGGGCAGAGGGTGTTAGCCAGTAGACTGTGTGCATGGGTCTGGGAGAAGCTAGCCCATGCCAAGGAGCCAGCCTGTGAGAAAACAGGCTTGGTCCTAAGGTGCCAGAGTAGGCAGGACACTGGCCCTTTAAGGGCAGTAGTGCTGTGGGTCATGCCCACTCTGGCTAGGTAAGGGGTTGAAAGGCAGAGAGGAAGGCAGTCTCAGCCTGGGAGCTGAAGGGGCCACATCTCCCTGACAAAGCCTAGCCATTCTATGCTCTCTGGGGTGTTACTGAAGGGTGGAGAACCAGAGTGGAACCAGGTACTGAGGAGAGGCTGTGCCCAGGAGGGAATCTTGTGCCTGGGGAAGACTTGGCCGGAGCTTTGAGGCCTAGCAAGATAGACAAAGGGGGGTTGATACTGTGGTGCTCCTGTGTCTGAGAGAGATGGACCTGGGTCTACAGGGTGGAGGCGACTGAGCCGGCAGCCCCAGGGATTGTGGTCTAATAAAGGACTGTGGACTTGATACTCTTGGACTGTGTGGTGAGTCCTATAGGAGGGTACCCCCTCCCTTGAAGGGGGATTCAGCCGAAGCTCAGACTGAATAGGCGTGGCAGTGGGACTAGACCTAATTACCTTGTGTGACACCCCAGCGCCCCGTGTGGCCCTGGGAAAAACCCCTGCTACACAAGGCATGATTGGTGAGTAATTGCATGAAATAGAGTCCACTCTTCCAACAAGATGCGCTGCCTGGTCACATCAGTGGAGCACTGATTGGTGGGAGACTGTCGTCAATGGGCCCAATTACACAGAGCAGCGATGGATTTCAGATTTTCGCATAAGCAAGGATGTCTTCATAAAACTAGTCAATGCTCTCAGACCAGCACTAACCAAGAACACTACAAACATGCGTGAACCAATTTCTACAGAGAACAAGGTGGCAATAACCTTGTGGAAGCTCACTACACCCAATTGCTATTGGGCTGTATGTGCACAGTTTGGGGTGGGTGTTGCGACAGTGTGTGTGATTGTAAAGGAGATATGCAGAGCCACAAATGACACCCCACTCCATAAAGTCTTTGGTTTTTCAAGTATGGACAACATAATGGATGGTTTTAGGCATCATGGCTTCCCTCACTGTGTGGGTGCTGTGGGCAGGAGCCATATTGAAATATGGGCCACCGTGGAGGAGGTAGAAAATTATATCTGCCAGAAAAAATATTATTCTACTGTGCTTCAGGCAGTTGCAGATTTGCAGCTCCGCTTCAGGGATATTTACGCAGGGTATGCTGGGTCAGCCCATGATTCTAGAAGGTGCATTCATCACCACTCTTTCACAGGAAATACAAGGGGATACGAAGGCCAGACCATGTAATTGTCATTGAGGGAGTGCCTGTCCACCCAGTACTGCTGGGGGACAAGGCATACCCTCAGGTGCCATCGTTCCTCAGGGTATACGAGGATGGAGAGTCACCTGCAGGCAATCGATACAACCTGCATTTGAAGTGTGTGAACATGAAACTAGACAATGCTGTTGAGGCATTTGTCACTTGCTGCATTTTACACAATCTGGTCCAAACGGACAGCCAAGCACTGGATTGGAATGAAGATGCAGAAGCTGATGCCCCGGACAACATTCCAATTCCAGTTTGGTACCATCCCAGGCATGACGCTGCTTGGCAGTGCACTCGGATGTATTTTGTGTTCACTTCGAAAGGGAACATAATATGGGAATCCGTTGGCGGCCCCTACAAAATGAATAGTGACTTCAACGTTTCCCTAAAGCGCCTCATGCAAGCAGCACTTTCTCTGTTTCCTATTCTGAAAACCATGTAATAAAATGCTTAGGTTTTATGTTATTTAAATGTTCTAAAGCGGTTCTTCTTTTCAGAACTACATTCTGATTTATTTTCAAAAGTTAGTGGAAACATAGTTGGATTCCTGAAATACAGTCCATCAAATTACTTTCTCGCATATTTCAGAAATAGTTTAATATTTGCTATGACGACACTGGATGTTACTACATTGGATGTTTTTACACACATTTCTCCTGCATGTTTGCTGTTACATCCTGAACTTTTTGTGTGTCTAAATAACTCACCCAGATTTTACACATCTGGCTCTTTGAATTTCTGTATAATAATAAAATTTTAATTGTACTGGCCCTACGGCCTTGACAAAACAAAACAAAAACATACAAGTACAAATACACAGCAAGCAATAAACAATACCAACATACATACTAATACTTCTGAAAACACAAAAAATTGCCCTAGCAGTGGCGCTTCCCATATTGCTAACGGCTTCACAGAACTCACTCACTGAGTGGGAGACCTTTCAATGCATTAGGTAGATTTAATTTGCAAGTTGCGCATCCGTACTTTTTTTGCCCTAAAGGCAAAAATAGCCACTGCCCTGGTCATCTCTGGCACCGTATCTCGTAGCAGGCAAACCAATTTCTGTACAGGGGTTTTCCCACTCAGATCCCCCACTGTGGCCCACATCGCTTTTCTCACCTCCCTATACAGTGGGCAGATTAAAACAAAGTGGGGGAGATCCTCAACAACCTTCATTCCACAAATACATAGCCGTTCTGCGTATTTAACCCACTTATATCACCCACCCAGGACTTCGGTTTCCATAGTGCGGCATCTTAAAGAAGTGAAAGCCAGCCTGAGTTTGGGTTGCAGGAGCTTAGTCAAATACGCAGGCCGATTTGGTCCTGCTGCCCAAAATTTATACCAAGGGGCAGTCTTTACCTTCCCGATCAGACTCCTGCACTGCTGGAGATCCACATCTCTTACTCTCTGATGCAGTAATTTTAAGGCTTGCGTGGGGGGAAATGAGGAGAAAAAAATCTATGGAAAAGCTCAATTCCTTGATTCTGTTATAAACTGCCCTCCACCAGGAGCACACTGGGCCATTTTTCCCCCTGAAGTTTCCCATCACTCAGATGTTCATAACATTCCTCCAGACATAGCCTCTCCAAAGACTCAGGGTAAAAAAAATGGGCCTTCAACCAGAAGGTAAGTATCAGTTTGTCACAGACCAGTTCCCATGAGCCAAGGCCTGTCTGCAGGCTAGTCATTGCAGAGGAAGTAGACCTAGGAACTCCCAACAATCTTTTAATGAATCTATTATATATTGGGGCTAATAGCTTCACAGCGAGCCCTTCCCCACCCCAAACAGCAATACCATACGTCATCTTACTAACAATTTTTGCTACAAAAACTTTCAGCACAGGAAGCACCTGCTGACCCCCATATGTATAGTAAAATCTGGTGATCATCACAATTGCCAGTTACACTGCTTTCTTTGTAGCTACAGCATGCGGCTGCAAGAGCCATTATAAGAATAGGCCAAGCCTAGATATTTTTAATATTTGACCTGCTGGAGGGCCACCCCACCCATGCTCCAGCGATAGACCTTAAATGCTGGAGCAAAAACTATGGTCTTAGATTTCCTGTAGTTGATTATTAATCCATCAGCACGGCTCAGGGAGTCAAAATCCTGTAACTGTCTTTTAAGCCCCAATCTAGATGAAGAAAGTAAGACAGCGTCATCTGCATAGAACAGGGAGGATTAAGGCTGTAGCGATATGCCGCTGCGGCAGCTGTTACTGATGCAAACCCCTATTCCGCACATCGCGGCATGGTTCGGCAGAGGCTGCTTTCCGACGGCTGCGGTGGCGGTTTGCCGCTAATGGTGCCGCGGCATCGGAACTGGTGGGTGGAAGCGTAACTTTTGCAGATTCCAGTAAGAAGCAGCACCAACTCCCCTTTCCGTCTGCCGTGGAATCTTTGTGATTATCTGATCATTGTATCATGTTTCCGCCACCCTGAATACAAGGTATCGCAAGACCCGGCGCAATGATCAACCCTCGGATTTCATTGACCAATTTCATTGTCTCTAGGGTTTTTTCATTTAATTGGCTAGGCCTTTCCTAGAGAGACATGTCCCGCCTTCACCATTAAGTATAAATAGGTGTGTTTGTAGTAGGGCTGAAGCGGCATGCCGCCGCAGCAGCTGTTACTGACGGAAACCCCTATTCCGCACATCGCGGCGCGGGTCAGCAGAGGCTGTTTCTGACACCTGCGGCGGCGGTTTGCTGCAAATGTTGCTGCGTCATTGGAACTGATTTGCGGGAGCAAAACTTTTGCGGATTCCCAGTAAGAAGCAGCACCACCTCCCCTTTCCGTCTGCCGCAGCATCTTTGTGATTAATCTGATCATTGTATCATGTTTCCGCCATCAGGCCACCGTGGCCTGAATACAAGTTATTGTGAGACCCGGCGGCATGATTCATCGGCCAATTTCATTGTCTAGGGCTTTTTAATTTTATTGGCTAGGGCTTTCACAGAGACATGTCCCGCCTTCACCATTAAGTATAAATAGGTGTGTTGTAGCTTGTTTCTCCCTCTTGATCCCCAATCTCAGTGAGAGTGAGTGACTGTTGGAGCCGTGCCGCCAGTGTCTGTGTTTGTTAACACACTCTGTGTTCTGCGCTCCGCGACAAAGCCTTGCATAGCGACTCGAGGAGAGAGAATCCTATCCCTTCCTCCTAATTCCTAGAACACCATCCATTTTGGATAACCTAAGAAGGCTTTTGTGTAAGTGCTTGAACTTTTATTCTAATTCTTCAAAATGGGTTTTTTATTTAACCGCTAATTTTGTGCTAAAGCAGCTAAAGTAATTTTCTTAGAGCTGCACTTTACATTTTCCATTATCCTTTTTTGTAATAAATGTACACATATGTTCTTTATTGCTGTGTTCCTGTTATGTTTATCACTACGTTTTGCTTGATATTTTCTGTGGTTGCTTGCTACTGTTAGTGCTAGTTGTGCAATGCATAGC
>QEPC01010139.1:663198-679331 GCA_003113815.1 Sphenodon punctatus | reverse complement strand
CCCCCCCCCCCCCCCCGTTTGCAACACCATGTCCTTGCCAGCCTGATTAGCAGTCCTGTCTGGGCCATCACCGGCCCAGCATAACCGTCCCCCAACCCGTGGGGCTGCCACTACCATGGAGTGGGACAGGGCAGCCGTCTACTGGATGCACCTAGCACTCACAGGATCCCTTCGAGGCCTACTACCTGATCGCCCACCACATGTCCTTGATGGGGTACCGCTGGGGCATGATCCATTGGCCCCACCTGGTTCATCAGGTGGGGCACCCGGCCCCTGGGCCCGTTGTGGCCCCGTCACTGACTGAGTCCCAGTGTGCCTCCCGGTTGCCTGCCCCCGTGTGGGCTCCCGCCCCTGCCTGGGGGCCAGGTTCCGCTGGCTGCTCCCTCCCAGATGTCTCTGCTATGCTGCTGTGCTGCCTGCGTCCCAGGGTGCTGCTGCCCCTGCCTGTGGCTCTGGGCCCCCTCCGGCCCCTACCCCCCATCTGCCTCTGCACCCGGTGTTCCCCTCCGTGGTTGCCTTCCCCAGGGCCTGGGTCCGGCTCTGCATGGCCTCACTGACCCGCCTGTGTCCAGCAGACTGTCCTCATCCACCAGCGCTGCCACCTGCGGCCCCAGTCCCCCCCCCCCCTTGGGTTCCTGTGTGACCTCGGGGTTCTGGGGCTCCTGGACTGTCCCTCCCGCCTTCCTCTGGGTGTGTGTGTGCATCTTTAGACCTGCTGTGCTGCACCGGCTCTCCTGCCTGCCCTCCATCAGCCCCTCTCCGAGGTGTGGGTTCCGCGTGTGCCTCCTGGACCGGTCCCGGCCCACTCACTGTGCCGTGGGCTCCCGCTGTGCCTTGGTCCCGAGCTCCTGGGCCCCCCCTATTCTGGGACTGCCTGTGTTGCTTTGAGGGTGCCCGTGCAGACAGTTCTGCAGTGGGGGTTGTGGTTGCCGTTGTCTGTGTCGTGCCCTGCCCCTGTGCCCTTTCCCCCCTTCCGTTCCCCCCCCTGAGCCCGGTGTGCCGTGTGTGTTGTCCAGGCGCCCGTGTCCCCCCTTCCCTTTTGTGTGTGTGTGTGCGCCCGGGTGTGTGCTTGTGCTGTGTGTTCCACTGGGCCCCCGCTGCCTGCGTGCCTGTTGTGTGTGGTACCCGGCTGGCTCTTCTCCCTCTCCTCCCTCCCTCCCTTCCCGTTTCCCTTGTGTGGGCGTTCCCTTTTGGCTTTGTTTGCCCTCAGACGGCCATGTCTGTGTCCCGCCCCTGCCCGGTGGATTCTGGGTGTTTTGACCATGGCCAGGGATCAGCATCACATCTGTTGTGCTGCCCTGGCCCGTGATCTGCCAGCCCGATTCCCTGCCGTGGTTCCGGTTCCGTTACGTCTGCTCGGGGCTTCCTTTGACACCAAGGTATGTGTGTGGTTGTTTGGTTCACCCCCACCGGGAATCCACTGTGGTGAACTGGGCGCCCGTAACGTCTGAAATCACCCTGTGCACCATGGTTGTCTGGTTCCACACTCTCCAATACGTTAACTGGAGGTTCATGCACTGTCCTGCTGTGTATCCCTGTCATCGTCATCCTCACTGTCATCGTCATCATCACCATCACAGGAGTTTCTTGCTTGTGTGTTGTACTGGGTCATTTGTCCCTCCGAGTCACCATGTTCCTCTTCATCTGGTGAATTGTTGCCATGTTCATCCGCACCAGTAGGCAGTCCACCCGTTCGAATAATGTGGCTTACACACACACACAAAGGCACACAACTTCGTTAGACAGGTAAAGGAATCGATCAAGGAGATCCTTGTATTCCCAGTCATGTCGATCATTCACCGACTTCTTGTTATGAAGTTTTAACTTATTGTATTTGTCTTGCAGCGCCTTTGCCCTTAGCTGGGATGTAGTTCTTCTAAAGCCCTGCAGTCTCATGATAGCAGCAATTTCCTCAAAGACTCCTATGTTCCGGTAAGACCTTCCTAACAACGTCTGGAAGCGGTCTTGGCCCCATATTTCGATGAACACCAGTGTTTCTGCTCGAGTCCAGTGTGCAGCTTTTGACCGTCCAGATGGGCTGTCTGGGTTTGCCATGTTCAATTGCTGAATTGTTTCTGCAATAATTAATTATCATTAAAATACTGCTAATAATAAAATACGTTTTAAGAGGCAATATGTAATTAGTATCTTTCAAGGAAATTTTTATGTAAAAAAAAATTCATTCTTTGAATAGTACATAGAAAATGTAACGTATTTATTCGTGATTGAAGAAAAAATATTATAGCATCATTTGGACTGTGTTGGCATGATGAAGTCTGTAATGTGATGAGACAGGCATGCCTAATTGGCACCTGGGGCCAAAGATGCCATCAGGCAGAGAAGAAGCTGATCGGGAATGCTTCATTGGTGGTGTATTTTTCGGACCAGGAAAAAATGCATTGAGATAGAATAGGTATGTGTACGTGATATTGGTGCTCTGCAAAAGTGAGAAGATTGGGAGAGGGAAACAGTGTTGAGTTGAAATTAGATGTACAGTATGGAGAAAAGCAATCTTTGGTCAGTCTGTTGAGCATGGTAAATGCGAGCAACAAACCCCACCCCCCCAAAAAACTTTTTTCCCTCCTTTTAAAAAAATTAAAATAATATTCAAACAGCTGTGATGTGTCATTGTTTTTACATTCTTCGGGGTTCTGTTTTACATTTCTGTTTTACATTCTTCAGGGTTCTGGTGCATTACATCTGCTAAGAAAATTTGCATCTCTAGTTATTATCTAAAAAATGTGGAACTTGATGGTTATTCCTATGCTATTAAAAAAACAAATCAGTGGAGGAAACTTTGGAAACTCCAGTACCGTATGACAGCAGTACTGTCAATGGTGGACTTGACAATATGTCACTTTTAGCAGCTTATACTTCCTTGAAGATGTGAAAAAACTGTTAACTTGACACCAAATGGAAATGGGGTGAAACCAAAAGACAACGCAGTGCAGGTAAAGAAGCCCTGTGAAAAGTAAAAAAAGGAAAGACTAAGAAAATGGGTGAGAATAAAAGTTGCATTCCTTTCAGCATTTCTACAACCACACTTTGCCAATCACCTTTATGCAGCTACCCCATATAAAGATGAATTAGACAGGGGAAAGACATCTCAATTTTTTTTGGAAAAGATATAAAAGCAATTAATTATAGCCTCCTGTTCCAAAGCAGTAGAATGAGGGGAGAGGAGGGGGAACCATAGGGAAGGGATTGGTGGAGAGAGTAACCACACTGCATTTTCTAGTAGCCTACATAACCATAAAAAAATAAATTCCACTAAGAGGAACAGACGATCCTTGGCTAGATATGCAGTGGGTAAAATGAGAATGTCGAGCAATGGAAATGGAAACACACTTGAAGAAATTAATATTACAGAATTGTAAGATAAACACGCTTTAGGTAATTTAAGCAGGACTAAGAACGTACACACTTAGCATTATGCTATATAGTATAATATATAGTATATATATACATACTATATATTTATGAGTTATATTATGCATTTCCAGGTTCTGGACGTGCATGTAGCGTGAAAACCTTCCTTTCAGTAATTCGTGCAAATATAGAAGGAAATGGCTCCTGAGCAGGCAAGTTCAGTGGGTATCATGTAACGGCAACCGTGTAAGGAGTATTGTTTCAGAACAGGGGAAGAAGTGTGTAAGGGATGGGTGGGGGCATTGGAGTAACTGATAAACAGCGGAGGCACTAGCCCTCAGGTAGGTCCCCGAACAGGATCCCCGGCAGAAGGCGGGTGTGGGCGTCCGCTCCTTTCCAGAAGACCTGCAGGGGAAAGGGGGGTGGGGTGAGCTGAGATGTTGAAGTAACCGAGAAAGGGGGGGGGATTGAGGCATGGGCCCAACAGTCCAAAGGCAGTCCCGGCACAGGCCCATGGAGGCACTTGCCCTCAGGTAGGTCCCCGAACACGATCTGCGGCAGAAGGCGGCTATGGGCTGGATGGGGCATCCGCTCCTTTCCAGAAGGCCTGAAGGGGAAGGGTGTGTGTGTGTGTGTGTGAGAGAGTTGGGCTGTTGAAGGAACAGAGGGGGGTGGGGAGGGATTGAGGCGTGGGCCCATGACCACCTGCCTGTCAGTGGCCAACGGTTCAAAGGCAGCCCCGACATGGTAGGTCCCCGAAAACGATCCGCGGTAGAAGGTGGGTGTGGGCTGGGTGCAACGTCCACTCCTTTCCAGAAGACCTGCAGAGGAAGGGTGTGTGTGAGAGTTGGGGTATTGAAGGAACAGAGAGGGGGAAGTAAGTGGTTGAGGCGTGGGCCCATAGCCACCTGCCTGTCGGTGGGCAAAGGTCCAAAGGCAGCCCCGGCATGGGCCCGTGGAGGCACTTGCCCTCAGGTAGGTCTCCGAACAGGATCCCCGACAGAAGGCGGGTGTGGGCTGGGTTGGGCATGTGCTCCTTTCCAGAAGACCTGCAGAGGAAAAGGGGTGTGTGTGTTGAGTTGGGGTGTTGAAGGAACAGAGTGGGGGGTGGGGAAGGCTTTAGGCATGGGCACCTGTTGGTGGGCAAAGGTCTAAAGGCAGCCCTGACCGGCGTGCCTATCAACTCTGTATCGGAAGACCTGTAACAGGAGAGAGGAAGGGTGGGAGAATATAAAAATACATGATTTTATGGAGCAATGCATTGGGAAATCTAAGGCAAAGGAACAGGGTTCCATGAGCAACATTTTCTGTTTAAAAAGAATTTGCTTGAAGCAGTCTGATGGGTCAAACTGTAGAATGGGCAAGGTCCTTGGCATGTAAGAAATTAGAGAAATGCAAAGCAGACAGCTGTTCACAAGATCTGCAGTGGACAAAAGAGACAGAAATTATAAGTTTTCATGTGCATTAAATTATAATCCAATCGGTGAGACATTCACAGACAAAATTAAATGGTTGTTTTTTAAAAAAACCAACCGCATGGTTTCAACTACAAAACAAAAAGGATATGTAATTTCCTACATATTTCTAAAGGTATTGGATTAAACTGTCCCTTTCTGTGAGAACTGTTGAACCAATCAGAAAAGGCTGGTGCAAATTACAGATAAAGACTAGGGTTAACAAAATTGCATTAAAAAATAGTTGTGTATGCACAGATGAAAGAGTGGCCATAAAAAGCCTTATCCCTACCTCAATCACACAAGCACCATATTTACAGTAGGAAAAATCCAGCCCTTGCAATTTTCAATTACAGGGTCCTGTGAAGGAAAGGAACTGCAGAAATGCGGGATCACAAGATGGCTGCTGCTCATCTAAACGCATGTGTGGGCGTGTTCTGCACGTGTAATGCAGAAAAATCCCACCCAGGGCTACTACATTTTTTTTTTTTAAAGTCTAAAAAAAGATTTTAAATTGAATGAGTTATCATGCAGTCACTTCCTTAAATGTTGCGAGGGGCTTCCCATAGCAAGTTTGTCCACTTTGAGGCACAAGGGTTCACAAAGCACAACAGAAGGCCCTCCCTCCCCCCACCCCCCCCCGGCAAAAAGGCACAAAGCTGGGATACACCCAGCTCTGAACTTTGCAGCTCTCCACAACCCGCCCTCCGTAATTATTGAGTATGTTCTCCAAACGCTTATATTTTTTTTAAAAAAGCCATCACTTATGTACAATTCAAATCCTACAAATCCCGTGTGGGTGGCAACGGCTAGCAGGCCAGCCATCAATGGCTCTCAAACTTTCTTGCTCTCCACCACTCATCGAACACAATTGTTAAAGATATCTTTAATATATAACATTTAGAAAGAAAGCCCTCTCCAATTAGTGATCGTATCCTAGCAATATGCATCGTAAAAGCTAGAAGGCCTGACAGCAATGGTTTCTCCATGCGGTGACCGTACCACAACAGCCGTGTCCTCGATTTGCTGGGGCCAGAATGAAGATGGGCAGGAAAGGCACACCATACAAAATGGCCGTTTCTGCGCTATCACACACGTGCAGTGACGCTCACACATCAAGCCAATGCACGTTATTTCATAGATCACGCGCATGTCTATTTCAAATGATCAAACGTCAATTTCCTAAACCGTCCGTGAAACCCCCACATTCCAAAACTGGCACACGAACAGTTTCAAAACATAACATGTGCATGTGAACTGGTTTGATGATTTAAACGAACCGAGAAAAATGCGCATTTGTCTTTGATCAGGCACATTTAATGTCTCGTTTAAAAGCACCCTCATCTGTGACAAGCATGGTTTCCTGGTTGATGGGTGTATTTTGCAGTTTGGTATTGACTGACAAAGTGATTAGAGACTGAGAATTTTTCTTCATAGCAGAGTCAAGTTCAGTCTTCGGTTTAGCAGTTGCCTGTGAGTGTATGCATATATAGCCTTAGCTAGTAAGCTGTTTATGTAATAGCTTAGTTCATGGAAATTGATTCTGTTGACTTGGTGTTTACATGAGTTTTGTAGCAACATTCTTTTTGGTTTATTCCAGATTTGCCAGAAGTGCCTTTCACCAATTACATCTGGCACGAAGGCTTCACCCGTACCTTCTGACCTTGCGACTGTCATCCATGCATTTGTCACCTCGAGGCTGGACTACTGCAATGCACTCTATGTGCGGCTGCCCATGGTGATGGTTTGGAGACTGCAGCTGGTGCAGAATGCGGCAGCCTGCCTGCTTACAGGAACGAGCCACTGGGAGCATATTACACCAGCACTCCTCTGCACTGGCTGCCTATAAACTTCTGAGCCCGATTCAATGTGCAGGTATTAACCTATAAAGCCCTAAGCAGTCTAGGCCCTACCTACTTGAGGGATCGCCTCACTCCTCAGGGCAGCTCCTGCGATTGTTGGGGGATGCCCTCCTTGAGGTACAAAGATATCGATGGGTGGCCTTGGACAGGAGGATGTTCTCGGCAGTCATACCTGTGCTGTGGAACTCCCTCCCAGTCTCCTCACCTTCCAGCAGCAGTGCAAGGCTTGGCTCTTCTGTGTTTTAATGTTTTGTGGTTGTTGTTAGCCGCCCCGAGCTGCACTGCAGGAGGGGGCGGGATATAAATCTGTAAAATAAATAAATATAAAATAAATTCTGTCAGGCATTTGATGGAGGGGATGGGTATGGGGTTAATAGGGTGAGGGTTAGGTGATGGGTCATGTTCCTTTTAAGGGGTATAGGGTGGGGTTGTTTTTGTTAATTGGGTTTTAAAGGTTTTAAATGTATTTTATTATTAGTGTATATTATTACTGTACAATTTTGTTGTCTATTGTATGAGCTGCCCCAAGCTGCCTGTAGCAGGAGGGGTGGGAGAGAAATGAATAAAATAAAAAATAAATAAAATCTTAGGAAACATGCTAATCAGAAACACTTTGTGAAGTAATACATACAAATGACTAAACTTGATTTCAGCAAAGCATTTGACAAAGTCCCCCATAATATCCTTCTGGACAAGCTGGTAAAATAGCCGGTTGAAGAACTGTACCCAAAGTGTGATCATAAATGGCTCCCTCTCAAACTGAAGGGACATATTGAGTGGGGTACCTCAGGGCTCGGTCCTGGGCCCTGTACTGTTCAACATCTTTATTAATGACTTGGATGAAGGAGTAGAGAGGATGCATATCAAATTTGCAGATGACACAAAATTGGGAGGGATAGTTAACACCTTAGAAGACAGAAACAAGATTCAAAATGATCTTAACAGGATGGAAAGCTGGGCCCAAACGAACAAAATGAAATTCAACAGAGATAAATGTAAAGTTCTGCATTTAGGTAAGAAAAATCAAATGCACAAGCGATACCTGGCTTGGCAGCAGTACATGTGAAAAGGATCTTGGGATTATAGTTGATCACAAGCTGAACATGAATCAAGTGTGATGTAGCTGCTAAAAAGGTTCATGCAATTTTAGGCTGCATTAACAGAAGCATAATGTCTAGGTCACAAGAAGTAATAGTTTCACTCTATTCTACGCTAGTCATCATCAGGAGTACTGTGTCCAGTTCTGGGCACTGCATTTTAAGAGGGATATTGACAAACTGGAACGAGTTCAGAGGAGAGAGACAAAGATGGTCAGGGGGTCTGGAAACCAAGTCCTGTGAGGAAAGGTTGAAGGAGCTGGGTATGTTTAGCCTAGAGAAGATTAAGGGGAGACATGATAGCCGTTTTCAAATATCTGAAGGGCTGTCCCACAGAAGATGGAGCTGACTTGTTCTCAATTGCTCCTGAGGGAAGGACTAGAACCAGTGGGCTCAAATTACAAGGAAGCAGATTTTGGCTAAACATTAGGAAGAACTTCCTAACAGTAAGAGCTGTTCGACAGTGAAACAGACGGTGGGCTCTCCTTCGCTGGAGGTTTTTAAACAGAGGCTGGACGGTCATCTGTCAGGGATGCTGTAGCTGTGGATTTCCTGCTCTGAGCAGGTGGTTGGATTAGATGACCTCTGAGGTACCTTCCAACTGTAAGATTCTATGAACTCCTTGATTTACCCTACTGATAATACCATAAAAGAAAAAATGGGAGAGACAACTAGATAACTTCATCACCTCTGAATCATGAACACAGTGTACACAAAACTTCCAGTTCTTCATTTTTATGTTTTTTCCAAAACAAAATTCTAAACAGATATTATTGGACTCCTGAGAAACTACATAAAACTGGGCTTTTATCACATAGTAAATGTTGGAGATGTGGCAGCTGTAATGCAAATCTCTCTCATATAGTTTTAAACTGTCAAATCATATCCACATCCTTGAGGGCAGTTTGTGCTGCCCTGTCTAAAGCAACTGCCACAGAAGTGGCCCGAAGAAGCTGCTGTATTTTGGGCATATTAGATCATTTATTCTATTTTTTTGGGGGGGGGCAGATTTTGGGGGCTTTTATTCATGACTCCTCCTCCCAGCACCACTGCCTCACCTGTACCACCTGAAGTCCCCCCCCCCCCTCCATCCCCATCTGGAGAAACCCTGTTCTCCCCATCTGCAGAAGCCCAAGGCCCCCATAAATGCACTCAGCAGTGGTGCCAAATGTGGAGGAAGAGACCATTGTCTCCCTTCCTGCCTCAGACAGCAGCCCGTACACACATCAGAGCTCAGGGGTGGGGGGCAGTCCGAGTTGTCTAAGGGTGCTTAAAATCCTAAGTCCAGCCCTGATTTATCTTTTCTAAGAGATGCAAGAAAATGAATTGCAGCAGTGCTTATTTGTACCAAAAAGTAATTTAAAGAAAATGGAAAACTACACCCCTCCCCCCCATTTTTAGACTGGCGAGCTGAGCTAAAGAGTACAACCCTCATGGAAATGTGGACACTGATTTATAGAGGTACAAGTTCCAGCTTACTGGTAACACTGGAAACGAACCCCATGTAGATTCAACACTTGGTCCTTCATGTTCCAACGTTTCTCCCCCACCCCCCTTTCTTTCTTAGGGTGTGGTGGTTTGGGGATTACCTAGCTGAGAAATTTAGTACTTTCTACTTGCAGTCACAGTATGCCTGGATGAAATACATGCTTTTATTGAGCTCTGTATAGTTGTTTTTGTATTTGTTTATATGGAAATATTAACATTTCTTTAAAAATAGTAAAAAAAAAGAAATCCCTTAAGAGGCCGTTAAGGGAGGGGGGGGGGGGGCATTTAACAGCTGCCTGGCTTCAGGGTAAAAACACAGCGATTCAACAAGTATTAGCAACACAGGCAGGGGCTATGAGAGGAACCCAAGGGACACACTGACTTTTACTGAGAGTCACCAACCCACCAGTTCCCCCCACGTCCACAAAGCACCTATATACCAGCTGCTCCCCTATCACTCCAAACCCCACCAGCTCCTCCATCCAACACCTTAAAACAAGCTACTCCCTAACTCACTTGCTCCCGCCATTAAGCAGTCCCGAATCTCCGCAAGCCCCGGGGGAGCGCGGAGTGGCGGGGCTTGAGCCTGGCTTTCCCCCGCCCCTCAGCAGCGGCTCTCGCGAGCGGAGTCGTGTTCTTCCTGTTTCCGCTATGGCCGCCCTGCTCCGTGGTTTGCTCTGCCAGGCCCGAACCCCAGCGCAGCTCGTGTCCTCACCCCAGCGGTATCTGGCAGCGGGTGAGCGCGCTCCGGCCTTGCTGGGAGCCCTATCCCAGACTTCAACAGTAGCAGCTAGTCACGCAGCGCCTCTGGGCCCTCCCGGGGCACTTAGGGGCCCTGTACTGGGCAAGGAAACCTCCTCTACGGGAGACCTGTGTCCCTACCCCCCTTCCTCCTGTTTGCTGCCGCCTACTTCCCTCCCCCGCTCCATCTTCCATTTGCTGTCCTCTGTTTTCGGCCTCACCCGTTTGCTGCCCACTCCCCTCTCTGCTTCTGAAGCCGTTGCACGTACCCCCTGGGCGTCGAAAACCAGGCAGTCTCTCATCGGGTTTCCATCCACCCTGTCATAGGGTAGCAGCCTAGTCTGTCAGTGGCTGTATGGACTGGCCGAGAAAGGGATGCAAGAGACTGCTAAGGCAGTATTTTGTGTTTTTAATATTCCTAAGCAGCCCTGAGCTTTAGGGGAAGGGCAGGGTAGAAAAATAAATAAATAAATATCTCTTTGATGGGCCAGATGGCTTGGTTTAACATTCTCCAGAGGAGAATGTGGGTGTGTGGATGCACAAGATAAACCTGAGAGGAATGCTAACTACAGCTGAGCTGAAAGCTGTCTTTGGCATGCTTGCCTACCTGCCTTGTCTAACTCCAGGTGAACTATCTGATTTCCAATGCAGTCTGGGAGAAAATAGGCTTTCTGGGCCCTTACTGCCTGTGATGGATGCATTTGGGCAGCAAACCTTAGTTAACATCTTTTTGGTTTTTCTGCCCTGATTTTAATACCTGGAGACCCCTGAGTGGGACCTGGATCTTTGTATTTTAGACATCCACCTAATGATTACCTCCTCACAGAGTTCTACTTCTGATGGGCTCTCTGGCTGATGCGGAGGTTACTGATGTAGCATAAGCACAAGATGAAGATATTAGTAAATTAGAAAGATGAGTGGATGCAGCCTTTAGCCCAGACCTTGGTCGGAGTTTTCTGTGTGTGTAAATGTTCTAAGGAGCCAAGCCCAGGCATTAAAACACTGGGATGATTTTTCTGATTGTAAAATGGGGATGATGATGCTGACACCTGACACTCATCTACAAAGTGCTTTGAGGTTTATGGCTGGAATGTGCTGTCCAAGACCTGAGTATTGCTATTAATAGGAAATACAGGAAAATGTGCGGGCAAGGCTTCTACAGTCCCTTTGGTTCTGTGTGAGATGAGCTCTCACTCCCCTCTAATGAGGCTGTACACTTACAGGATTCTTTTAAACAAGCATTTTCTGCAAATCACTTTGTTCATTGCTATCCTGCAAAGAGTTATTTCAGGACTTGGGTCTAAAGGATCACCAATCTCCCAGCAATTCTTCTTCCCACTCTCCATTCTGTACCTAAAAACATTGTTGCAGTGCTGCTGTACGGCCCTTGTGTCTCATGCTGCATTGCAAGGTTGGAGCCTGAGATTCCTGTGTGTGTTCAGGAAGCCAGTTTCTCCTTTCACTCACCTTATGCATTTGGCAGCAGCACCTTTTGTGGAGTCTGTTTCTCTGTTTCCTTGTTGGGTCTGTTAGCAAGGCAGAACCTGACAGACTAGTCAGCCTCCTTGTAGCAGCAGTGTGGAAACAAATAACACATGGAACAAATATGGAACAGGTCCAGCCAAGACAAGGTTGTAGTGAAGGCATAGTTTGAACTCCAGGCTCTTGCAGTTCATGCAGTGTGAAGAAAGCTGTTGTCCTAGTTTATAAATCTGTATGCAAGGACCTTCTGAGAATCAGGCCACTTCCACTTGATGCCTAAATGCTGATTTAGGAGCCAAATTCTAGACACCAGGCTTTATAAACGTGAGCCTGGGTTCTCCCATTCCCTCCTCCAAGAGTTAAAGGTATTCAGGGAATGGGCATTGGGAGTCACTTTTTGGTGTTCCTCTTCCTTTTGTGTAGCCAAACTCTGGAAGCTTCCAAGCTCTGGAAATGTTTGGAAAGCTGGGATAGTTGCAGTGGTAGCACGTGATGCCATAAAATCACCCTTTTGAGCTCATGGTAGGTTAGACGCAGATAGGCATGAGCAGGTAGTAGTGAGGATGAGTGAATGAGTTTTTTGCCAAGTGCTGAGTGCCTTGGAAGCTTTTCCTTGTAACTCAGAATTGCCTGGCTTAAATGATACTTTTTTGCAGAATGTTCTTTGTTGTTTGTTCTTAGATATTGGCTAGTGCTTTTGATTCTGAAGGTCTGGTATCGTAAAATGGGTGTTATGGTAAAAGAATTTTCCAGTGGTGTCAGAAACCTTTCCTGATAAAGTAGAGCCTTTTTACCCCTCAACTAGCTTATGTGTGTCACTCTCATTGGACTGTGACTCTTGAATTCACTTCTCAGCTGTGCTACTGCCTGCTGTGATTTTAAGCAAACTCTGTGTCTGAGCTTTCCCATCGTAAGGACACTTGCCCACCTTCCTTTAAAAAAAAAAAATAAATTGAAAAATTGGATCTTCTGATGGAAGCACTAGATAAGAATGTGGTATGACTACATATAAATCAGGGTCCAGCCTTACAATTTCTGCTGAAATGCTTGACACAGCTTTGCCAGGCTGAGTTTGCAGATATCACACAAACCTCAGCATTACGATATCTCTGTTCAGTTTTCACCCTGCAGTTTACAACCTTGTACACCAGTGGTTCCCAAATTTTGCCTGCATGATGCCATTTTCAGACTTGAATATAAGCCCTTGACCCCTGACAGCAGCAAAGACATCCAGAGTATAGCAAATCTTGGTCAGATAATGGTTCCCTCTAGAGATGAGATGACCCCATTTGAGGTCCCAACCCACAGATTGAAAACTGCTGAAGGCAGCAATGAAAAGAGCAAGGATTTCCCATTCATTTTCCTTCCTTGGATGTTTTCAACATCTGTCTGCGATGCTATATGCAGAGGTTATCCTGTCTTGGAGCAGGCGGTTGGATTAGATAACCCTTGAGATCCCTTCCAACCCTACAATGTTATAATTCTATGCAGCCCCTTTCCCCAAATGGGAAATTGAGGGAAAGGTTAGAATGGTGTGATATTTCTGTCCCTTGGTGCATGTTAGTTGGCTTGGGGAATGTGAGGGGGCAGAGGCAGACAAGTGTGGGAGGGGACTGAGACAGAATTGCTCTCTGGGTGGTATTGGGAAGCAGGCGCAAAACTACACAGCCAGCAGAGCATTGTCCATGTCCCACTGCTCAGTGGGTGCAGCCCCTGGCTATATATTGCACCCTGTCTGTTTCAGAAGCCACTGTGGAGCAGCAGGTCAGAGAGCCAAGTAGAGGAGACACCCTGCCATTTGAGCCTCCGGGGTCAGGGAGGTGGGATTTGATGTGTGAGATGCTGCTTATCCTTTGAGGGTAGGAAGGGGTAGACAGTGGAGGCACACAATGATGTTCTTTGGTGTGATTGTTCCCCTGTCTTTTGCAGGCTCTCAGTTCCAATATATAGTGTTGGAGAAGAAGGGGACAAAGCAGAATGTGGGTGTGATCCAGCTGAATCGTCCCAAGGCCCTGAATGCGTTGTGTGATGGGTTGATGAATGAGATGAACCAGGCCCTGGACTCCTTGGAGAGAGACCCTCATGTTGGGGCCATTGTTATCACTGGCAGTGAAAGAGCCTTTGCGGGTGAGTATGATGGGTCCCATTCCCAGCTGTCTGTCCATGAGCACAAAGGTTGGCTGGTAACCATTGCTACTTGGGGCTTAGCTTCAGTTAACTTGTTGCTCTGGGTGCACTGGCACAGCAACCTAGGTAGGTGCTAACTGCCTATGGGTCATCTGCAGCTGCCTATAACCCTTTCTTTCCCATTCAAGAGTGTGTGTGAGGGTTGCCCTGTCCCACTCAAACGCTCAGCTGGTGAAAGCAAGTTCTATCTGTTAGTGGGAGACCCTAGGAAAATGGTGCTGTGTCTAGTTTGGGTGGTGGTTTCTCCTCCCATGGCCTCTTTTAAAGTGGTGACCTGGCACAGCAGATGCATGAAAGAAATGCCTGTGCCAAGGTGCCAGAAATTGTGAATCAGCTGTGGACTAGTCTCCCTGTAACAGACACAAGCTTCAGGATCTGGAGATGGGAGTGACCTGCAAGGTTCCATCCTGTACCCAGCCACTAGCCTGTCTTATGTGGCCCAGCAATAGAACTTCCAGATGCAATTGGGTTCTGGTTACCATGGAATCGAAGAATGGAAAGGATTATTCTTATAGCCAGGACATTTTGGATTGTCCTTTAGGCAAATGTGATACCCGTGTCAAAGAGATGCTCTTAGATTAAGCACCTTGTCTCTGTCTGAACACATCTAGCTGAACAAAGCATTCTTCTGCTCGTCTGTAGTGCAATAGCTTCCAAAAACTGTCTGATCCATTCCTAAATTCAAGACATTGGTAAGCAGGCTGGAATCCAAGTCTAATCAAGATGCTTTTATAAACTTGAGCTAAGCTAATCCAGTGCTGGAAGCTTGCTATAGCTAGAGTGGTGATGCTTCAGGAAACCTTACCCACAGGCTGTCCTCTCTTCCAGCTGGAGCAGATATAAAAGAGATGCAGAACAGGACCTTCCAGGAGTGCTATGCGGGTAACTTTCTTTCCCACTGGAACAGAGTCTCTACCATCAGGAAGCAAGTCATTGCTGCTGTCAATGGATTTGCAGTGAGTTTGATTCCATTTCCCTACTTAACAATTCACTTCTCTGCTGCCATTCACACACCCGTGGAAAAAACTCAGTAGGGAATTGAGAGGCTCTGTAGTTAGTTAAGGCAGGATGCACTCTCTGTTAAAATCACAAACATTTTACTCGTTTTAAAATTGAGATGATTTATCCTATCACTGTGAAATTTTGTAGGGAGTGTTGCTTGGGTGAGGGGTAGAAGCTGTCCAAATTTCAGATGGGTCAGTTGATAAACAGCTCAGTTATAGGACTTTGAATTTTGGAGGCAGAAGTGTTTTTTTCTGGGTTTTGCAACCTCATTTTGTTAACAAAGAAAAGTGTGTTTAAAGTTATCTGTCTGGAGGTGTGAAAAAATTCAAGTGTGCACTGTATGCATTCCTGACTAGATTATGAAAATCCATTGTGTAGTTCTTAAGTTATGATGAAGTTCTCATGTTATGCAATGGAGAGAGTGAGATTTTTTAAAAGTTATGTCTAGGAACTGTATGGCCAACCAGAGCATGAAACATGACATGCACAAGGTTTCCACGCAGGCATTGTGTCAGGCTCCAGGGGCGGAGCCAGGGAAAGGGGAGGGGAAGTGGGTAGACAGGAGAGGGGAACGGGGTGTAGGGAATCTGGGATGTCCCTTAGTACACACGGGGAAACCTCTCAGACGCTCTCCAATACCAAGGAGTTAGGGTGTTCAGCATGGATCCCAGCACGGCTAGTCTAAAACGCCTACAGCTCATCATTGAGGTCAAGGGACAGGGAATCCGGAAGTGAGGGATCAAGGAACCGGAGGCAGGGGAGCGAGGGATCAGGGGTAAGGAACAAGGAGCCAGGGGAAAGGGAGCAAGGGGTCAAGATTAGGGATTGAGAAGCCAAGGCAAGGGGCCAAGGGAGCGAGGAACCGAGATTAGGGAGCAAGGGGGCAAAACTAAGAAACGAGAAACCGAGACTAGGGGACAAGGGGCCAAGACTGGGGAACGGGAAACCCTAGGGGCAAGAGGGGGGCAAGGGAACACTGAAGCGAGGGGAGGAGCAAGGGAGCCCTGGGAGCAGGGGGCCAAGGCGAGGGAGCCCTGGGAGCAGGGGGCCAAGAATAAAGAGACTTAGAATGCAGAGACAACTAGAACACAGAGACACCAGACTACACAGAAACTAGGAAGGAACAGGGAGACAAATACAGCAAACAATAGGGATTACTTACAATAGGACATTGAAGGAACAACAGGGAGACAGACTAACATGAAGACAAGGCAGGGTGTGGGAGGGAAACTGTACACAGAACTCACCACCACCAAACACTACACCCAACAAAGACAAAGGGCAAACAGGGTGCAGCTAGAGAAAGAACAAGGTGAGTGGGCCAAGCACAAGTCTAAAGGGAAGTGACTCGAAGCTCCACACCTGCCACTGCCCTCAGCAGTCCTTAAATACTCCCCAGAACCAATCAGACCATGGCAGGTGTGGCCACGCCCACCACCAGGTGTACA
>QEPC01010139.1:635756-653286 GCA_003113815.1 Sphenodon punctatus | reverse complement strand
TTGTTCCTTACTTATTATTAGGAAGAAATTAGAGAGAATTTGTGCCCACCACTCTGGTGCCGCTTGCAGCATTTCCACCGAAATAAGATCTGGGCCAGCTGCCTTATTACCCTTCAGGGTGAGAATAATCTCCATTACTGTCTCTTGAGAAAAGTCATCTCCCTTCCAGGGCACTATGCGGTGTAAATTTCCCTCATATTCCAGAACTTCTATAGACACCTGGGTATCGGCATATAAGCTAGAGAAAAACTTCTGCCACACACTAGTAGAAACTGATGGTACATTATAATTACTTCGTGGCTTAATCAGCTTATTTAGTGCAGCCCAGAAGCCCTTAGTATTCCCTGTGGAGGCATCAACTTGCATCCTGACCCAGGTTTTCTCATAGAATTCCCTCTTTTTGGCTCTCAGCATTCCCACATAGAGCAACCTATGTTTATTAAAGTTGATCCTTGCTTCCTCGTCCCTATAGGAGACCCAGAGCTTCTTTAAATGCCCCAACCGGGCCTTTGCCCGCCTACACTCCAGATCGTACCACAAATTACCACCCTTCCCCCTATAAGGTTTAATTTCGGCAGCAAAAATCCGATGGAGTGTTCCGATTAGCAACTCAAAAGAGGTCAGCATGACCATTATATCTTGAGAGGAGCCGAGAACTACATTCCATTCAAGGAAATCACTTGTCTTTTGGCCATACATCTGTGTTTACCCCCCCGGTCTTGGATCTCATATACCCAAGATCTGCAGTGATGAAGGGGCCCAGGGCTTTGGACCTCTAAATGGGGAGCATGGTGGCATGACTGCCTGTGAGTTCATTGGTGCTGCTCTGGGTGGTGGAGGCCCAGGGACACAGCTGGAGTCCCCGAGTCATAGAGCAGAAATATGCCTGTCTCTAGCCATGCATTCCACCAATTTGTGTACTGGCCTTCCTCCCTTGTGTGCATGGGAGTCTATTACTGCAGTGTGTGTTTATGGGGAGACCCTCCTAACTGCCACCTCTGATCCAACACAGGAGCAGGTGGAACCCAGAGGCTGACCAGAGCTGTGGGCAAATCGCGGGCAATGGAAATGGTCCTCACTGGAGAGAGGCTCTCTGCTCAAGAAGCCAAAGAAGCAGGTATGGCTGCAGCCCATATGTCCTGCCAATCCCGTCCCACAACTCTGGAGGAGTTAGCACCTCCCGTGCTCCCTTTGTTTTATTGTGAGTGAGAGACTGAACCATTTGCCTTCTGCAGGCCTGCCTGAGCTCTCTCTTTCTCCCTGTTAACTACCTGGGCCTCAGTCTTGCATGAACAGAGGCCCTTTGGCTTTTTGGCCAGCCAGGTGGGAAGCTGTTTCCCTGGAGTATGTTGCTTGTGGGCATTCAGGAGAAGGTAGAGATTGTTCAGGGCTCCATCAGGGCACAGGCGTTGGGAGAGTTCTCTTTAACTCCTCTCTTGTGCAGACATTACCTGATCTGCTTGCTGCCAGTGTGGTCCTGTCCCACCACAGATCAGTGTCTCCCAATGGCTGGTTATCGTACACTGCATGCTGCAGAACTAGGGAAGTCTGGCAGCCCTCAGGAGAACGTCCCATGAACAGGACTGGCTGTGAGCAGCTGCCAGGAGACTATAGTGTGATGTGTGTTGGCTGCTCTTGGATCTGAGGTGCTTTGGGATTATACTCAGCCTGCTCTGAGTGAGCTTGGCTCTGCTGCTGTCACTCTGGGTGTTTTTAAATGAGCAAGACTTGGAGAGGTGGTGGTCTGTGGCACTGCCGCGGAGCACCCACTCAGGTGAAGTGTACGGTGATGGATTCTACTGGGCAGCTCCCAGTGTGGCTACCATGGCAGCCACTATGCACTCCCCCTGCCACAGACCATGGGGGAGGGGGAAGCGGTCCACTGCTCATAGGCACAGTGGATGGGGGACAAGAACTTTGAAGTTGCAAAGGCTGGCCTTTGCAATTGACATGTTCCCAGCATAAGCATTGCAGAGCCCGGGCTCCCTGGCACTCCTGGCTAGTTCTTGTGACTTGCAAAGGCCATGCCCCCCACCCACAGTACCTATAAGCAGTGGACCAGACTGCTGGCATGGTTGGCTGCCCCAGTTTATACAGACAGAGACTGCTTGGCCACCTGTTGCCACTGACCTTTTTAGCTTGCCCCCCGCACGGAGCACTCTGGATTTCTTGGCAGTGCTCTGGGTGGCCATGTATGGGTGCTGCGTGACTCACAGGACCGTGCATCCCCCGGTTCCACCTTCAAATAGGCGTTGAGATGAGTGGCTCTTGGGTGGCCATGTGGGGTGGCATCTCATTTAAAAATGCCCTGTGTCTAATCCAAACCAGAGCCCGTGAAGCTGTGCTAAGTGATCTTTCGAACCAGATGTGGTTACAGTACTGGCTTCCCTGCTGGTCCCACAGCCACATAAATGTGGGGAGTGGGAATGTAGTGCTAGCAGGGGTTGAAGCCATCCATCTTGTACCCTTCTGACCAGCCTGCAGTGAACACTCACTGGGCTGTGGCCACTCCAGTGGGAGCATAGGGGTCCACAACAAATTTTGGGCATTGGTCCACTGGCCTGGGGCACAGTGCTGGGTGATCTCTGGTAAGCTCTGCTCTTCAGCAGCATGTCTGGTGTGTAACTTCCAGCCTTGCAGTCTTATCCTTTTACTTCTGGTGTACACAGGAGCCATGTGCAATGTGCTATCTCCTAGGGCTAGTCAGTAAAATATACCCCGTGGAGAATCTGCTGGAAGAAGCCATCAGCTGTGGTGAGAAAATTGCTGAAAATTCCAAGCTGGTGGTAGCCATGGCCAAGGAGGCAGTGAATGCAGGTATGTCCTGTGCTGAGGAAGGGGTAGGCCTTGGTCACAGCTATTCCATAAGTGTTTGACACAGAATTCACCTCAGAAATTCCCATCCTCCCTGCTGTGCTGCAGACAGACATGGAGACCACAGCTAGCAGAGGTACGATCAACCCCGTTCCTCTCATGTGCCATGAAAATGCCGTGATTAATTCTTTCACTGCTGAATCTTTTCGCAGTTCTGCTCCTGTCTTGTGGGCAAACACCGTAGTTATTCCTACCCTTGACAGTGTTGAATTGTGGTTTTGTTAACCTGTAACCTCTGAAGCTGGAAGTGTGGAAAGTGGACATGTGTGTGTGATTCCTGCAGAACCTCCCCTGTTCAGCATGAATGAGCCTGCCGCAGAATGTGGAAGACGGTTGCATGGGGCTTTGTGGAAGGAGACCTCATGAAAGCCCTGGTAGCTTTTGAAATCTTTTCCCAATAACCACAAGCCAGCCACTTTTTCTGTGTCCCCTACAGCAGCAGGATTCACAAACCATTCCCAGAGCTACTTTGCCCTCTAAGTGACAAACAGCTCTTTGGGCTTCCCTAGAGGAGCTGCTGCCACTGGCACATGCTCTCCTGAAAGCACAGTGCTTGGTCTGGCCCTGGCTATCCCTTAGCACAAGGCGGACAGGACGGGAGGGGGAATGGGGAGCAGAGATCCTGGACCGGGATCTAGCCACTGCTCCAACCTGGTTTCCCTGGGGAACTCTCATATCTGGGAGCCAGTGCCTTCCTGCCTCTCCAGCCAGGCTCTGCACATGCCAACAGCTGCCATCTGCTTTTATTTTCTAGCCTTTGAGATGACGTTAACCGAGGGAACTAAGATGGAGAAGAGACTGTTCCATGCCACCTTTGCCACAGTGAGTAGCTGAGCATTTGGGTAGCGTGCCTGATTGTAGCTGTTGTATTGACTCATGTGCCTGGAACTTGCATTCCGTGCCTAGAACTCCCATCCCCAAGAACATACTCTGCTCCCTCCCTCCCAAACTTCAAATCCCTACTAAAAGTCTACCTCTTCCGTCAGGCTTTCTCTGTTCCTCACCCCCATAGAGTGCTCTTCCGTGCTTTTACTTTCTTATCCTTCAGTGTTTGCCTCCCTCCTCTTGTAACTAAGCTAGGTTTGTGCACCTGTGAGTTCTTTGTGAGTATCAATTTCTCCCTCTGTTCCCCTCCCCCTTGTTTCACCTCCTTTGTCCATCATAGATTGTAAGCCTCTTTGGGGCAGGGGCTGTTCAGTGTCAGACACATTACTGGTGCTGTATAAATAACTAATAAGAATAAGAATTACCAGTGCTTCTGAGTCTCTCTCTCTCTCTCTTACACACACACAGGATGATCGGAAAGAAGGGATGACAGCCTTTGTGGAGAAGAGAAAAGCAAATTTCACAGACCACTGAACATCAGTAAAATAGCCACTGGCTCATCTGCTGAGAGCCACCAGCCCAGCCTGGGACTGGGAGCCCTCTCGTCCCCCCAAAAATGTGTGTGTGATTCTAATATAATCATCAGAGGACATTCTGGTTGGTGCCAGCCAAATCAGTATGATGGAGCCCTTCTAAATGCCGTTAGGATGCTGCAACCTCACATTGAGGGGGGCTAGAATTACCACTTTAGGTATATTTTTTCAGGCCACTTATGAAAAATACTTGTTGCAGGGCCTGCATTGGCACCTATGGTACCAATGCAGACACTGCAACATGTATTTTTCATAAGTAACCTGGAAAAATATACATAGGTGGAAACCTATTTTTCATAAGTGGCCTGGAAAAATATACCTAAGAGGGCCCTCTAATTCACTAAAGTTCAGTTCATCATTGGAGGTTAGGTTAGGGGTGCATTTCACTGGCTTGACTGTGGGGGTCCCTCCAGTGTAATTGGGTAGTGGGGTGTTCGGAGTCTCCAGTGACCCGCTATATGCTTAAGACATCTGGTATGGTGATTGTTTGTGATTCTTATTAAACCAGCTTTCCTGGGGATGCCATGGCAAGCTGATTGGACACAACCTATGTGATTGGTTACAGTTGGCCAAGCAGCTGCTTACCTCCAATTGCTCCCAGTGACTTAGAGCTGTTCCTAGCAGTTACTTTAAAAAGAAACAAACACCTGGAGAGCAGCACAAACCCAGCTCAGGTCATCTGCCCAGGCTTCAAATCCATCCCTCCCAAAGGGTGACCTGGATTTCTGCCAGTGCTGAGCCTCCTGGTCTCTCTTCCCAGGTAGCCTCTGCATGCAGCTTGTTGTTGGAGAGGGTTTAGATCCCCAGGGAACAGCTAGGGGAGAAGCTGGGGTTGAAGCAGAAGGGCAGTCATTTGGGCTGCTGCACTCCAGTGAAGTGGGAGTGGAGAAGGGTGATTGAGGCTCAGCCACTGTTCAGGTCACTGGTTCAGACACTGGAAGGATATTCACATATTGAGCATCAATTTTAGTGACTAATGGCTCCTGTGCTATATTTAAAGAAAAAGTTTGAACTAATAAATTGGGGGCATTTAAAAATAGCACATTGAGTCGCAACAGTATGTTTGTTTCCTAAACCTCAGAAAGTTACAGCAGGGTGTGGTATTTTGAACATCAACGGGTGTGTATAATTAACCTGTGGCTTGTCTCTGGCCCTGTGGGCGAACCTGTCCCAGTTTCCCATGGGATTGGAGAGATGCCTGAAAAGGTGAGGGACAGCAGAGCTAGAGTTAATTCTTCAGGGTCCTTTAAAGGCTGGAAGCTTGCTGGATTTGACTCCCTAGGTGAGTGTATAAATCTAGGAGGTGCATTTGTGCATTGCTCCTTCCAGTTGCTTGTGCAGTCTTAACAGCATTACCAAGACTTTCCCTTTCCATTCCTCATTTGCTTATCCAGTTCCAGTAGCCACAGCTACTGTGCCTCTGTGGGTTTCCCCACATGAAATGCATGCGAGCAAAGTAGCATATAACTTTCTGGTGTAAATGGAGTTGTTGCCAGCATCTCCTGTGAATGCTTGACAGACAGGATGTCTGAGACAAGTCCTAACCTGGAAGATGGTGGTGTCACTTTGTATCCAAAACACAGGAGGTGGTGGTGCCACTTCATTTGGCGCTGATAAGATCCCACACTTGAAGGAGTGTGTCCAGTTTTGAGCAACACATTTCATGAGGGATGTAGACAAAATGGAAAAGATTCAGTGGCAAGCATCTAAGATGATAAAGGGGCTGGAAGACAAGCCATTTGAGGAAAGGCTGAAAGAACTGAACAACTAATGCAGGACATGATAGCCATTTTCAAATATCTTAAAAGTTACCATAAAAAAGATGGTGAACATTTGTTCACTGTCACAGAAGGCAGAACAAGCGGGAATGCGCTTAAATTGCAGCAGTGTGTAGATTTCAGTTAAATATTAGGGGAAACATCTTAACTGCAAGAACTGTTGGGCAATGGAATTAGCTACCCAGAGCAGTTGTGGAAGCTTCCTCCTTGAATATTTTCAAAACCCAACTGGATGAGCATCTGCCCATGATGCTGTAGTAGGGGGTTGAACTAGATGAGTAAGTTCAACCCTCCAACCCTACTGTTTTATGGTTTTAACTCCAGATGTGACACTGCGGACAAGTTGGAAACCTTGCCCTGACTTCCTCCTTCCTGCTGCCGCATGCCTAGTGAGTGGATTTCTTCATTGTAGAATCCATGGTCAGAAGGGCAGTGCATGTGGCAGGCCATGAGTTCCATGTTACCGCTCTTACAGACACCATACCAAGCTTAATTTAGATGACAATGACAAGGCTGTTGAGTAGACCCTGAGCACTGAGCAAGACCAAACTGCCAGTTGCCTGAGATAAAATTCTCTGTGTTCTCTTCGCTCCCCAGCATCCTGCCTGATGTCCTTTTCAGATGCCTCAGAAGGAGGAGTTGAAAACACAGAATATGCTTTGAGAGGGGCTGGCAGGGGTGTGTGTTCTTCTCTGACCTCTGCAGATAACTGGTTAAACCAGCAAACAGGAAACCTACCTCACAGCAACACTCATGAACCTATCGCACTCTATCTTCTTTGTCTACACGACACTGTTTGGGAGACTGCTGCAGAATTTCTCTCTTCTGATGGTTAGGAACCTCCAGATTTCATTTATTCATGACCAGTTCATGCCCGTTAGTTCTTGTCCCAGCTTTAACTTGCCAAGCTCTCTCTCTCCCTAATGATAGCTCCCTGATATATTTTCAAAACAGTGACCTCTGACTTCTTTCTGCCAAGCTAGACACCATAAATGACTACCTTCTTGAAGCAGGTAGTTCTGGAACCCACAGGAGGAGAGGCAACTCTGGATTTAGTCCTAATTTGAGCACAAGATATCTGTAGCTGAGCCAGTTGGCAAGATGACCATAATGTCATTAAATGGAAAATACTTGTAGAAGGAAAAATGCTAAGTATATCTACCACAGTGATGATTTATGGTTAACTTAAAAAAGGTAAACTACACAAGAATGAGAATGCTCATTAGAAAGAAACTAAAAGGAGCAGGCAGCCATAAAGATCAAATGTCTGCAAGTGGCATGGAGATTATTTTTTAAAATACCATTTTAGAGGCCCACATTAAAAGTGTACCACAAATGAAAAAGGTAGCAGAGGACCAAATGAATGCTTGCATGGCTAAATGGTGAAGTTGAGAAGGTTATTAGTCAAAAAGACATGTAAAAAATGAAGAGCCCTAATGAGGAAAATATGAAGGAGCATAAACACTGGCAAGTTAAATGTACAGTAATGTTAAGGTAGGCCAAAGGGGAATTTGAAGAGTGAAAGTTTGCTATCTTAACAGTGTGACCAGTCTCTGCTAAAAACTAAACATCCGTAAACTAGTGTAACCAGATACCTTGCACTTGAGTGTTAAGGAAGCTAGCTGAGGAACTCTCAGTACTGCTGCTAATGTTAATTTGTAACAGTTCTTTGGAAACTAGGGAAATACCACAGGACTTCAGGAAAGCCAGCATAGAACCAGTACTTCGAAAATGTAAAAGGGATGACTCGGGAAACTACAGACTGGTCAGCCTGATATTGAGCCTGGAGAAAATAATGGAACTGTTTCATAGAATCAGAATGCTGGGAGTTGTTGGAAGGAAGGTCATCTAATCCAAGCCCCTGTTTGGATGGGGATGGTTACAACTACAACATCCCTGACGGATGACTATACAAACTTACAGTCTCAGCTGCTTTACTTGAAACTACACAGTGATGAAGAGCCTATGACCTCCCTAGGCAACTTTTTCCATTGATGAACGACTCTTTATTTTAGACTATCAACCAAAAGTTAGACATTTCGTGTATAGTTAATACCAGCCAACATGGAAATTTTGGACAAAATTTCAGGTTTGGTGCTGGTGCTTCTCATGAAATACATGGATTTCTCCAAGGCAGTGGACCCTGCCTTAGTTTTGTCACTCACAGCTTCCCATTTTTACAAGCAGGGTCAGTGAAGAGGGGGCTGTCCCCCCCCTCCCCCCCGGGCTGTGGTTATTCCATTGATTAATAAGTGTCACAGCCACTGAGACACTCAGGCTCAGCCTTCTTCCCACTTGCATGCACACCCAGTTGTGCAGGCCAGCTATTTCAACATGACTTTGGTCCTTGTGCTGCCCAAGGCCTTTGGGAGAAGAATGAGCTTCTACCGTCACTGATCATATTTTTTTATTTTATTTATTTCAGAATATTTTATCCCGCACCCTCCTGCTCCGATAGCAGCTTGGGGCGGTGCACAACAAACCAAGTAATCCACAACAAAATCAACAATTGAAATCACAGCTTAAAATTTAAAACTCATTAAAATGAACAAGGCCCCTGCAGAGAGTGGCTGAGGGCAGAATGTGGCTCCTTTCAGTAGGGTCTGCAGGCATAGACACCTGGGTAGTTGAAGGCTGTGTTCAGTGCAGCCTTCTATGTTTGTGCCTTTATGTTCATTCCCAACCACTGGGCCACCACCCCTCCACTCAGTGTACTGCCTTTGGTTCACCTGCTGCCCTTGCTGGAGTGATACTGTAGGGAAAATGGTCCAACTTCAACTATGGCCTCCAATAGGCTTCCAGTAGATCTGAGTTTGGTTCATTGGCTCTTTGTATGGAAAGCAAGCTCACCAGGCCTCAAACAGCAACCTGCCCCCCTGCTCCAGTTCCAATCTCCCTTTTGCTGCTAATCAGCATTAAGTGTAATTAGCTAAGCCATTTGGATGTTAACTCTGATCCTGTAATAGCTGCCTCAGCTGCTTTACTTGCTGATGGATGCTGATCGTGCATTGTGTTTGTGCTGTCTCTTGTCATCTGCGGCAATCTCAGGGCTCTGGTTACCCCTCTGCAAGGATAGGTAACATGCTAACCCAGGAGGGCCCATTGTTCCTTTTCTATGGCTGACAGTGTGTGAGCTGTTTTAGATTGCTTTTTCATTAGCTGAAATTGCTGCTTCCCCAAGTGCTGGAGTTGGCTGACTGCAAGCTCTCATTCTGCCTAGACACGGGGGTATCTTCTTTCAGGGAAGGGGGTATCTGGGCCCCCCTGTGTTTTTTTTAATATCAGTTGTTTGTGGAACATCTCTCACTGGCAGTGGTCCCAGGAATAGATGGGGCCCCAAAGGTCAGCTCCCCGGGCATTTCATTGGCAGGAGTCCCTAGTTCAGGCAGGGTTAAGACAGCAATGCGAGGGGCCAGGGATTTGCTTATTCCTGGTTACAGCAATGGTCTTAATGCTTAGGCAGCCAGATGCTTGTTTGAGTACCCCTGGAGTCACTGAGCTGTTCCGGGCCCCAAACACCTGCAACCAGTGCAGGCAGAAATCCCAGGCCTAGCTCTGGCCCACATGGATTAACACAGAAAACAATCTAGAAATGCTAGGAAGGCAACAGAGAAGGGGAAACCTGTAGCTGAATGCTGGACACTTCTCCATTTGTCTGCAGATTTGCTGAATCTTGGGAAGCTACCTTCTGTGGCATCTGTCACTGTGTGTAACCAGAATAGTCCCCTTCCCCATGCAGTGTGTTGCTAAGCTATTATTTTCTCTATGGAGCATATCCGTGTATAATGAAAACCAGTGTCTTATCCCCTTGCCATGGACAGAGGGGCCTGCCTGGCCTAACATGAAGGAGGAAGTGCACAGCCGAGGCTGCCTGTCATGCAAAGATGATGAGAGCACCCAAGATACCCTCTGGTATCAATTCAATTCAATTTATTAAAGCATAGCCAAAGGCCATTGCTTACACGAATACATAACAAACAGACAAAATCATAAAATACAATCAGTGCTTTAATACAATAGATAGTCATTCCTAAAAATGTTAAATCCATTTGTGTAAGATCATTAAATCCACCTCCCCACACCCCAAAAGTAAAACCCAATGCAACAGTTAACCGTTTCTTGCTAACTTCCAACCACGTAAGCATAAACTTCTCATAGGGAATCACCCTAGTTGGGGGGGAATAGCAGCATCCATTATATAATATCTTCTGAGTACAAAATGGGGAAATAGGTCCTAGTTGAAGCTTCTCAAGAATCCTTGGGCAAAGGTCTATAAACCTAAATAATCATAGTCCTCAAATACTATAAGACTACTATATTAAACTAAATATCAATCCTAGCCCATGGCTTATATTAATAATACCATATTTCCCACCCACCAAAATTAATGGGCCATGAACAACCACCATATAATTATACCAACACAAACCAACTTTACCCAACCATACCTCTATTTCCTTATACTTGACTCCCCACCTATCCCTGCCCCCCCATCTTATATATATGGGGGTTCATCAAACTTCCCCTTACTTAGTTTAACCCAATGCTAATAACCAGAACATAACAACCTCTACCTCCACTTACTACAATCCCACCATACCCATTCCATATGACCTATCAAAGGAAAATATACTTTATCCCATAGAAATATAACACCAGATTAAATCCCTGGGATCATACCTATTAGAAGCGTATCGTCCCAACGCAACCCAACTGCAACCCCTAACTCTATATGGCAAGTGGTGTGGCTAGACAAACCCACCAGGGGTCTATATAGCAGCCCTGCAAACATCATCTACAGCCACCAATTCATCCAATATAGATAATATCTTACTAGAAGAGTCAAAATGAGCAGAAGGAAAATAATTGCTCATTGCAGGGTTAGATACGATGGGGCACTGAGTCTTCAACAGTTGGTCAGATCTAGATAAAGTTCCAATACTGGGCTCGTCCAAATCAATGGAGCAAGCCTCTAGCGTTAATGGGCCTTTATCTATGCTCATCTCAGAAGGCCCAGATTGAATTTTAAAGGCAAGCATTGATGGGACTACTTGGGCTGACTGTCCTCCCAAAGATGGCTCTACCCCAACGGCAGGTTCTATTTGGGTATCCCACTTGGAGGGATCAGGACTTGATCTTACTTCCACTGAATTATGAAGTCTAGTCTGGGTAATGGAATTAGATTCATTTAAATGGGAAACTTCTTTAACTAACCCTACAGGCAAATAACGACGCTGGCGAGGGGCCAAAAGAGGAACAATATTGGTCCTTTCATACAGCCTACTTATATTAATTCCCCATAAAGATAAGTAACGGACATGCGCTCGAATTCTATCAGGTGAAGTGAAGAAAAATATACTACTAAAGGCTGAGTGCCAAATACTGAAGGTAGATGATAAAAACGACGAACAAAATGGGGGGGAACAAAGTAGCCCAGCTATTCTGTTAAGTGGGCTGTAATCCCATGTCTGGAGTTCCATTGAGGAAACACTCCAGACAATAGGGGCGTAACCTTAAAAACTAAAGCCTCAGGAACCAACTGAAGCCTGCCCCTCTCAGTCAAATTTGGCACAATACCACAGGGAGAAGTCCTAGGAAGGGAACTAGGCATAAGCAATCCTGGACCAGAAGTTGTCTGGCTGGCAGTGGACGCTTTTTTTCCCAATTGACCCCTTTGTCCCTGGACATCTCCTTATAAAGGGTGGTGACTAGATGGCACGCATATGGGCAAGAATAACTTGGAGCTGGGCAACACGCTCCTGCACACAAGAAGCTAGCTTTAAGGTCAGAGCCATCGGTTGCCCCGATGGAGATCCCGAAGATCTTGTCTCCTCAAAGGGAGCAAGGAGCACACCAACACCCTCAGGGGAAGAAAGCGACTGGGACCCAACAAATCCATTGGGTACTTCCCCCTCCGCTTCAAAATCTCCCTCCACAGGGTAAGAAGGAACTAAGACTTGCCCCTCCTCCCCTAAGAGAGAAGTCGCCTGCCCCCGTTAGGCAAAAAATCGTGCAGCCTCAGTTGCCTGTCCTGTGCCCTTGTCACCATCCCGTTTCCCTTTCTTTCTAGTCATAATACTATATGCTTGTAAGTGCAAATTACCAATCAGCTTACAAAAGACAACTTCCAATCAAAACTATACAACAAAAATATAAATAACAATTCTTCCCACAATACTAACCCTGCCGCAAAATGGTCAAAGGTAAAGTCAGTTGACATTTGGGGATCTCCCTCATCCCGATCTCCCCAATGTCCTAAGCACAAATGATGGTCACGACTAGCCGAGGAAGCCCCACCAGGCCCTACGCCCGGCCCGCACCCTTGCGCGCGCAGCCCTTAGGCGCGCTGCCCCGGTGTGCGCCCCAGCGCTGCCGGGCACTGCTGTCAATTTCTGTAGTCCTGTGGGCGAAACCCCACCCCTCACACACCTGAAAGTCTTGTCCCGCAATCAGTGAAGCGGCAGCACAGTAGCTTGTTGAATCCGTGGGCAATTCGGGGCTCCCAACAGGGAACAAAGGGGGGTCCCTGGTGTTGTTGAATCAAGGCAGGGGGCTGTGGAAGCAGGCTGGGGCTCGGTGCTTCCGGGCACCACTGTCAATTTCTGTAGTCCTGTGGGTGAAGCCCCACCCCTCACACACCTGAAAGTCTTGTCCCGCAATCAGTGAAGCGGCAGCAACAGTAGGTTGTTGAATCCGTGGGCAATTCGGAGCTCCCAACGGAGAACAAAGGGGGGTCCCCGGTGTTGTTGAATCAAGGCATGGGGCTGTGGAAGCAGGCTGGGGCCCTCTGGAATCAATCATTTGTTTCTGATCCAGCTATGAGGGACGTCCACTCTACTTGACCTGTGCACAGTCATCAGGGCAGCGGGGAGGTTTGCAACCTAGGTAGGGGGGAATGCATAGTATGTGCTAGGAGCATGCATACCTCACTGGCAAGGTTTTCTTTGTTTCCCTGACTCCTGGAAATGTCCTATCAGCAGCATTGAGGGGCTGGACAGTGAGGCACTTTGGCCACATTGATTTTGGCTGAGGGATGCCTGGCACTCGCAGTCCCAGACAAAGTCTTGGCATTTGGCTAGCGCTGGTTGAATGGGAGTGGTATGGCTGAGCTGATGCCCGATTCAGTGAGTAGGACATTTTCTGGGTTCAAGTGCAGAACTCTGACAACTCTACAACCAATTGCTTCTGCAATAACCATGCTGAGTCAAACAGCATTAATATCAAATGTTTCAACTTATGTCCAAAATAAAACCAACTGTTTTTGAAAGCCTGAATCTCCATTAAGAAGCCAAGTGAAGATTTTTATTCAGAATTGAATTTTGTCATCCACCTATACATATTGCTGCAAATCTTTTAGATCCACATTTTAAAGATGTTAGTGATGAGAATATTTCAATTGCGCTTGACTGGATTACTAAACAAGCAACGCACTTAGGACTTGATGTTTGAAAAGTGCTTTCAGATGTTGCCAAATACAGACCCTGTTCAGGCAATTGGTCCAGGAATTCAGTCTGGGAATCTGCTAAGCATATTGACCCTGCAGCATTTGACATAATTACTGGATGGTGAATGTTAAACAAAACTACCACAGTAACATTTAACTAAAAAGGGAGACTTTACTGAAATGAGGAAGCTAGTTAGAAGACAACTAAAAGAAGCAGTTGCGAGAATTAAGTGTCTTAAAAACACCATCTTGCAAGCCCATATTAAATATCCCACAATTTAAAAAAAGGTAGCAAGTGGCAAATGTGTTGCTAAATGGACAAGATGTCTGCAAGTGTTGCTAAATGGTGAGATGAAGGAGGTTATTGGAGTCAAATGGAAAGCTAGTCCTAATGAGGAAAATAAGAAAGCATATAAGCTCTGGCAAATTAGATGTAAAATGTTAATAAGGCAGGCCAAGAGAGAATTTGAAGAGAAAGTTGCTAAAGAGGCAAAAACTAATAAAAACTACATGAGAAGCAAGGAGTCTGCTAGGGAGTCAGTTGGGAAATTACATGAGCAGGGAGTAAAAGGGGAGCTCAGGGAGGATACGGCTATGCAGAGTAGCTGAATTAATTATTTGCTTCACTGTAGAGGATGCTGAGGAAAATCCACGCTGGAACTGTTCTAGCGTGATGAATCAGAAGAGCTATCATGAATCAGTGTGACTCTGGAAGAGATTCTAGCGCAAATTGACAAACTAAATAGTAACAAATCACTGGGACCAGATGGAAATCACTCCAAGGTTTGAAGGAACTCAAATACGGAATTGCAGACCTACTGCTGGTTATTTTGTTTTATTTTATTTTATTTATTTATAAATATTTTTCTATGTTGCCCCCTCCTGCTACAAGCATCTTGGGGTGACTAATGTTAAAATATCCAATAAAACATCAAATAAATTCATTAAAACCAACATTTTATAACCCCTCATTAAAACAACCCCACTTAACCCCCCCACCCCCTCCATCTCCCTCAGCAAAGGCCCAGCAGAACACCCAGGTCTTACACTGTCTATGGAAAGGGGGGGTCAGTGGCCAGGCAGACCTCCGATGGGAGGGAGTTCCACAGCCATGGTGCAGACACCAAGAATGCCCTCCTCATGGTTGACACCCGGGGGACCTCAAAGAGGGCGCCCCCAGCCAACCGCAGAGGCTGATCCAGCATCCAGAGGGTGAGGTGGTCCTGCAGGTAAATGGGGCCCAGGCTGTGCAGGGCTTTAAAGGTCAAAACCAACACCTTTAATTGGGCCTGGAAGACTATTGGCAGCCAGTGCAGAAAGTGAAGCACTGGAGTAATGTGCTTATGTCGGTGCGTCCCCTTCAAGAGACGAGCTGCTGCATTCTGCACCAGCTGCAGTCTCTGGACCATCACCAAGGGTAGCCCCATGTAGAGTGCGTTACAGTAGTCCAGTCTCGTAATAAAAGCATGGATGTTTGTGGCCAGGTCCGAGTCTGAGATATACAGCCTAAGTCAACGTACCAGATATAATTAGCAAAGTGCACCCTTCACCACAGGCACCACCTGAGCATCCAGGCGGAGCTGGATCCATGGCACAGTTCCAAGGCACACTCCCATTGTTCACTCGCAGCTCTTGACACTAAGAAGTTAATCCCGTAAACTACTTGGTTAATAGCCATTAATGGACCTACTTTCCAAGAACTTATCAAGTATCTTTCTTGTTGCCCTTCTCTGTACCTTTTCCAGTTCAGGTAGAACTGCACACAGTTAAACTAGAACTGCACACAATATTCCAGGTGCGGCCACACCATTGATTTGTATAGAGGCATGACATCCATAGTTTTATTCTCTATCCCTTTCTGAATAACTCCTAACATTCTGTTTGGTTTTTTTACTGCTGCTGCAGCACACTGGGCTGAGGATTTCAGTGTGTTGTCCACAATCACTCCCAGATGCTTTCCCTGAGTGGTAACTCCTAGCTTAGTACCCAGCTGTTTGTATTCATAGTTTGGATTATTTTCCCCTAAGGTGCATCACTTTGCACTTGTCCACATTAAATCTCATCTGCCATGTAGATGCCCAGGCACCCAGTCTTGTAAGATCCCGTTGCAGTTCTTCACAGTCTGCTCATGTTTTAACTACCTTGAATAACTTGGTGTCATCTGCAAATCTGATCACCTCACTCTTAATGCCCTTTTCCAGATCATTAATGAATACATTTAACAGAACCAGTCCCAATACAGATCCCTGGGACACACCACTTTTTACATTTCTCCATCGTGAAAACTGACTATTTAGTCCTACTCTTTGCTTCCTATCCTTTTACCGGTTACCGATCTATAGTAAGACATTACCTCCTATCCCATTACTTTTTAATTTTCTCAAGAGACTTTTATGTGGGACCTTATCAAATGCTTTCTGGAAGTCCAGGTACACTATATCTACCGGGTCTTCCTTGTCCACATGCTTATTTACACTTTCAAAGAATAATGGACCCATTATTACTCTTAATTCCTCATTGTGCATGTTCTTTGGGCCATGGCACCATTGAATAATTTACACTGACCCTCAGGGGTGCCAGTATTTGCACCTTTTCAGTCTCTGCTTGCAAGACCTTCAACACATGTTCAAATTTTATTGCATCATATAGCAACCATATGCACAGTGATGTATATATGGCTATGTTTCAGGACAGAAAAGTAACATATTCACGTTAGAGGAGTTTGAAGAGGACTGTGGTGGAGAAATAGAGTGAGAGGATTCTAAAACAAGCTCTCTAAATATTGCTCCATTCTGACAAGGTGTAGTATTAAGTGCAGTTCCCCACAGAGGAGTATTAGTTGTTACGGATATAACACCAGAATGGTTCAACGCCAATGCCCCAAAGGGAGTGGGACCAGGAGGCTGCTGATCCAAAGCAATAGTAGGATTTACTAAATTTTCTCCAACATGCACAAATGGGGAGTAACCATAATCCAGCTTACCTGTTCCATCACAAGTTATCCATTTACTAGAAAGCGAAAGTGCAGATGAAGAAATATCAGAATATCATAAAGAACCAGATTGAGAATGGTTATTATCAGGCAGAAAACCATATGTCTTGCTCTGCACTGGGATAGCTACTGCCTCACCAGAGGAGCTGCACTGGGATAGCCACAGGTGGAACTATCCTAAGTATTCAAGGTAGGACCAGTATTGGAGATCAAAAATCCTCTGAAACGGGGGAATTAGAAGTTTTAAAAGCCAAGAAATGTGTATGTTTAGATTGAGTTAACACAGACAACTAAAATGCTGATCAAGCAGAGATAAAGGAGAATCATCCATCTCTGACTGACATGCCATAGGCTGAGAGCTAGACACCATCACTAATGATCTCGATCTTGGCTACAGATTCCAGTCACAAAATCAACTGCATAAACAGCTACCTTGAAATTAAGTTTATAAACATTAACCAGAATTTAACAGAATTCTCCAGTTTTACTATCATCAATGTTCAGAATTCAGTCACAAAAGAAAAAAAAAAAAATTGAGAGAAAAGTTCCATATCCCTGGGCTAGGAATATGGGCATATATGAAATTATATATTTCTCTTAGGGATGGGTGAACAGATCGCGGTTCATGTTCGGCTGTTCAGTTTGGCAGCATTCGGGTCGTGTGTTCGTGTTCGGCCATTTGGGTGGATTGCTGCGTTCGGTCGTTCGGTTCGGCCACGTTCGGGTTGTGTGTTCATGTTCGGTCTTCAGGTGGATCGCCGAGTTCGCATTAGTCCGTTCGGTTTGGCTGCGTTTGGGTCGTGTGTTCGTGTCCAGCCGTTCGCCATTCGGGTGGATCGCCGAGTTTGCAGTCGGCCTAAAATATCGCGAGCACGCGGGAAGCCGGAAATCGTGCCAGAAACTGGAAATTTGTGTGCGTGTGAGGCGAGAGGGTGTGTGTTTGAGTCAGTGGCTGCTTGGTTCATGTGTTTTGGCTGTGATTGTGTTGGGTTTGGCTGTGCTGTGTGTTTGGGTGGGTTGGTGT
>QEPC01010139.1:599764-635656 GCA_003113815.1 Sphenodon punctatus | reverse complement strand
GTTGAAATATGTTCCTACAACCATTCCTGTTCAAAATTTTTTAAATGCTTCTAGGGATCAGGGTGCTGTCAGGGGGTTGTCCGTAAGAGTAAAAAAACCTCGCCCTGGTTGTGTTCTGTCAGGTAGATGGCCAACCAGTGTTCTCTAGGATGGGTATGGGGGTGTGTGTTGACCACCAGCCCAACAGGCCTTTGCGCCAATCTCCCTTTAGGGAGCCAATCGCTTGGGAACACATCTAAGAAAGTCTTTCTTGTGTAAGGGTCTGATGATAAAACACGTAATATCTGTAAGGTGTCCATGTTACATATAGTCAAACAGCACGTTTCTCCTCTGGTTTATCTCTATTACATTGTCAAAAACAGCATAAACGATCATGTTGATGGTGATGGGTAAGGCTACAGCAAAGCGTATTTCCGCCCTCAGGTTTCCATTTTTAATCAGTGAGTAATGATCTCCGCCTTCCTGATCGGGAGACAGATCAAAGGCAAACAGCGTGTACCCCTGTGCAAACTCCTCACGGTCGATTAGGAGGGCACGGTCTTTCATATGTTTGCCAGCGGTTTGTACCAAATTCATGTATTCCCTCACGCAGTTTTCAGCTGCGAAGTCCGGTTGCAACGGCTTGGCCGGAATCTGCTCTCCATCCACATAGAGCGCCACAAAATTAATATTGTAGTGTTTGAAATGAAAGGGGTTCTTTGCATAATTCCCGCTGTGTGCATCATTATCCACCATCCCCAGAACCAGCAGCTTGGGGAGTTGCCCCAGAAACAGGTTCTCCTGATTACTGACACGACTGCCGGCGGGGATGCTGAACACTTTCATGCCCACTCGATCCACAGGGTATTTAGCATTGGAGCTAAGCAAGGCCTCGGCATGTCCTAGGCGAACTCCTGGTGCCACGCGTACTTTTTTCACAAAAAGCGAGGCATTTAGAAGCTGCAACTTGTACCGCCTGGCAGGCTCATTACTCATGAGGCAGAAAGCATCCTTGGATCGGGTCAGTTTTATTTTCAAATCCACCCCGTTCAAAAGCAGTTTTTCTTGAAAAAACAGATCGCTGTGGAGGGGGCCCAGCAGCTCAACTTTTCTGCTGTCTCTGCTAATGTGTGCCCTCTTCTTAAAACCCTCGTTACCCCCGTCCAAAGCTGTTGTTTCGTGATGTCCCGCACTGTCTTTGTAAAACAGGCCTGCAGAAAATTGTGTGGAGAGGGCATCTCCGCCGTAATTGAGCACAGATTCTATGAATGCCCTGTAAGGGTAGCAGTTGTTGCTCTGGCTAATGAGGCGATCCCCCAGCGTAACATCCAACTGACTGAATATGGAGGCCACAGGATAGTTCACCAAGCCCACCTCTGTGTCTGCGTCGATATTAGCGCCGTTTTCCTTGACAATCTTACAGCTGAGGTAGAGTAACGTGTTGTTCAAATCCAAATAGTCTATTCCATTTCCAGCAATGAAAAAATCAAGAGGTGCCGTCTCCCCCACAGCCGAGAGAGGGGGGATTTCGATGTACATACTCTTCTCGATGCTGGTTTGTGTGGGGGCTACTTGAAACAGGTCTAGTTCAGATTTGGTGCATTCCTCGGATCCACAGTGAATAAAAGCCATGTTGATTAAAAGATATCTCCCTTCCTTAGAGCCAAATGCCTCCTCTTTCGTACAGCCTTCCTCCGCTTCTGGTGTGGTCTCCTCTGCACAATCTGCCTTTTATGGGCTCGAGGGGCCCCCACCCGCCACGTGTTTGATCTCTTTCTCTTAACTCCTCTTCTTCTCTGTATATACATAAGGCCAGAGCCCTCCTGCTTATCAGAGGGGGTGATTTTCTCCATGACAGATCGACTAACGTGCCCCAACACGTCCTTGGCTATATTTTGGGCGGCTGTTTTGGCATGGGGTTTAATCAACTCGAAGCCCCTTCTTAAAAGAGGAACAGCTTTTCGAAAGAGACTGCGAAATATCCCCCCAATACCTGCCCCATACATCACTGGGGCTCCATGAAAGCCTGGGAGGGCATATCCGGCCTGGGCTTTGTAGTAGTTGGTATAGACCCTGGGGTCCCCGTAATTTTTTACAATCACCATCTTAAAAACTCGCTGCTCTCCGAGGGCGTATGTGTAGTTTCACAACCACCTTTCCAAAACGAAATGAGACGTGCTCGTTCTGATCTGTCTTTATTTCAATGCTGATAGTGTCAATGTGGTGTTTACTGATTGGTACGTAGTGAGGCTTGTCGTAGGTGATGCTGACAAACTCGTTGCTGTTCCCCCGCACAGGAACACAACGCAATAACGGCACTGAGAAATCCCCCACAATCTGGTGTTCTACAATGTCTGTGTACAGGTACAGAGAGTTGAATCCCCCCGTAATGTCTGCAGCGTGGGGGAATTGCTGATGCGTTAAACCTGGCGACGCCCCTAATATAGGGGCTAGAGCCCCACGGGCTAGGAAGCTGTATGATTCAGCTATGCTAGGGGCTTCAACCCCACGGAGCAGGACCCTGGACGTCTCAACGGTGTCCACTCTAACTTTTCTCCTTACAGGGTCAAACCTCAGGGCTACAGGAGGTGGGTTAGTACCTCTGGGTATCTGGTTGTTTATTTGGTCCAGTAGTACCGCAATGCTTGAATAATAGCCGGGGGCGAGGGTGTAATGCCATTTTGCAGGTCCAAGGCTGATTTCATAAACAGTGGGTAATGCGACGTTATCCCAACTGTGGGGGTATTGTATTTCAGCCAGACCCACTTCCCAGCTGCCTGGAAGGTCCAAGGGTCTGACTAGCTGTATGGTAAAATTAGAACTGCTGTTTCGTGGAAAAGCACCGGTGCATGCGTTGCTCGGTAAACTGATGTAAAAGTCAGCCATGGTGATTAAGCGTCTGTGAGCTCTGAAGCTCTTACCCAACTGTTAAATTTAGATGGCCAGCCTAGCCACTTTACCAGGCACTGCTTGTTTCGCCCTTTCCCCTTTGTGGATATCACTTTTTCAATCCTGTAAACTTTGTCCTGTTTAGGGTTGACTTTTTGAAGTTCTTCAGGATAGAAGGTCCCAAAGATTGCTTCACCTTCGTAATCGCACAGTCTGTACACAGGCCTCCGTGCCTTGTTCAGGACACCATCCACTATGAATATTTCCCCTGTAAAGCTTTGCTCATAACCTTTCTCAAATTTACCCTTGAGTTTGGAGATCCTGACATGGTCTCCTTTTCTAAAAGACGGTGCCTCCTTCTTTATCCTCACATTGTCCCCATAAAGCGTTTTCCACACCTTCAGAACATTTGTGGTATTCACATCTACAGGGCTGGTGCGTATGGACCTGTGGTAACTGTGATTATAGCTCTTGATGAGCTGAGGCAGGACATCAATATAGCGAAAGGTGTTGCGAGCTGTGAAATACCGCCACATCTTTGATTTTAAAGTTCTGTTAAACCGCTCCACCACCGCAGCCTTGACATGGTTATTGGTTACAAAGTGGTGCACCCCATATTGTGTAAGCAGTTTTTGGAATGTCTTATTTAAAAATTCTTTCCCCTGATCTGTTTGTAATTTTTGGGGTATCCGCCCTTCCCTGAAAATGGCTGCAAAGGCCTTAGCCACTTCGCCACCCGTCTTGTCTTTCAGGCCTAAGGCCCAGGCATACTTAGATAGGATGTCTATGATGGTCAAGATGTACTTGATACCCCCATTATGCTTAGAGAAATGTTGCATATCTACCAAATCAGCCTGCCATTGAGCATCCAACCCCGACACGATTGTTTTGTTTCTTTTAAAATGCTTGCGTGCAGGTTTGTGAAGGGTATACGCATCCTGATCCGAAAGCCATGAAATCACCTCTTTCTTAGACAAGGTTTTCCTCTGCTTTTTAGCAGCCTGAAAAAGAGGATTCACACCTCCAAAACTTTGACTCTCTCCTGGAGTGTAATAGATCCCCCTTAGCAGCTCCTCATCTGCAGACATGCTTCCAGCATGTCCTGATTAAAAAAAACTCCAATGACTACCAGAGGCAATTCAAATAAAGTTTTTATTCTTCTGGTGTCACTAGTTTCTTTTTACAGCAATCCAACTCGTCACCTCCTCTTAAACACTTGCAAAAGCAGAAAACACAAGATACGTTTACTCCCACTGGATCTCCCAACTTCAGGTTTTCAAAAGCCTTTAAAAAGTCAGAATTGACCTGAAACAAAGGATAAAAAAAAAGTCAAATCAGTCTGTATATATATATTTTTTTCCCTCAGTCCCACCAAATTCAGTGCAACTTACCAAAGGGTCTTCAGCCTGTTGCGTGTCCATGGGGCCGTTGTCTGGCTCTGAGGTTTCAACTGTTTTCTTACCCATATAGAGCCTTTTAACAAGATCAAAGGGGGTAGCACCCCAATGGTAAGCCATTGCAGTTTTTCCGTGTAAGTGGTAGCGATCGGCTCCCTGCTCTCTGTATCAGACAAGGGCGGCCCCCTCTCTCATACCCCTAGGGGGCGGGACTACAGCTCCACAAACCTTCCCGATTGGTCACATCTCTGCAACGAGGCAGGTTAGAACAATGAAACCTTCGCCGATTGGCTCAGCTCACCCTCCTGAGTTGTTTGAACCCTCACATGACCCTCATTCTGCGAATCATCCTACCCCAGAAACCCCACCCGGTTTTCTCCAAGACGGAATGGCCTATGATGATGAAACCTACACTGATTGGTTCACCTCACTCTGCTGAGTGCGTAGAGGGGTTACATGACCCCATCGCTGCAGTTCACCCTACCCCGAACCCCACGTCATAAAGTTGCTCCGATCCCCACAAAACCCATACCTACTGGTCCGTCTCACTCTCCTGAGTTCATAAATGCATTTCACAGCCCTCTTTAAAGGACCTTGTGGGTTCAGGGAGGCTGGAACCGACCCACAACCAACCCCTGACCCACAAGCAGAATCTACAGGGAGAGTTGTGGCCAAGTTCCACCTTTGGTTCCCGCCTCCCTGACCCAGAAGCATTAGCCCCTTCTGCATCATTTCTGCTTACCCACATCACTTCCCTCCCAAGGTGGGACGTCCGGACCCGCGAAGGCGGGACTTCCGCTGACTTAGGACCCCACGTGACCTGTCAAATTGATAACGATCAGTTTGATGACTAGTGTCCCCCTTCCTACTGTCCAGAATTCTGTTAACATATTGGAACAAAATTCTGCAGTAGATGAATATTATAGTTTAGCAGCTACACTAGCATTTCCCAAAACATTTCAACACTCCATACCCCTGTTGGGATACAGAAGTCTGAAATATGAGAATCATGAGGGGAAACAGACCAATGATATGTGCCATAGTAGCCTTGATGAAGATTCCTTTGGAAGTGACTCTGGCTTAAGAAATGAAAGGGCATCTAAAAAACCCTTGGTGAGCAATTTGGAAAGTCAGCAAAAGATGGAAGCAGTGTCTCTTTGTGATGATGGACAGATGTCCCAACTGGCTATGAATAGAGGATTAGTTAAGAGAGATGTTCACAACAGTAAAAGTACATTGCAGAAACACAGAAACCCTCATGTGTTACCATGTGAAAGATCCTTTCAAGCATTCATGCAGATTTCTAGCAAGGATCCTGAAGGATCAAGTTCTTATAGTTGTGAAGAATTGTTTTTGTCTGCATTTAATAGAAACTAAAAAACTGTTGAAACTGAATTGGATATTTCTTCTGCAGTTTCCAGAATTGCAATCAAAGATAGTATGATGGCCCCAGGCCCATCACAGTGGATCCCGGTGGGGCTAGGGTGGCAGCTTGTACATCTTGGCCACAGCCCTCCCTGCCAGTAACTTGGCCCTGGCACCCAGGCGGCGGGTGCCAGGGCTGGAGTGGCTGCTTCTCAGAGCAGTGGAATGACATTGCAGTGTGAGTGGAATGACGGGCATCCCTAGCCCTACAGCTGGTGGAGTGTGTGGAGGCCTTGCTGGTGCTTGGGATGGGGAGGGGAAGGCAGAGCTCCCCATACCCTCAGGCTAGGTAGAAGCCTACAAGGCCCTCACAGATAATGAATTGAGACCCATCATGGAGGGTGCTGGAGCTAAGGTGACAGCTTCTGGAACTTGGCCATAGCCCTCCCTGCCTGTTGGCCCCAGGACCCTGATGGTGGGTCCTTGGGCTAGAGTGGCAGCTTCTAGATACAGTGAATAGAAAGATGGATAGACAGTGGGTAGAAAGATGGCTCTCTGTGAGTGGAATGACGGGCCATTTTGAGAGGAAAGAATATGAGCTAGGAATAGTAGGAAATATGTCAGCAAGCTGCGAAAGCTTTATGGATTAAAATGGGAGGGAGCCTCCAAGTAGCAATGACTCCCATGCAACTAATGACTCCCATGCAACGCTGTCTGTCTGCCCGCCCTGCTTGCTGCCAAGCTCAAAGCATGCATCACTCCTGCGTCCCATGTCAAGGTGCCTGTCTTCCCACCCAGGTTGCCTAGCTAAAAGCCTGCCCAAGCCCGTCTGCCCAGCCCTACTGCCTCTCATGACATAGAACCCATAGAGGAGAGGGTTTGCTGGTCTGACACAACTCTTCCCACTCATCAATCCCTATTATTAACAAGTGACACAGAAAGAGGGTTCTTTAACAAAGCATTATAAATAACACATCTACAGGCAGAGCTGTGGCCAAGTTCCCAAAGCTGCCACCTTAGCCCCAGCACCCTCCGTGATGGGTCTCAATTCCTTATCTGTGAGGGCCTTGTAGGCTTCTACCCAGCCTGAGGTGGTGGGGAGCTCTGCCTGCCCCTCCCCTTCCCAAGCACCAGCAAGATGTACAAGCTGCCACCCTAGCCCCGGGACCCACCGTGATGGGTCTGGGGCCGTCATTCATCTCAATATCCGATGTCATTCCACCTCAATCAGAAGCAGCCACTCCAGCCCCGGCACCTGCAGCCTGGGTCCCGGGGCCAAGTTACTGGTAGGGAGTGCTGTGGCCAAGATGTACAAGCTGCCACCCTAGCCCCGGGACCCACCGTGATGGGTCTGGGACCGTCATTCATCTCAATATCCGATGTCATTCCACCTCAGTCATAAACTCTAACCCCGGCACCCTCAGGCTGGGTCCCATGGCCAAGTTACTGGCAGGGAGGGCTGTGGCCAAGATGTACAGGCTGCCACCCTGGCCCCAGGACTCACCATGATGGGTCTGGGGCTGTCATTCATCTCAATATCTGATGTCATTCCACCTCAATAATAAGCAGCCACTCCAGCCCTGGCACCCGCAGCCTGGGTCCGGGGCCTAGTTACTGGCAGGGAGTGCTGTGGCCAAGATGTACAAGCTGCCACTCTAGCCCACCATGATGGGTCTGGGGCTGTCATTCATCTGAATATCCGATGTCATTCCACTGCTCAGAGAAGCAGCCACTCCGGCCCTGGCACCCGCTGTCTGGGTGCCAGGGCCACGTTAGTGGTAGGGAGGGCTGTGGCCAATACCAAAGGAGACTCAAGTATCCTTGGTGGCCGGCTGCTACCTTTGATCTAGCCACCAGTGTAAAGTCTCCAGCTGCAGCCTCTTCAGCCCACTTGGCTGGTGCCTAAGAGCTGGCATCCTCAGGGCCCCTCCCTTGCTGTTTATATCTGTGGATGGAGGGGGACAGGTGCTGCCAATCCTTCAGTAACTGTAGGTCCTCCTCACAGTCCTAGCAGACAGCACCCAGCTACTGCAGCTTCAGACTGCAAGCTCTCGTCCTAACTTTCCAATCAATAGGTTGGTGCACAGCCAATCATGTGACAATAGACGCCCAATAGTGGGAAGTAGGTGATCATGTGCAGGGCGCAGCCAATCCTAGCCTGGCAGTTGCCCAGCTATGTAAGCTTCAAATCCTTTGGTGTGGTGTCTGCATATGGACACCTGCCAGACATCCATGGAGTACAAGAACGTAGGGATGCTGCACGTCCTCTTCACTGCTGCTGAGGTGAACCTACAAGCAATCCAGCAGATACAAGCCTTCTGATGTGCTTGGTTAAAGGGAATAGGCACAGATGGGTTCTTCTGTGATCTGTGCCCAGGGTAGTGGGGCACACCACATTGCTCAGTCAGTGCAGGTTCAGCGCCATAAACTTCACTTACTCCAGCGACATCTGACCATGCAGGCAAATATGGAAGCTCTGCAAGGGGAGCTGATGCATGCTGTAAGGTTCCTCTCAGGAGACACGGTGGAAGTCACCAATGGCCTGCGCATGACTGTACCCATCAAGAGGCTTGTCTGGGTGAAGGTGAAAAGTACGGATTGGTGGGAGAAAGTGCTGTCCTTGTGAGGAAGATAAGTGAATCTCCAACTTCAGGATGTCCCATCACCTCACCCTGCAGATAATCAGGATCCTCCGGCCTCAACTGGAGAAAGAGTACACAGTAATGCAGTCATCCATCCTAGTGGAGAAGCATGTGCCATCGCCATCTGGAAGCTTGCCACTCCAGACTCCTGGTGCTCTGCCACCCAGCAATTTGGTGTTGGGACCTCCATGATGGGCAACATTCTTGTTGAGGTTTGCACAGTGATAGTAGAAATGATGCTGGACTGGGTGATGCAGCTGGTTGACCCTGGAGACCTAATGGAAAGTTTTTGACAGGAGTGGTTCCTGAACTGTATCAGGGCAATCGATGGGAGCCATATCACCATAATCTGCCCAGCAATGATGAGTACTTGAACCGCAATGGATTTTCTGTGGTTCTCTAGGCCATAATGGACCACTACACCCAGTTCCTGGATATGCTGGCTAGGTGGTCTGGGAAGAACCATGATATCTGCATCTTCTGCCAGTCTCTTTGCCTGTATATACACCAGAGACTTTGGAATAGGGCTGAAATTCCATTTCAAATTTCTCTTGATTCTCATTGAGAATCACAGTTCTTGACTCATTTTTAGCAAGAATTGAGAAAACCCCCAATTCTTGACACCTTCTTGGTCAAGAATTTTTCTTGGTTTGCCACAATTTACCATGGGTACTTTCAGACATGATGCTAACCACCCTTTAACCACCCTTGGTGGTTGCTTATGCATGTTGCAAGACTGTATTGGTGCCCTATGCAGCCCTGAAACATGCATAAATGACCACCAAGGGTGGCTAAATGGTGGTTAGCATCATGTCTGAAAGTACCCCATGTTCCATTTACTGTGATTTATCATGTAACATATACTGATTTACTTTGTGCCGCTTACCATGTACCGCTTTTTAATTTTTAATTTTTTTTTAATAATACCTTTATTGCCTTTTATCATTCTTATATTGTTAAAAGTTCAACAAAATGAACGTATGCCAACAACAACAACCTAGGGCAACATTATACATTCCATACAAGTCAAGTATACAATCTTTTCATATTTTCTTGAGACATATAGTGTGTCTGAATTTGTCCATCTTGATGTTTTTTGTTGTTGTTGTCCATCTACGGTTCCATGTCATATAAAAGTTCTCCAGATTATCTTTGAGAGTTGCAGTTATTTTTTCCATAGATATTACATGCCAAATCCGGTAAATCCAAGTCCTATATGATGGTCCCACGGTGGTTTTCCATTTCTTGGCGATGATGCACACAGCTGCTAGGAGAAGTGCTGCTGCTGCTAGGAGAACTAACAACAAGTTAGTTGTTTATTAGTTGGGATTTTGGTTTCTAAATAAATTCCCAGTAGTGCAATCTGGTGTTAGAACAATTTTTATGGCTTCTTTTGTGACTTTCAAAACTTTCCTCCCAAAATTAGCCACCTTGGAACAGGTCCATCAGCAATTATAATATGTTCCATTTTCCCCGCATCCCCTCCAACATAAAGTTGAGTAATCCTTATTTATTTTATTTTATTAATTTTCTCTGGCGTGGAATACCAGTGAACTATTAGTTTAATTTGTGGCTCTCTAACAAGTAACAAGGTTGAACATTTACTCAAGTGATTCCATATTTGCTTCATTTTATTTTCTGTAATTTCTATTAATAGATAATTTTTCCATAAGGATATGTAACCCACATCCGGGAATAGAAATTGTTTTTTTAGAATTACATATATTCTAGAAAGCAGTTTAACTCCGGGAGAGTTGTTAAAGAGAATCACTTCTAGGTCATAGGGCTTCTTGATATAATGACACTTATCTTTAGAGTTATTAAATAAGCTGTGTATTTTGCAATAGAGCCAGAAATTAATCTTTTCTCCAATGACATTTTTTCAATGGTATTTACACTTTTAATTTGATCATTTCCAAATAAATGCATGGCTCTACTTATACCTCCCCCCATTTTTAAAGACTTTTTAATTCATCCTGTGTCCATTGCATTTTGTTGGGAGACCAAGGTGTATGGAGTTTTCTCTTGCACTATTTCTAGTTTTCTTTGACATTTCTGCCAAATTTTAATTGCTACCTCTGCAAAGGGGTGTTCTCTTTCTTCTTTTAGATGTTTAGTGACTGCGGACGCTTGATCTAATTTGTCTGGTATTTCAAATATTTTATTTATTTTTATTTATTTAATAAATTTATATCCCGCCCCTCCTGCCATGCAGCATGGCAGACAATATTTGTCTTTCTAATTCCCCCCAACTAGGATCTTGTGTTGCGTTGTACCAGATTTTATTAGTTCTCAACAGTGAAGTACTATGATATACCTCTTATCTGGTAAGTTAAGAGCTCCTTGTGCCAGATTTGTTTTTAATATAGATTTTCTTACTCTTAGGGTGTTTTCAGACGTGACGGGGCCAATTGGCCCCGTCACGAAATCAAGGAAATGATCCGCCGCTGGGATGACCCATAACGCCCTAATAGACATTCCGAGGAATCGAGGAGGGGGCGGGGCTGTGCAGCGCAATGTGCGGCCACACGGCCCTGCCCCCTCCACGCTCCCCGCCGCCCGCCCTCTGGGAAGACGGGCGGCCACCGCGGCCAATGCTGCCGCAGCGCCCGCCCGCTATGGCCACGGGCCGGAATCCCTGAGGGAATTCTGGGCCGTGTCCGCCGTTCAGACGTGACGGTGGGGGTCACCATGGCCTGGAATCGGATTCAACACGCTACGGCCTCCAGCCCCGCCACTTCGGCCGCTCACGTGGTGAATCTGATCCCACGCCATGGTAACATCTGGGAGGGAATATCCGTTCCCCCCAACAGATGTTACGTGGTCCAAGTCACCACAGGGAATTGACTGTGGTGGACATTGACCACGTAACGTCTGAAAATACCCTTAGTTTCTTTTTCCCTCAAAAGAGATCATTATAAAGAGATCATTTTTTCTGTTTTTTGGAAGTACTCTTTTGGCAAATTAATCGGTAATGCTTATATGGTATATAGCATCTTGGGTAGTAATTGCATTTTAACAATATTAATTTTTCCCTTCCAGGAGCACATTCATTTCCTCCATATGTGCATCTTGTCTTGTAGCTCCTCTAGGATCGGTAAATAATTTTTTTTATAAAGGTGTTTTGTATTCTTTGTAAGATGTATTCCTAAATATTTTATTAAGTCCTTTCGTAGCTGAATTTTTTGAAGTAAGGGACCTTTCTTGTGGCTGTATGAGATGGTTCATTAAGTAACATTACTTAAGATTTACTAAGGTTTATTTTGTACCCTGAAAGGGTAAAATTGTATAAAATTGTATTATATGGTTTTATATTGTTAGCCACTCTGAGCCACCTTTGGCGGGGAGAGCGGGGTATAAATTTGGTTAATAAATAAATAAATATACTGTGAGTTTATGTTAATTTCCCCTGCTTTTTACTCCTGCAATTTTCTCATTTTGTTTGATTGCTGTTATTAATGGTTCAATTGCCAGATCGAATAGAAGTGGTGATAGTGGATATCCCTGATGGGTGCCACGTGTTAATTGGAATGGTTTTATGGGTTCCCCATTTATAATGATTTTCACCTTAGGTTGTTTGTGTATGATTTCTATCCATTTCAGATATGGTTCTCTGATCCCCATTTTCTTGAATGTTGCAATTAAAAACCTTTTCTCTACCCTATCAAAGACCTTGTTCGCATCCAGGGACAAGACCGCCGCAGGTTCTTTAGCTTTTCTGACTTTGTATACTAAATTTACAGCCTTTCTAACATTGTCTATACCCAGTCTATGTGCTATGAAACCAGTTTGATCTGGGGATATTAAAGTTTGTATACAGTTTTGTAACTAAGATCTTATTGAAGATTTTTACATTTGTATTTAGTAAGGAGATAGGTCTAAAGTTACCACATTCATCACGTTTCCATCCAGGTTTGGGGCATAAAATAATATTAGCCTCATAGAATGTGTCTGGCATTTTTTGTCTATTTAGGAAATCATTGAATACTTGTTTTAATAAAGGAGATATTATGTCTAATTAACACTGGTAAAATTCTGGTGGGTAACCATCTGGCCCAGAAGTTTTGTTTTGGGGGAGTGCTCTTATGGTTTCCTCAATTTCTTCTTGCTCAATGAGATTGTTGAGATATTCCAATTGTATTTTCTTGATTTGGGACATCTTTATTTTGTTTAAAAATTGATTTATTTTGTCTTCATCTGGGTTTATTGTAGAATATAAACTGGAGTAAAATTCTAGAAATCTTTTTTGCATCTCATCTCCTGTCAAATTAACCTTTCCCATTAAGTCTGCTGTATAGGGGATATGGGATCTTTTTCTTTTTTTTCTTTTTTTTAAAGTAACCATGCTAGTACCTTATCTGGTTTATTGGAACATTTGTGGTAAAATTGTTTCATTCATCGTAATTGTTTTATTGTTGTTCAGTCTCTATGGAGCTTATTATTCTTCTGACTTCTATTATTTCATTACCTATAATTCTTGTAGGTTGATGAGTTTGTTTCATTTCTAGATGTTTCAATCTTAGGTAAAGTTCATTTTTTTGTTGTTGTTGTTGTTGTTGTTGTAGGTCTCTAAAGCTATGAACTATCCCCTTAAGAATGCTTTGAATGTCTCCCATAACATCTCCTGAGAAACTGCTCCATTGTCATTTATCTGTAAAAATTCTTTAAATGCTTCTTTTATTTTTGTTTTGTTTACTTCATTCAATAAAGTATTTTTATTCAACACCCATCTGGGGGGCTATGTCACATACTCTACCCCGACTAATAGATCTGCCAAGGGGGGTCGTCCAAGGGGCGGCACGGCATGCATGGTCTCTTCGAGTTGGGAGGTGTATCTTTCCCTCCTCCCAGAGACAGTAATAGGGTGCTGCGGGTGTCTTTTTCAACACCCGGAAGTCCCCCTTTTGCTGTTGTGCATTTATATACCCCCCTTACTATTCTGAGGAGGTGTGGAAGGAGGTGGTACACCTAATTGAACATGCCCGTGAGCTGTATCCAATGGTAGGACTTTTATTAATGGGGGATTATAATGTGAGAATGGGGGCCACAGATCTTGATCTGTGCCATCATGGGGGGGGGGCGTGGCTGAATGATGATGATTCCCCACTTATGATGGGGGTAATGAAGGATGGGGGAATAAATAGAAATGGCCTTCTGTTGGCCACAATTCTCGAGGAGATGGACCTATAAATACTCAGTGGAAGGTGGTGGAGTGACCACCCTGGAGATTTCACCTATATATCACCACGGGGCAGTAGTTCCATTGACCCCTGTCTGATATTTGCCAATCTTATTCCCTTAGCGGAATCTTTTAAAATTTGCCCCCATTGGGAGACTGACCACCAACCATTGGAGTTAGGTCTATGCCTTGGCTTGAATGGCAAGACAGTAGTTAAAGATCCTCTAACAGATAAAAAGGAACCTAGGATTTGCAGATATTGGGGTGAGGCATTAATAGCCTTGCTAAATTTACTTGTTGACTCTGAGGCCGGCCAGACTCTGGCCGCTGGAGTTTTGGAGGCCAAATCCCACACTGATTTACTCGAAAGATTTCACGATTTGGTGGAAGGGATGGCTCCCTTTTTAACTAAACAAGGAGTCATCCCCTGCAGCAAGGGTTTTGCTATACCAGGGTGGTACGATAACGAATGCAGAGTATTTAGAGGTGCCCTTAGGAGGGCACATCATCGCTGTAGATCATCCCGTAGTGTAACTATGTTTGCTGAATTAAGAAGGCTCAGGTCGAGTTATAAATTGATGTTGAAAGAAAAAAGGGACCAGCACTACACTCTTCAATGGGAAATCCTCAATAAAGCAATTCTAACAATTCTAGGAAATTCTGGGGGCTGGTGAGAGGAATAGGTCAATCATCCCGCTCTGGGGGGAAGGCTTCGGTAGGACCACAAGCTTGGGAGAGACATTTTTCAGACATTTTTTCTTCTAGGACCAGTGGGGATGAACGGGAAGAACTACTGTGCCCTCCCCCGGAATGTGATCCTGTTGATCCAGCTTTGATCCTAGACCTCATTGGAGTGAGAAGGCTGCTGGGATTGATTACATCCCCCCCGGATTTTTTGAAGGCATTATCTGAATGGTGGGCTCCGATTCTGACCGCCCTCTTCACCGGCATTGATAGGACAGGCCATCTCCCACATCTTTGGTCTCTGGCCATAGTGGTGCCAATTTTTAAAAAGGGTAACCCCAAGGATCCAGGGAACTATCGACCTATAAGCCTCCTCTGCGTAATCAGTAAGTTATATTCCAAATATCTATTGCAGAAATGTGAGGCCTGGCTGACTAATTCTAAGATCATTTGCAATGAGCAAATTGGATTTAGAGCAGGGATGTCCACCGGGGATCACTGTTTCTTATTGAACCATCTGGCCCAAAAATATATTAATTCACGGGTGCCGTTATTTGCGGCCTTTATCGATTTAAAGGCTGCTTTTGATTCTATCTCGCGTGAAAGGTTATGGCAGAAGTTGCAAAACTTGCAGATGGAGGGTCGCTTACTTTTCCTTATATGCCAGCTGCATACAGGTACTTCTGTAAAGGTCAGGATTGACCAAAAGGGGATGCTGACAAATGCCATTTCTTTGGAAAGGGGTGTCAAGCAGGGCTGTACCATGGCCCCAACGCATTTAAACATCTATTTAAATGATCTGGTAGGGACCCTGTCTGACTCCCACTTTCATGCCCCCCGTATTGGAGGTACTAGTATCACCTGCTTACTCTACGCAGACGATATGGTCCTCCTTTCTTGTTCCATGGTTGGATTGCATCACCTCCTATCTGCCCTTGGGGAATACTGTCAAGAGAATTTACTTGATATCAATTACGAGAAAACCAAAGTTTTGATTTTCTCAAGGAAGAAGACCAGACATAAGTGGACTGTGGATTGGGTGAATATAGCACAGGTCAAGGCTTTTAGATACCTGGGCTTGGTATTTCAAGCAAATGGTAAATGGACCCTTCAATCCCAGGCTGCTTTGGCTAAAGCAAAAAATCTGACCTGGGCAATATTGTCTTTTTTTAGATCTAGGGGTGGGCAGCTGGTTTCACCGGTGGTCAAAATCTTTGCCCTACACTGTATACCCCAGTTGTTATATGACTCCCACTTCTGGGCCTTGGACAGGTTGAAGGCCCTGGAACAACTTCAGGCATCCTTTTTAAGGTCCCTGCTGGCTGCTGCCCCGGTACTCCAGCCGTAGTCCTACGGGCTGAATGTAGGCTCCCTGCGATCAGTGAACGGGTTTGGCAGGGGGCCTTTACCTACTGGCTTTGGCTGGTTTTTAAGTTTGCGGCTCCATTGTCACTAGCAGTTCAGGAGGACACACCCAGAAACTTGTGGATGGTCCGGGTGGAGACCAAGTTGAAAACTATGGGTATACATACACGGGCGTTGAAGGACCTGGGATATAAGGGGGGCTAGAAAACTCCTGTTAACAAAGCTGGCAGACGTTACGCGCCAGGAGAGGGCTGCCTTGGGGGAGATTAGGTTGCTGGGCCCCTATGGCTTTTTGCTGATCAATTCGGGTGCCCTAATGCCGTACTTAGCATATAGCTTCCCTGTCAAATTTAGGGGACCTTTCATGTTGGCAAGGTTTAATGCATTCCCTTCGGCTGTCACCGAGGGACATTACAGGGGAACCCCGTTAGCGGAACGTTTGTATTCATGTAAAATGGGTTTAATCGAATCTCTAGAATATCTGATCCTGGACCCTACACCTAAATCCTACATCCATTTATCCCCCATTACGCTGTGTTGCGGGATAAATATCTGCACCCATTAATTGGTAGCCTGTCTAGGAGTGCACCAAGAGACCAAATTAAATATCTATTGGAGGATCGCTCCCCAGACGTGTCTTGCAAGGTGGCTAAATTTCTCTGAAAAATTTATGTGTATAAACTAAATACAAAGTCTGTACTTAATTTATGAATGGGCAGAGGAATATCCTTTATCCCCACTGCCCTAGAGGGATGGGGGGGCTGAATTGCACCCCGTTCCCCAGGCACGTAGGAAGTAATTCACACAAATGGGCTGATTATAGGTTAAGGAGGAGTTTCCTAATCAAATTCTGGTATTGCAGAATTATACGGCTTGCAGCCACTGACTTATACCCTCTTTTGTGAATTTTATTTGTGTATTCTATATTCGATTAGGTTGTTTTAATTAAGACTTATCTTAGTTATTGTATACTAGGTTAAGTTATTCTGCTATGCTTGTTCTTTGTTTTTATTTTTATCCCCTTCTGAAATTGTTTTTTTAACTGGGGTGATGTTGTTTATGATATATTATACAGTAATGGCTTACTTGGCTATTATGTTTTATATGTGGTTTATCTATTGACTTGTTTTAAACTTGTGATTGGGTTTGTGTTTGTGCTTGCCTGTTCTCTTGCAATGACTTTATTGTTATGCAATAAATTATTTACTACTACTACTACACCCATCTATATGTCTGTGTGGTTTTCTTGATGATTTGTGTAAAAATTAATATGACTGCATTATGATCTGTAAATGGGGCTGATTTGATTTCACATTGTCTACAATTTTGGCAGAGATTTTTATTAATCAGGATGTAAGGTGTTTATTGGAGTAAAATGTGAAGTCACATTTTTGAGGATTTATTAGTCTCCACGCATCCTGGAGGTGTTCTGTAGCAATAAGTTTAACAATTTTTTTCTGTGTCTTATTTATATCTTTTTTGTTTGATTTGGCTAATGCTGAAAAAGGACAGTTGAAGTCTCCAAGGATCAGTAACTTCCCTATTACCAGTGTTTTTATCAGATTCAGTAGCATTTGAATAAAGGGTAATTGATTCCTGTTAGGGGCATATAGATTTACAATGGTCTATTCCTCGTTCTATGGTTTATAGCTTGGATGGTCGGAACAATGAGTGCAATTCTGCCGCACCACCACCAGGAGGCATTAACAAGCTTTCAAAACACCAATCCCGCCAAAACTCCTCAGTTTACTTTCTGCCTCATGTTTGGCAGGAGGCTTTTTTCTCTCAGGGAGAAAAAAAAATAGATAAGGAAAACAAACGGAACAATTCAAGCAAGAATAGTCGCTTGAGCACAAGCAACAGCGACGCCTGCCTTCACCATGGCTTGCGTTACCTGACAGGGGGCAGCCCGGTGTTTTCCCCTTTTCCCTGCTGCCGGGTCGACTGAGAACGGACCCAAGCAAGCTTGTGGTGGGGCCCCTGGCTCTCATGGTGGAGACAGCAAAGACCAGGTGAAGTGCTGCCCGTGCCCAGACAGTGCCTGTCCAGCAGCGAGAGCCTGAGACCAAGGCAGCCAGGCAGGCGGAGGCAGCTGTGGCTCGGGAGGTCTCTTCTTCCGCTTCTTCCTCCGCAGAGAAGGCACAAGCAATGGGACCCCTTTCAGCTGCAGACTTTCAGCAGCACCAGCTTGAAATGATGCAGCAAATGCTGCTAGCGCTGTCTGATTTACAGGACAAGTCTGCCTCTTCAAAAGGGAAAAGGAGGAGGAACAGGTCCCATTCGTCTCAGGGCAGTTCTCCCCAGCGGGGATTTAAGGGAAGATCTAAAGGGGCTGCCAAGGGCAAACATTGGACCCCTCAGTCCGCCTTCAGAACCCCTCTATCCACATCCTGCTGGGCTCCTCTTCGGAGAAGGAAGGGGAGGGTTGGCGCAGAGCCCAGTCCTCAGGTGAGGAATCTCAGAGCTCGGCTTCTAGCCCACCCCGCTGGGCTAAGCGCAGAAGGAAGCATTCGAGCACAAAAGCTGCCAGACTGCTCCCTAAAGGCTCTGACTCAGAGATGGAGATGGAGCTACAGCACTCTTACAAGATCCCAAACTCAGAAGAATGGTGACCCTGTTGCGTTTTAACCTTTTTGAGACTGCAGTGGTCATGGGTAGGAGAGAACAGGTCCCTTATGATGAAAGAATTTGGCTCACATAATTTTTCAATGTCCTAAGTTTATTTCACTTAGGCATGCTTGGATTGACCCTCTGTTTCATGGTGCTCCTCTTTCATCAGAGGAGAAAATGATTTCATTAGCTGCTGCAACAGATGTGGGGAAATCCAAAGCGATAGCTTGTTTCTTACTTTTGGTAGAAAGCGCCAAAGACCAAGGAATGCTGAGATTGAGCCTAGTTAGCTATCTTAATGTGTTATGATCCCCATCTTCACTGTAATAACAACCATGAGATTGTTTTTTGCAAAGTCTTTTAATGTGTTTGTAATTGATATTTTTGCTCAGAGTTTATATTATGGTTTGTATTATCAATTTGTTTTTAGGTTTTTAAGTTTTGAGTTTGTTTATTAATTGGTATAGCATTATATTCTGGATACAATAAAGTATTGATTGATACAGCACTCAGGTGAGGAAAGGGAGCCCCTTACAGCTGAAAAGGGTTTTCCCCATTCGAGTAAAGACCTGGACAGGGAGCTTCCCTTTCCACAGGCCCACAAGGTTTTAAGCAGAGCTGAGAGAGTGCTTTGTATCAAGCAAAAGCAGTACAAAAAGAGGGAGTCAGACTCTTCCTCAGAATCTTCTGAGTCTGACAGGAATTATTTGCCTAGGCTGGGTTCCTCCTCCAGGCTGTCTAAGTTGGATAATAAATTTGAAAAACTTATTAGGGAACAATGGAGGCAGGCATCCCACAAAGCCAGTCAAGTTGTCCAGGCCCCTAATAGGCCTGTATGATTTTCATAAGACCTGCTCCTCCATTTTTGCTATCCCTAGGGTGGATGCAGCTGCTGCATCCCTAGCAAGGCAATCTGTCTTTCCCTCCGAAGGGGATGTTTTGCCAAAGGACCCAACGGACAAGGGTATTGAAACTGGCCTCAGGAAAAGCTTTGAGTGCCTTTCTAACCTCCTGGGGATGGCAATTACAGCCTCCTGTGCTTCAAGGGCTATCCTGAAGTGGTTTCATATCAGTAAAGACAAGGAAATCACAGAGAAGGAAGCAGATAAGCTGGCTGAGAATATCACTATGGCCCAATCCTTCCTAGTAGATGCCTCTATGGACTCTGTAGTCTGGGCCACCAGGGACATGGCAGCCAATGTGGCGGCAAGAAGATGCCTCTGGCTCCGCTCCTGGAGAGCTGACGCTCATGCCAGAAACCTGTTAGTGAACAGCCAGTTCAAAGGGGGGAAGCTTTTTGGTTCTGCGCTAGATAGATAAGGCAATCCTCAAGGCCTCTAGTAAAGAGAAAAAGCCCTCTCTCAGCCAGGTCCAATCTGCAAAGTTCTTTTTTCGACCATTCAACAGATCTTTTGTGGCTCAACGCAAGGACTATGGTACCCCCCGATCTTGGAATTTCTCCTCTCGCTCTAGAGGGGCTAGAGGCAGGGGCTTCAGATCAAGAGCATATCAGCAACCCTCCATAGTCAGAAGGGGCTCCTCCCCACCCAAAAAGCATGATTCCTGATGATCCCACCCCTCTAGTTCATGAAGCCACTGCTCGGGGTGGGGGAAGACTTCAGTTCTTTGCTGCCAGATGGCGGGAGGCAACCTCTGACAGATGGGTAAGAGACACAGTGACAAAGGGCTACTCCCTAGATTTCTCTCATTATCCCAAAGACTCATTTCTCCCTTCTCCCCAGTCAAGGAATCCCACGAAACATTCATCCATGGTGGCAAAAATTCAGAGGCTTCTGACCCTGTGAGCCATAGAGCCCATCCCTCCATCAGAAGAGTTTACAGGACTTTATTCAATCTTCTTGGTGCAGAAAAAGACGGGAGGCTGGAGAGGGATTCTGGATTTAAAGAAACTGAACAGGTCACTAAAGCATCAGCAATTCAAGATGGAGACAGTTTCTTCCATCTGTTTGTCCATCAGCCACAACCACTGGTTAGCCTCCTTAGATCTAAAGGACACTTATGTGCACGTGCACGTCCTCCCAGCCCACAGGAGGTGGTTGCGCTTCTGCTATCATGGCAGCCACTGGCAGTACAGAGTCCTGCCATTCGCTCTCGCCACCTTTCCTCGCACTTTCACCAAGGTCTTAATCCCCCTAGTGGTCAATCTGAGAGTACAGACAATTGCAGTGTTCCCGTATCTAGACGATCTACTAGTAAGGGCCCACTTGGAGGAAGAGGCTATTGCTCATGTTCAGACCATTCATTCCTATTTGCAGTATCACGGCTTCATGATCAGTCAGGAGAAAAGTCAGCTGATCCCAACACAGAGACTTCATCACCTGGGGATAATCATCAATATGGTGAGGTACAGAGTTTTCATACCAGAGGAGAGGTGACTCAAGATCCGTCGGCACTGTCAGAAAGTCAGGCAGTCGAACAGGATCCAGTTGAGTCACCTAGCCTCATTGTTGGGCCTGATGGTCTCCTGTTTTCCCCACCTGAAGTGGGCACGATTTCACGCCAGACCATTGCAGCACTTTCTTCGCCTGTGGCAACACCTCATCAAGTCCCGAGCAACAAGGTTTCTGCATCTCCACAGTCACATGGCAGCCTCTCTGCATTGGTGGGAAGCTCTGGACTGTTTTTCAGAAGGAAGCCCCCTGCAGGATCCACCCCGACTGATCCTGACCACAGACGCCAGCCTCACAGGCTGGGGAGCCCACTCGAGTGGTTGGGTGGCTCAAGTAGGATCTTCATCATAGTATCAATTGTCTCGAGCTGAGGGTGGCCCGACTAGCCCTCCAGTGCTCTCCCAGAGCGTTCAAGAATCAACACCTCCTGGTGCTCTCCGACAACTCGAAAGAAGTCTCTTACATCAACAACCAGGGAGGATCCTGATCCTGATCCCGGCCCTCCATCAGGAGACCAGTCGTCTCTTCCTATGGGAAGAAGCCAACCTAGCATCTCTGGTAGCCCACCATATCAAAGGAAAGGACAACGTGGAGGCGGATTGGCTAAGCCGCAAAACTGCGGATCCAGGGGAGTGGGGCCTCGACCAGAGCATCTTCAATCAGCTTGTCCTCCAAGTTGGCCAGCCTCAACTAGATCTCTTTGCATCCCAGCTCAATGCCAAACTCCCCCGCTTCCTGTCCAGACACTACTGCAGGGCAGCACTGGGGACGGACATATTATCTTGTTGGAATTCTATTAGTGGTAAAAAAAAAAAAACCCAAACCAAAAACAGCTTGAATTCTCAGTAGCAACATATCTTTACCCTTGCACGCCACCCCCCCCCCCCATGTCTCCTTTGTCTGGGGGCTTGGTCGGTTCCTAAATACCATCTCTGGAGGTAGCTACCCTGTCCACTCCTACTGAGTCCCCTGCCTCTTTGCTGCCAATTGGCACCAGATTTATGGAAATAGCTCATTATAGCTTGGGAACCAGGCACTCCCCCCACTGCTATAGGGCCTGCCTCTCCAGGGGGGGAGGTAGCATCTGCAGGATTTCGGGGTAGTGCTGGGGAAATATTGTCCCCTGTATTAAGGTCAGGGCATAGGGAGGCGCCAGACAGAGAGGATAGGAGTCCTCCATTAGGGCCTGAACAGATTAGTTTAGAGGACAAGGGGAATTTGAGTGATGTGGATTGACTACCAACTGCCCCTTGTGACAATAGTCTCTGCCTTCGTCTCTGCTCTTGGAACATTGTGGGGTGGGAGCATCACAAGACTGATCCCAGTTTTCTCTCCTTTATAAAACTGCACCAGGTGGGCTAAATTTCCCTTGGATCTGGAAGGTTACAATGCTTATGATCTTCCTGTGGTTAGTTCTGCTGTACGGGGGCGAGCTAGTGGTGGGCTGGGGTGTTTTGTGTCACAGGAACTGGCTACTAGCGACTTTGTGCTGATCTCTTCTCCCCAATTTGCCCTTGGATTTGTGGCTAGGATGAGGGCTTTTACCCTGATTGTTCTTGCCATCTATATCCCCCTGCAAAATTCCAGGTTCTATAAGGACAGTATTTGGGGAGAATTGGACAATTTATTGGGTGACCTTAGTTATAAATACCCGGGAGGGTTATTCATTTTGCTTGGGGATTTTAACGCTAGGTTGGGCCGGGAAGATAGTGCATTATTACCGTACTGTAATCCGAGCTTCAAGTCACCTTCGAATGAACTGTTGACCAGAAAGTCTAAGGATCCATCTATCAACTTATCAGGTGATCAGCTGGCAAACTTTGCCAGTTGCCGCCGCCTGCATATCCTTAATGGGCCTTTGTTTCTTCAGACCTGGTTCCCCATGTCCTAGATTGAGCTATTGGGTAAGAATTGGTCGGAGATCACCTTCCATTGTCTCTTACCCTGGCTTTGTTCCTTCCAGTTCAGGGTTTGTCGATCTCCCAGGAGGGTGATCTCATGGGATTAATGAGGCATAAGGTCTCCCCTTGGAATGTTTCCTTGGCTAAAGATCTGGCAATTTCTCTTGCCCTGCCTTCTATTTGTCAGCTGAGGGATCAATTAATCTATTCCTCAGATAGCCTGCAGATGGTGGAGCTTTTTAACTATATCTCCTCCTTGCTGTCTAGCTTGCCGTGTCTGCAGGGTATGGATCCCCAGGGACCTCACTGTAGAAGGGGTAAGCTGTGGTTTGACAGGGAATGTCATGCCGCTCGGGCCAGACTAAAATCTATATATTCTCAATATAGAGGCAGTACCTCGGCCAGGCTTCCATCTGAATACTGGTCTTGTAAGGCTGAGTACAGGGGATTTCTTATAAAGAAAAAGAGGGATTTCCAGGAGGGAAATTGGGTGAGACTTTGTCAAGCGGCTGAGAACAAGAACACCAGACTTTTTTGGCATCTGGTCAAGGGATCTACTATTAGAGAACCTAGGATTGCTTCATTGTCAATTACCCCTCAAGCCTGGAGGAACCATTTTAGCGAATTATATAGTCTGACCAGCAGACCCCCAGCAGAGGGTCTCCCTCCATTCTTGACTGAGGATCTGCCTACCTGGTCTCCAGTGACAGAGATTGAGGTTGAGAAGCTCGTAGAGTCCTTTAAGAATGGGAAGGCACCCGGGGCTGACCGGATCCATATTGAATTTATCAAAAAATACAGGGAGTGGTGGATCCCTTTACTAGCAGCTCTTTTTACTGAAATTAATAGGTCTGACAGAATCCTGGGGGAGTGGGGTAAGGCTGTAATTATTCCTCAATACAAAAAGGGACTTAAGTCTCACCCGACAAACTTTCAACCCATATGTTTGCTATCAGTGGTGGGAAAGATCTATTCTAAATATCTGTTGACAAGGCTCATGAAGTGGATGACTGAGACTAGGGCTCTGGCTGCGGAGCAGGCCGGGTTTCAAAGTGGTCGCTCCACTCTGGAGCAATGCTTCATTTTGTCTCATTTGCAGGCTAAATACAGAGCTCAGAATAAAATCTTTTTGCGGCACTCCTGGATCTTAAGTCTGCTTTCGACATTGTCGATAGGGAGATTCTTTGGGAAAAGCTGCTGATGTCTACCATTGACAGAAGGCTCGCAGCTCTCATTTGTTCCATCCATGGAAACTCCTAGCTGGTTGTGAGAGTTGATGATCGGGGCCATGTCACAGCCCCAATAGACACCCATAAGGGTGTGAGGCAGGGCTGTGTCCTGGCCCGGATGTTGTTCAACTTTTATATCAACTAAGTCATCCCTTTAATGGCGGATACCCGTTTTTTTCCACCAAAGTTGGGATCCAGGGCTGTAGGATGCTTGGCTTATGCCGACGATGTAGTTTTGCTATCCCAGACTAGAATAGGCCTTAGGAGGCAACTTAATTCCTTTGCCTCCTTTTGTATGGAAAATCATTTACTATTGAATTATGACAAATCCAAGATACTGGTGTTTATCAGCAGAAAGCTTAGTCCCTTTTTTGGGGATATAGGTGGACATAAGGTGCAGGAGGTCGCCTCATTTTGCTATCTTGGCCTTTATTTCCATTAATCTGGTTCCTGGAGGGTACATCTAAGTAGAGCTCTTGTGGAGGCTAAAGCTCCGCTACAGACAATCCTTGACCTTTTTCTCCGTCAAGGGAGGAATGCCATTCATCTTGCCTTGTGGGTTCTGAATAGTAAAGTGAGGGCCCAGTTGCTCTATGGGGCAGAGTTATGGGCCCTCCCGTTTGCTCAGGACCAGAACACTGTACAGGCCAAGTTTCTAGTGAAACTTCTGAGCAGTCCCAAGTCTGTTCTGCATGCTGCATTCAGACTGGAACTTGGCCAGGATGCGTGGCAACTAGTAGCCCTGGAGGCCGCAGCTAAGCTGTGGTGAAAAATTTTCTAAGGTCAGTGTTCAGAACTTATGAGGGAGACAGCCAGAGACACTTTTGTTAGTTCATGGCAAGCATCTTGGGATGTGTATTTGGTGGAGATAGGGATCTCCAGGGACTATCTGTTCCACAAGCCACCTGGTACTGCTAGGAGGGAGGTCCTTACTAGACTGAGGGACATATATAGGCAGAGGGAGATAGAAAGTATAAATGCCTCACTTCATCTAAGGAACTATGTGGATTGGGTACCAGAGCAGGGCTGTATGGCTAGTTATCTCCTGACTTCCATCTCGCTAAGGGCAAAACAACTTTTGTTTCATGCTCGTGTAAATGCCCTCCCCTCGCAAGTTTTAGAGGGATGATTTTGGGGTGTGCCCTTTGTTGACCATCTATGTCCTGTTGACCAGATCACTGCCGAAACCGCGGGGCATATGATCTTAAGTTGTCATCTTTATGACATGGCTAGGACAAAATTTCTAGCCTGGCATTTGAATAAGTACCCAGGACATTCCGAGGTATTCATTTTGAGTTCCCTATTGAATAATCCGAAGGTTCAGGTAATTGAGGCCATTGCAGCCTTTCTTATCTAGATGGCCAATGACAGGAAAAATGTCCTGGTTTTCAAAGCTCCCCCGCTAGAACCTGTTCTCGAGGTATAGAGAAGGGGCTCTTACTGGTGTGCTTCGGCACTCGGAGAATTTGAATGTCTTGTTTTATTATATTTTTAGATTAGTTCATTCATGTATATTCTTGTTGAGTTGTATTTTATATTTAGATTGAGAGGCAATTTGTGGACAAAGTTGTGTGTCCTTCTTGCTTGTATGTTGATATGTATATATGCGATGGTCTAAGACCACACAATAAAAATTGACTTGACTTGACAGTAGCAACAGCTTAGAAGTAATCAACACCTTGGAGATTGTTTCTACATTAAAATAATCTANGAGATTGTTTCTAGATTAAAATAATCTACTTTATTGAGAAATACATTGTGATAGGAAAGGCCTATCCCTAGATCTTACTAGCTAGCTGCCACCAGCATGGTGGCCAGTCATGTTGAAGGTCAGAGAGAGAAGAGAGGAATGGCGAAAGGTCAGGAAGAAGGAGGAAGTCCAGTAGGAACTTCCTGGGCACATCCCACTTGGGAGGGGGCTTAGAAGCAGAGATCAGGAAAGGTTAAAGTGACACTCACACTAACTCACTATCTCTACTCCCAATGCCCCTAGTGGTTAGTAGGGTTTGTTGGTGCAAAAAGGGTGATGTCATCTGGAGCTGTTTCTCCAACACCCCTTCCATCGCCTATTGCACCGGCTCACAACTCCCATTTGCTTCACGTAGCATCTGGAATCAATCCCTTGGTAGTGGCTTGCTCAGTCCATCTCCCACCATTTCTTCAGTTGGGCAATACTTCAACTCAATTAGCCCTTCTTCCTGTGCATTCTCTTTTCTGTACTGGTTGTTGGCTGGTAGAAGCTCATCATCTTCCTTTGCTGCTTTCCTCCATCTTCCAGTTTCATGGGTTGACATCTTTTCAACATCTTTCCATGTGCAGGGTTCTTCCAGCTCTACACTTGTGGTGAGATAGGAGTATCTCAAGGGTGGAACTCCTTTGGTGGACCTCTGTGAGCGCCTGGGTTCTGGCTCAGCTTCTGTGACCCCTTCTGAATCTGCTTCTGGTTCTGGTTCACAGATTGGCATTTGATGCCTGAAGGTCTGCTCACTTTGTTCCTCTTTCATCTGGATCCTTGACTCCAGGTCTGGTAATTTACCTTTGGTTGGCTTTTGTCTTTCATCAAAGTACACAACATTGCAAATTTCAATATTAGCAGTTTCAACATCAAGAATTCTGTATCCTTTTCCTCCTAATACATATCCACACAAAACTCCTTTCTTGCTTCTGCAATTCAACTTGTTTCTCTTTGCCTTTAGTACATATGCATACACATCACATCCAAATACTCTGATGTGGTTTAGGCTAGACTTGCGTCCAAACCACAGTTCAAATGGAGTTTTTTCTTTAGCTTTGGTTGGCAGTCTGTTCTGCAGATAGCTGGCAGTTATTACTGCTTCTCCCTGGTATTTGCTTGGCTAAATTGCATCTTGCAACATGCATCTGACCATCTCCAGTAGGGATCTATTTTTAGTTTCTGCAACACCATTCTGCTCAGGAGAATATGGGACTGTAGTCTCATGTCCAATTCCCTGTTCTCTCAGATAGGCTTTCATTTCACTTGATATGTATTCACCTCCATTGTCTGACCAATGCAACATATTTTTTAAACTTCTCAAATACTTGGCTTTTCTTTCTCAAGGTGTAAACATAGGCAAATCTTGAGAAATCATCAATAAATGAAACTATGTAAAGATTTCCTCCAAGACCAGAGGACCATCCTCCAGATTCCAGAGGACCTGATACATCGCTGTGGATCAACTCTAGAGGATGCTGAGACTCTTTCTTCTCTAGCTTGTGAAACGTTGGCTTCACCCCTTTCGCAGTAACACAGCATTCACATTTTCCTGTATTCTCTTTACACAGTTGTCCCTTAAAGTAAGTCTTTAATTAATTTCCCCTTCTCAAGCTGGCGCATTACGTTAATATCTCAATGGCCCAATCGGCTATGCCAAAGTAAATCACATGATTTGTGGGTGCAGCTACTTGCTAAACTTGCATGCTCATTCACACAATCCACTTCAAATAGTCCACTGTCTCTTAGAGTTCCAGACATAACTAAGTCACCTTCTTTTGTGACATAGCAACGATCATCCATGAATTCAAACTTGCATCCTTTCTTAACTCCATACTTCACAGATATTAAGTATTCTGTAATGAAGGCACATACAAAGCATCTTGTATTATAACTTGCACAATATCTCCATCAGGGAGTTTTCAAAAGATTTTAGCTGTTCCTTTGCCTTGTGAAAACACTTCCCTTCCATCTGCTAAGGAAATAGGAACCGAGTCACCCATTTCAACTTCTGAGAATAATTCTACATCCTTGAAAAGATTTTCAGAAGCACCAGAATCCATATAAAAGACATTTTTATTGATTTATGACATTGCATTGAAACCTTTGATTTTTCCTTTTCCCTTCTCTCTCTTTTCTTCAGAGCTTGCAGGTTCCTGCAGACACTCTGTCTCAGCAGTAATGGGTGCTTTAGGTTTCCCCTTTGTCTTGGCCTTTGGACAATTAGCAACTAAATGTCTTTCACTGCCACAGATAAAGCACCTTTTCTTGTTCCTTTTCTTTGAGCTAAAAGCTGCAATTTGGTCTGTAGAAGTTTGCTTTGTCTCTCTGATAAAATGCTAATTCAGTCTTCTAGAGAGATACTTTAAATCAATTTTTGCATCAGACACTTCTATTGCAGTTTTCAAAGTTTCATATGAAGGAGGCAAAGAATTCAAAATGAATGCCACAATTCCATTTTCTCCAAGGTATATTCCTTAAATCTTTCAGCCTTTTTGCAAGAGACTGTATTTGGCTAACATGCTCAGTAGGATTCTTGTTCTCCCTCAGTCTCATGTTACACAATCTCTGTATTATAAAAATTGCTTCGCTGGAGCTTTTATGGTCATAAAGATCTTCTAGCTTCTTCCAGACTTCACTGGCCAATTCCACACCCTCAAAATGAACAAATAGCTTTGAACTTACATGCATCCCAAGGATTTGAAGAGTTTTGTCATTCTATTTGTCCCAATGGTCTTGGTCAGTTCCTGCAGCTGTAGGTCTCTCTTGTAAAGACCTTGACTTTTCAAGCAATTTCATGAGGAAATTCCAACCTTTGAAATTTGCTCCTTCCAGCTTTGGAATGTTGAGGCTCCCTTGAGCTTTCTCCATGCTGCTTCTCTTGTTCCAAAAACAAAAACCAGGTATAAAAATAAGCTGTGCTTTTCTCCTCCGAGATGCAATTCACGTTCCAAAAAATCTGTTAGGATTTTCAGGAGGATTATGGGCCCATCTTGGAATTTTATTAGTGGTCAAAAAAACAAAAAAACAAAAAACAGCTTGAATTCTCAGTTGCAACAGCTTAGAAGTAATCAACACCTTGGAGATTGTTTCTAGATTAAAATAATCTACTTTATTGAGAAATACATTGTGATAGGAAAGGCCTATCCCTAGATCTTACTAACTAGCTGCCACCAGCATGGTGGCCAGTCATGTTGAAGGTCAGAGAGAGAAGATAGGAATGGCGAAAGGTCAGGAAGAAGGAGGAAGTCCAGTAGGAACTTCCTGGGCACATCCCACTTTGGAGGGGGCTTAGAAGCAGAAATCAGAAAAGGTTAAAGTGACACTCACACTAACTCACTAACTCTACTCCCAATGCCCCTAGTGGTCAGTAGGGTTTGTTGGTGCAAAAAGGGCGATGCGATCTGGAGCTGTTTCTCCAACATACCTTACCCTTGGCCTCCAGTTCTCCTTTGTGCCTTTCCTCTGCTTCCCCTCCTGAGTCGAACACTGGCCAAATGCAGACAGGGCAACCACTGAGTGGTCCTGATAGCACCGTTCTGGCCTCGAAGGCCTTGTTTTCCGGATCTCTTAGAGCTATCTGGCGGTCACTTCTGGAGACTTCTGTAGGTTCCAAACCTTCTGCATCAGGGTCCCTTACTACACGACAACCTGGGCTTCCTGAAGCTGACCACCTGGCCCTTGAATCTAGGGTCCTAATGGATCTCAGTTACCTGGAAACTATTGTTAACACTCTCATAGCAGACAAGAAGGACTCGACCAAGTGGATTTATCAATCCTCCTGGATTTCCTTCATCAAGTGGTGTAAGGAGAAAAGGTGTTCTCCACACTCTCCCAGCCTCTTTCAAGCTCTGCAGTTTCTCCAAGATGGCCTTGATAAAGGACTAACGCCCCCTACTTTAACTCGTCAGCTGGCTGCCATTGACTCTACACTTTCCTCCCTGGAGAGGGACAGATTTTCCTCACACCCTGCATGTTCGCAGGTTTTTGAGGGGGGTGCGCCAACTGCCCCTCCCCCTCAGTGATTCATAGGTTTCCTACATGGAACTTAAATATTGTTCTCAATGCCCTGACATAGCATCCCTTCGAGCCCCTGCCCAAGGTCTCTTTATTTTTCCTGTCCTTAAAAGTCTCTTTTCTCATAGCAATCACATCAGAAAGATCAATTTCAGAGATTGGGGTGCTCTCTATGGATCCCACTCTCTGCATTTTCAGGAAGGAGTCTGTGGTCCTACGGCTCAACCCTTCCTTCATTCCTAAAGTTAGCTCCCTTTTTCATCTGTCCCAAGAGGTGGTTCTCCCCTCTTTTTGCCCTAATCCTCGCCATCTCTTAGAGAGTAGGTGGCATACCTTGGACTTTCATAGAGCGCTGAAGATTTACCTTCATAGAACAGCCGCCTTTAGGCAGTCCCGGCCCTTCTGGTTTATTATCACCCCAGATATAAGGGAAAGAAGGCCTCTTAAGACCATCATTTCCAACTGGATTTCAGGGTGTGTGAAGGAAGTTTACAAGGCATCCAATCTGCCCCCGCCCCCTCCCTGGGGTGGTAGCTCATTCTACCAGGGTGATGGCCTCTACCTGGGCATTTAAGGCTAGGGCTCCCTACCCTGAGATATGCAGGGCAGCTACATGGAGGTCTGAGAACACCTTCACACAGCACTATAAACCTTTTTGATTCGGCAGACCTTTGGCTGTAGGATCCTTTAGGGGGTCCTCCCGGGTACCTCTCATTAACTCTCCTACTCCTTGGCAGCTAGAGGGAACTAGCTTCGGCTTAGGATCCTTTCCCTCCCATTCTTAGCTAGGCTTATACTGCTATAAACCGCCCATTGTTCCAACCATCCAAGCTATAAACCATAGAAGGAACAATTGGATAACTCACCAGGAAATTGTTCTTCTTTGGTTTATATGGGAGGATGGTTGGCCATTCCAGTCGTAGCCTAAGCCAGGCTAAGGGAGGTCCTTTCATTATCGCCCTTGTTCCTAGGGCCCAGAATTTTTGTAGGTCTGCTAGGAGCTGCCTACAGGGAGAACTGTTCATCAGTTTTTTTTTTCCCACTGTTATTGTTCTGTTAGTGTGTGTTTATTTAGGTTCCTGGAGTTTCAGCTTCTTACAACTGAGGAGTTTGGGCGGGAATTCCACGCACAGGTGTTTTGGAAGCTTGTTAATGCCTCCTGGTGGTGGTGCAGTGGAATTGCACCCATTGCTCTGACCATCCTCCCATATAAACCAAAGAAGAACAATTCCCTGGTGAGTAATCCAATTGTTCCTTTTCTATGGTTCCCTACAACATTATATATCTTCTCTCCATGTCTTTTATTTCTTTTTGGCATTTGAAATTAATTTTACTAGAGAAGTCCACTAGAACTCCTGCCTTTTTATGTTCAGCACTTGCATAATATATCTGTCCATAGAATTTATTTTTCATTCTCCAATTATCTTTTGCAAGCGTGTTTCTTGTAGTGTAGCTATTGATATTCTATTTTTATTTAAGTATTGCCATGTTTTTTTCCTTTTGATTGGACAATTTAGTCCATGTACATTTAGTGTACAGATTTTAATGTCATTCATATTAGTTGTGGTTTTTTTGTTTTTGTTTTTTTATTATACAGTTTACTTATCACCATTAACAGGCTGATTAGCTGATAATTTTCAGGGTCCATTTAACCTTTTAGATTAAATTCAGACTGTGACTTACAAGTTCCAGTATCCTTATTTTGAACCCAAAATTGTCTCCTTTTCTGTTTTACCTTTCTTGCACCCTTTACCATTGCTATTCCTCCGCACTAAAAATGTTTTAATATTTTAAGTTAATTTCCTGATGGGGGTGATATTTGCTTCTGGTTCTCTTTGCCTTAGAAAGTTCATCTGTCCTCCTTCTGATTCTGGAATTCTTCCGTCTGGTTGATCATGTATTTTTCCAAATCTTTTGAGTTTTTAAAGATTTCTCGTCCCTCTGTGTATGAATGAGAAGTGTTCTGGGTATCTTATTTGTGTTTTTATTCCTGCCTCTTTAAATTGGGTGAAGTATTTATCCCAGCTTTTTCTTCTTGCAGTTGTGCCTGCAGCTAAATCTGTATATATTGCAATTTTCTTCCTTTCATATATCATTTCCCCTGCTTTCCTTGCCTCTCTTAAGATTAGTTCTTTGTCTTGAAATCTCAGATATTTGAAGATCAAAGCACGGGGAGGTTCACCCTGTTTAGCCCTAGGTCTTGGTGTCCTGTGTGCATGCTCTATTTCTATTTTGTGGAGCTCCATTTTTGGGGGGAGGGGGAAAGATTTCTTTCATTATTTTTAAAATTAAGTCTCTCACATTTGTGCCTTCCGCTCCTTCTGGGATGCCATAGATTCTTACGTTGTTTCTTCCTCTATTTTCTAAATCCTTACATTCAGATTCCAGAAGGGAGATTCTTTTCTCTAGCCGGGAGAACCGGTCCTCTCTTTGTGAACCGGAGTCTTCTTGCTCACTAAGCCACATTTCTAACTGTGTCACCCACTTGGATAGCTTATCAAATTTTTTGTTGTGAGTTTCAGTAGTAGCATTTCCCTTTTCTATTGCTCCTTTCAGTTTTTCTCTTTCAATCTTTGACTCCTCGTGCTGTGATTGTATGGTTTGCACTAAGGCAGCAAACTGTTCAGCAAAGTCTAGTGGGGCTAATATTTCTAGGTCGGACACATCCGCCATCTTGTCAGGTTGATCTTTGAGTCCAGCGGGTCCCTTGTTTTCACCATGTAGAACGCTTCTAATGTCCATTCTTCTTTCTTTTGACCCCTATTTTGTCCCCTTTGCCTTTTTTCCATCAATCTGTATTTATCACTTATTTATCTTTTTTTGTAGATTTTTTATTTACGTCGGGCTGATGGAGCTGTTAGCAAGCGTGGCTACTGTCCACGCATGCCCATTAGCACCCCCCCCCCACTGTGTACCGCTTTTACCCCAGTAATGCACATGCACAAAATGGCTGCCCTTTTCCAAAATGGTGGTGACGCTGTCAATGCCATCTTGAAAGAATGCTGTATATGTGCAGAACAGCTGTGGCAGCCATTGGTGCATGCGCATTATTATGACAAATGCAATGCACAGTAAGTGGCACACAGTAACTCAGTAAATCACAGTAAATGATACACAGTAAATCTGGACAATATTCTCGCCAAGAACTTGAACCATTACAGAGATTGTCCCAAGGTCTCGCAATGATTCTCAATTCTTGTGAGAAAAACAAATTGATTCTCATTTCTGCCCTACTTTGGACCCAACACTAAAACCTACATTGAGAGGATGCTCATGAAGCCTGTTGTTCTGGGGGACTCTGCCTACCCCATGGAAGCTCTGGTACAGTGTTGCCTGAACCCCCTCTGGGGGTGTACTACAACAGGCAGCTCAGTGCCACCCACTCTGTTATGGGTGATTCTATGGCTTTGGGGATTCTGAGGCAGCATTGGGAAGCTATCGCGAGCTGGACTGACTTCCAGTTGGACACTGCTCCCCTGCTAACCACAGCTGATTGTGTTCTACACAACATCTGTGAGACTGGAGGGGCCACGTTGGACAATACCCTCCCCATTAACTCCGGAAACCCAATGTCCTTGTTCTGGGAGCAGCTAAACTGAGCATGGTAGCGCATAGCTGGGGAGATCAGGTGGTTTGTGCTGTCATATAAACCACATTGTACTATAAACGTAAGTTTACTGATCATCAATGAAGTCTTTTCAGATATTCAATAAAGACTTTGAAATTGTTCCCATGCGCTTTCATCTGGCTCATCCAGCCCTTCTGGAATGGCATACCTTTCCTCATTGGGCCTCCAGCACCAGCTACTTCCTGGCCTTTCTGTTCCCTTCTCTTGCCACCCCCATCCTCATAAGCAGCTTATTGCTATACTATATCACCATTTCCCATCCCTCCTTCCCTTCTCTCCCCCAGTCTCCAAAGCAGCTTATAGCCATGACATACCACCATTCTCCACTGCCCCGTCGCCCAAACTGCCTACCTTTCCCAGAATAAGCACAGAAACCAAGGCTTTAAATGAATGCAACACTTGTATTCAGATATGAAAACAGTATGCTTTTTTAACTGCACGTAATGTTTTCAGCATGATTCAAAAGTGCAACTTCACAAAGTGTAACAACATGTAAGCTAAAAAAGAGCAACTATAAACTGTACAGTACATTTATTTACTTTGGGAAATGTCTATGTGTTTCTAGTTCTTCCTCCACTGTCCCCTTTATCTGCAGCTGGCTGGTGTTACTTGGGTGGAGGTAATGGCAGGAGGCCAGTGCCCCATTCTCATCATCCTCTCGTGAAGCCCTAGGTGCAGGTTGAGGTGTGGGAGGGGGTGGCATGCTCAACATGCTGGTGGAGGGGGAAGCATGCATGGACCAGGGCAGGGTGAGTGCAGGGGAGAGAGGGCTCGGCTGTTGTGTTCTCAGGGTTGAATGCTGAGGAAACCAGAGTGGGCAGTCGAGATTGGGGGGGGCGATGTGAACTACTGAACGGGGTTGGTGCATGGTGCCTGCCCCTGGGACAGATTGTTGCACTTGTGGTAACTAAATGCTTAAGGAGGAAGCTCTGCATCTGAAAAGACTGAGACAAGAGATCTATCTTCTTGCTCGCTTTCTCCAGCACAGTCAGAGCACTCCCAACTGCTGCCAGAAGTGGGTCTAGCGCCTGTCCTCTCATTGACGGTCCAGGCAGACCTTGGCAGCAAGGACCTTGCATCCTGTGGTGTTATGACACAGAAACTGCCCATGTTTCCAAGCCATCCCATTAATGGTGTCTCAGATCTCATCTGCATGCTGTGAGGTGTCCCTCAGCAGCTCCCTGACTAAATCCTCCCTGTGCCACCAGTTATATGCCCACTGATCCTGGTTCTGCTGGGCACTTGTTGATGATGCTTCGGTCCATGCACATTGCGGTGCCAGACCTATAAAAAAGCAACATGGAAGGCCTTTAGTTCAGGGCCCCCGTGTCTTACCACTCTGCTGCTTTGGTCCCCACTTGTCCTTGCCACCCAATGAAATGGATGCCCTTCCTGTCTGGTTGTAAGAGTAGTGGGATATGAGGAATTTGGGGAAGGGAAAGGTGGGGACTGCAGCTGCACCCTCACGGTAGTTGTCACTCATCTGTAAAATTCCCTCAGGATCGTGAATGGCTTATGGGGTGGACACCCCCAGCCTGGATCATCACAGGCAGATGGAGAACAGCGCCTGAGTCACAGACGCAGTGTATGGCAGTCTTGCACACGGGGATCAGGACCACAGGAACAGGAATGATAAGGGGAGTGGTAAGGAAGGGTGCCCAGAGCCCCAAGAGGTAGGGAACGAGGGTTAGGACAGTCACACAGGGACAGGGAACCAGGTAACAAGGACAGTGCACTAGGGCAGCAGATACTCCACACACGAATGCTCTCACTCACCAGTTGTCCTACACAAGTCTCTCTCCCTCTCTTTCAGTCAGGACAGGGATTCATTCACGAAGCAAGGTACACAGCAAGGGGGGGGGGCAGTCTCACAGGCTCATGGCAATGATCACTGACAGGAGCTGGGAGTCAGAGAGCCCCTTTTATCCTTTGCTACCTGCATGAAATGCTGGCGCAGACACTCTGAGCGTCGGGGCGGTGGTGCGGGGTGTGTGGCCGAGCGTGACGTGCTAGGGCGGGGATGAACACTGTCAGCTGCGCTGCTCTGCTCTGCCGCTGCTTGTTGTACCGACGGAGGAGTGGTTACCTCCTCGGTCTCTCTTGGCCCTGGAGCGGGCTCCGTTGGCCACACCGCCGGGGTCCCGAGCAACGGGGATGCTGCAGGGGGTTTTATGCTCCTGCATCCCCCAGCACCCTTCCAGGTATGGGGGTGCTGATGGTCCCCAGGGGAGACCCTACCCCAGACCCTAAGGCCCCACTGCAGGGGCCTGACATGGGAATGAGTACCTTGCCCAGGTTGCTACTGAGGAGGTTGCTGCAGTGGGAACAGAATTAGCTGGTTCTTATGCTGGTCTCTTCCTGTGATAGCTGTGGAGGAGGAACATACAGAGCATGGACTTGTCCCAAGTGGTCAACTGCCGACCCATGTGGGGGGTCATATTCTCGACCTGATATTTTGTTCTGGCCTTGAGGCGGGTGATCCGTTAGTGGGGGATGTGAGGGTCACGCCCTTGTCATGGATGGATCATTATCTCCTACAGGCCAGCCTCTCAGCACGCCTCCTCCAGAAGGGGAATGGACCAGTTAGGTTGGTCCACCCTTGGAGGCTGATGGAACTGCAGCGGTTCCAGGAGGCTTTGAGGGAGTTAACCTTAGACCCGGATGGCCGCTCTGTAGATGTGTTTGTCCAGCATTGGAACATCTTGTTGGGGGAGGCCATCGACAGGGTGGCTCCGAGATGTCTTCTCCCTCCGTCTCATCACCGCAGGGCCCCTTGGTTTACTGAGGGGCTGCTGTGTATGAAACAGGTAGGTAGGAGACTAGAGAGACGCTGGCGTAGGACTCGCTCTGAATCTGACCAACTT